>VWZE01020258.1:110049-202311 GCA_013396675.1 Eubucco bourcierii
TACCCCCACCCCTTCTTAGCATCATGGTCTCAAAGTAATTAACATACATTTCAAAAGAAGCATGAAAAAATTTCATGTCTCTCTTCAAGAAGCAGCAGGGATGACTTTAAAAGGATCTCTAGTATTCTTAGTATCATCAATAAAACAAAAGTGCACATGGTCAATTATAGGTGTTTTCTACAGCTGTGATGCAGCCACATATCAACAAATGGTACAAGGCTGGAAAATACTTCCTGAGTCACTACAGAAACCATTCATAACATTATAGTTCATATATTAATAAAGATACTTAATTATCCATATTAATAAAGATACTTATTTATCCATAATTATCCATACCATTTAATACCCAAGAGAAGAAGAAAACCTGCAGTCAGGTGCAAATTCTAACCATCTACAACCTCTAACACAGATCAAGATATGGAAGGATAAATGGCTTTGTTTTCCCTCCTTCTCCATTCCCATGGCTACTGAATTAAAGGTCTAATGCTTTATTATATATCCAGAGCTGGATTAGTGGGTCACCGGCAGCAAAGCTGCACCTCGGTAAGAAAATCTGAACATCATCTTTGTGTCTTAGTCTTAATTCTGAGAAACAGATTAATGAGATTACCCTATCTTACAAAGTCTTTGCCAAAATGCTCCTTTGCAAATCTGCTATATACTCTAGTGAAGCAATACTGCAGAAAAAACTCAAGGGTATCAAAGAAATCTGTCTTTAAAACAGAACTTCAATAGTGCCTGTTAAATAAAACATGAGATTCACATTTAACAATGAGGAATACACCTACCGTTGAGTAGTTGCTCATTAAGAATGCACTCTGTGATGAGAAGACAGAGTTCCAACGGGAAAAGAAATGGCATGTAAACACATGCTTAAAAACTGAACCATAAGATACAAGCACAGGAAGACTGATTTTTCCTGTCTTTGAGTATTTGACTTCATAGCCTTACAATGTTCACTTGTGCCTTCTGTGTGTTCATATGAATTCACAAAGTGTATCAATTATATTAAAGTACTGGGTAATCCACCACAAAGCTATCTGAAGGTACAAGGATGGTAAGGTTTAAATGCCAAGATCAAAAATCCAGAACACTTTTAATTTCCCTGATGTTTTCTTTCACATTTAGTCTTCTTTCATAGGGGTGTAGCTTTGACCAGCAATGTCTTTTACCTACTAGCTCAGCCACATCCTGTATTGAAACAATGATTACAAGCGCTATAAATAACCTAGACAAATACTGCTTTCAGTGTCCAAGTACTGAAGAAAAAAGATGGAAAAATCATATTCATAGCAGGGTTCACAACAGAGGCACTTTTGCCAAAGAAAGCAACGTCTCCCAACCTGCTCTCTTGTTCTGGGTGTCTGACTTAACTTCTAGAGTTTCTTTGCGACAGGTCAAATCTACCTCCTGTTAATAGCTTCACAGTGTCTGTGCTCAAAAGTTTGCTATGCAGTGGCACTCCATAAGCAAAATCTTGAGTAGCTTCCTCTAACTTACTTTCCTAATCTGCATTCTGGAGATTATCTACAACCTGGATAAAGTTATCCCATTCTGTTTCCTATTGTAACCTTCATTCAAGTAGACATAGAAATCAGTGTATCCATGTAGATCAATTTTGGTTTAAACCTTTACTACATTGTTAATTCCCCTGATAATGACAATCCCCACGCATATTAAGCAAGAAGCAAAATCCAACCATATCATTTACAAGTGAAATTGAAATTTAGAGGCACATGCTAGACAAAAGGTTGGTAGTACATTTCATTACAGAACTTCCTGTTCTCATTTTTATTGAGAGTCATTGAGATTCTCTTCTGTTTATTTAAAACAAGCTTTGAGCCTTATACTAATGGAACACTGCCTTGTCTCAAGAGCAATGCCAATTTCTTTTTCACCCATTACAGCATTTTGAATGCAATGTTAAATGTCATTTCACTGGTTTTGTACTAGATCTAATTTTCAGAGATTTATAAGCAATAAAAAGCTGTTAAAATTTTGGAAGTCCTACATTTTTGTTAAGTAAAATGCACAATGCACTAACACATCTTGTGCTGATTTAATTCCTGAAATATCAGATGTGAATGAAATATGTTCAGCAGCTGGCAGCAAATTTTGTACAACACAGCACTAGTACCACAAGCTGCATTACAAGTTTTGTCTCACGGAGTGAGCGTTACTAAGACATTATTTAAACTTGATTGATTAAAAAAATGCTATAGGAACTGCAGCTTACAGTGTGCTTTGTAATCTTGTAAATAGTGTTCTAAAAAGAGCTTTGCTGTGTACAAAGACATAATATAGAAAAAGGAAACCGTACTTAAGGAGGATTAGGTAGCTCAGGAGGCATATCATAGTGGAAATGGGAGTCTTTCATCACTTAGTCACTCAAATTCAGTCTTGTTCAGTAGTGACTAAAAGTCATTGCTGCTTAGTGACATATGAAATGAGCTTGGGTTCTAGCCCAGATTGCAACTGGAAAGCATCCACATCATAAAAAACAGAACCAGAAATGTTTTTAATCTGCACCCTTACTGACAATTTTCCCAGATCTGACCTAAAGCATGAATGTGCTTGAAGAGTTGAAGTACTATCCTAGCTGAAGAAACAATCTCTTAGTTTAACAGGATGGCAGAACAGGGTGGGAAAATACTGTTCTAGTTACAGAGTACCTGTCTTGGCTGATTTTATTCCTCAGAGATGCTTTTATGACAACAAAACCAGCTCTTAAATAAAGCATCTAGACTTGAGACATGTTATCAGTATAAATTCAAGACAAGGAATGCACTATTAGCATCAGGCACCACCTTAAGTTTTCCTTTGAAACAAAATGAGATAAAAAATTAACCTCACTAGGTTTATGTCACATTCATGATAGCTAGATCAAACAATCTGAGCCTGTTTATCCATCACTTCTGGTAATGTGGCATAGTTATTCTTTGGTTATCTTTTAAATCAGTTTTGCCCTGTTACAAATGACTACTTCAGGTGAAAAGCCATGACAAATTAGGTTTATCTTTGCATATAGGGTTTGTTTGTTTGCTGTTTTACATAATAAAAAATAGGTTGTTTTTCCTCAAACAATAGTACTTTTTTCCTTTCAAATTGTTAATTCTTATTTCTATTTTTAGCATAATTCATAATTCTTACAAGATTTGTGTTACATTTTTAGACTGACCCTGACACTGTAAAGTGAAACAAAGATTAAACACTCAGAATAACAACCATTGACAACTGTATATGAGAGACATAGATTTCAGGTTAAATTTAACAATAATATGCTGATTCCCAGAAGAATAGTTATTGCTCAGTATAGGAAAGAATCATAGAATGGTAAGGTTGGAAGGGACCTCAAGGATCATCTACTTCCAACCCCCTGCCATAGGCAGGGACACCTCCCACTAGTACAGCTCACTCAAGGCCTCGTCCAACCTGGTCTTGAACACCTCCAGGGAGGGAGCAGCCACAACCTCCCTGGGCAACCTGTTCCAGTGCCTCACCACCCTCACTGCAAAGAACTTCCTCCTGACATGTTCCCTCTGTCAGTTTAAACACATTGCCCCTAGTCCTGTCATTGCAAGACCTTGTAAATAATCCCTCCCCAGCCTTTCTGTAGGCCCCTTTCAGAAACTGAAATGCTACTATAAGGTCTCCTGGAAGACTTCTGCAGGCTGAAGAGCCCAACTCTCAGCCTGTCCTCATAGGAGAGCTGCTCCAGCCCTCTGATCATCCTCGTGGCCCTCCTCTGGACCCACTCCAACACTTCCATGTCCTTCCTGTGCTGAGGGCTCCAGAACTGCACACAGTACTCCAGGTGGGGTCTGACAAGAGCAGAGTAAAGGAGCAGAATCCCCTCCCTTGCTCTGCTGGCTACACTTCTGTTGACGCAGCCCAGCACTCGGTTGCTGTCTGGGCTGCTTGCACACACTGCAGGTTCATGTTGAGCTTTTCATCAACCCAGACCCCAAGGTCCAACCCCAAACTTCCAGGAATACAACTTCAGACAGAATCACTTGACATAAATATTAAATTTAATTTGTAATTTAAAATAATGTTTTAAAAGCGCACAGGCTTGTAAGTTTAAACTAATTTTTAAATGAGAGAAAATAAGTTTAAAATATTTTCAAATGAGAGAAAAATTTTTGTTTTTTTTTGGCTACAACATTCAGACCCTTCTTTTTGTTTTGTGAATGCTTTAGAATATGATATTTTCATCAGAGCAAAAATTTTTCTAAAAGTCTTGTGGACATAGTTCAGTTTTCTGTCTCTTAAATATTTTACAATATTCCAAAAGCAGCAATAAGCTGTCTGCTGAGCCTTCTCTTTCCTAGGCTGAACAACTCCAATTCTCTCAGCCTTTCTTCACAGGAAAGGTGTTAGAATGCATCAGGTTGGAAGGGACTCTCAAAGGTCATCTTGTTCAATGCCCCTGCAGTGAGCAGGGACAGGTGTTTCTACCCTCTGAGCACTTTTGTGTCTGATCTCTGGGCTAGCTCTAATAGGTCCATGCCTCTCTTCTGATGGGGACTTCAGAGATGGATGCAATATCTAGGTGGGGTCTCGTGAGAGATGACTAGAGGAGTATCATGAGATTATCTTGCCTCTGCTTCATTAAAGAGTTCCTTGGTTCTTCTAGACTGACCTTTTAAGCTTATGACTGATTTTGCTTCAAAATATGAATTGATTTTAGTGAATAGCTTTTTGGTTTTCTTCAGCATCTCACAAGATTACAGAATGTTTGAGGTTTGAAGTGATCTCTGAAGATCCAGCACCCCATGCTCAAGCAGGGTCACTTGGGGCCCAGACCCACATCCAGCTGGCTTTTGAATCTCTCCAAGAAGGGAGACTCTACCGTCACTCTGGGCAACTTGTGCCAGTTTTTAGTCACTCTTAAAGTAAAAATGAGGGAACCTTTTGAGTTTCAGTTTGTGTTCATTGCTTCTTGTTTCTGGCTACCAATGAGAAGACAGACCTTTATCTTTGTAGCCTTCTTTCTCTCAGCCTTTTCTGCAGGCTGAACAAAGCTCTAGTCACAGCTCTCTCAGCCTTTCCTCATGGGAGATATGCTCTGGTCCTTTAATCATCTTCATAACCCTTTGCTGGATACAGTTTAGTAGATCCATATCCCTCTTACACTGGGGAGATACTGAGCTACTCTTTTTTATTCATAAAAATCTACAAAACCTTTTAAGCTATTTTGAACACAAGATGCATTGGGATTTATGTCTACTCATTCTTTTACAATTAGCTAATATCAGATAACGGTAATTTACTTGTCATAACTTGATCTTAAAACAGGACAAAAGACCATGGTAGAGAGCCTATGCTTTTTCAATTTGTAGGGAATCACATAATAAAAATAGCCCCCCAGACAAGCCCCCCCCCCCCTACATNNNACCCCCAAGACACCCCCCCCCCCCCTACATTTAGTTGGTTTCTGCTACACTACAATATCTGAGACCTTTTTTAAAACTTAAGCCATTCAGTTGTGATGGTTACACAAATGACTAAGAACTGATATGTAGTTTTGCTACTGTTAAAAGAACAATAAATAGTTATTTGCAAAAGTGGTGTTGAATCAGTATGCTCTCACACAGCTTGCATGCAAGTCTACAGGGGGCTCCAAAACTCTTCACAGTGATCTGTTTTGAATTAAATCACTGTAATGCAATTTACATCAAAACCAGTTTGTGAACGTATCCATCTCTCTTCCTATACTCAATCAGGAATGAAGGAATGAAGGAAGAGAAGAAAGGAGGAAGGAAGAAAAGGATAATATTGCATTAATTTATTTTCCATTTTTAGACTGTAAGATTATTTCATCTGCTCACATATGAATTATAATTAATACATTAATAAGATACTTAGGCTACATTAAAAGAAAATTGATGCTATTAGCCAGAGAATAATTCTCTAAGGCATGTCACATGCAATGGCAATATAACAGTGAATGCTTTAAATGTTGTATTCTGCTTTTCAAAGAAGCAGTAGATGTACACAATCCCAAAGCTCAAACAAACTCTATTTGGTAATTTTGACATGGACTGTAACCATAGAATTTAGTATAGATTTAAAAAGTCACAAGCATGAAGTATTCAAAAGGGTATTTTATTCCTGTGTCTTACAGGTTTTTCTTCTTCTTCTAGCATGCCTTAAAATTGAATTATTGTCCAATTAGATAATTTGCTCATAAAAAATACACAGATGAAAAGGAAAATGTCTTTTATTTAGAATTTTCAATCTGAATGGACTTCTGTCTTACCAGAAAGGTTATTCTTTTTCTCTTGCAAATGGTAGCTGAAGTCTTCTTCCTGATTTCAACTGATCTTTCAAATCAGGAACAGTATTTCTTTCACATTTCATGGTTCAATCTTGATGTAACTTTTTCATCATTGGTATCTGATAGCACTAACTTCTATTTCTGCTTGGAACTTTTCTTTTTTTTGGTTTTTTTTTTTTTTTTTACATTTTTTTTTAAGCGCTCAGAAAACTTTTCCACATTTCCCAGCCAATAGATAACACATGGCAAGTTTATTTTAGAAGTTGGTGCTTGTTTTCCTACCAGCTGCCAAACATTTCTGATGTCATACTATAATGCAGTTTTCCATACAGTCATTTTTGTTTTTCCCATGCCTGTGTTCTCTTTACTTAGAAGGTATTTCAGCTTATTGTTATATCTAGGCTATTTTATTTTAATTGCTGTTGCAGTTATAGTCATCCATGCATAAATACTAATTCCTGTCTACTCCATGATAAAACTTCCCTTTCTGGAAAGTATATAGTTTTCACTTCAGATTTTCCAAGGAAATACTGGTTACTGACATCAGCAGAACTGATATCTACATTGTCTGATGTAGTTTACTGGAATTTTCAGTGGAGGTTAATGAAATTTTTACTCCAACCGGAAAACAGACAACCAAAAAAAAAAAAAAATAAAAAAAAAAACAAGAGACTCCTTTGAAAATGTGAATCATAACTTTCTCTCACCATTCCAATACAGGAGGATAAAGTAGGAAATGAACTAAACACATTTTCTACCTCGCAGAGAAAATATGCTGTCAACACAAGAGTCTTACAAGACATAAAAATACCCCAAGAACCAGACCCCCAGCTGAAACAAAATTTGATGCTTGTATACTAATAAATGAGAGATGAGAAACTGTTTCCTGATTAAGCTACCTCCACTGCCCCTGATGTTCCTGTAATTAACTGTAAAGGATAATGTCATAACAATAAGGAAGCTCCTATATATATCCTCACAGTGACAGTGGACAATGGAAGGGCAACTGATGTCATCTACCTGGACCTGAGTAAGGCATTTGACTCTGTCCCACATGGCATCCTGGTCAACAAACTGGAAAAACATGGACTGGATGGGTGGAGCACTGCTGGATAAGGAATTGGCTGGATCAGGATGGTCACACACACAGAGTGGTGATCAAGGGCACAATGTCCACCTGGAGACCAGTGCCAAGTGGTGTCCCTCAGGGGTCAGTGCTGGGACCAGTGCTGTTTAACATCTTTGTCAGTGACATGGACACAGGAATCGAGTGCAACCTCAGCAAGTTTGCAGATGACACCAAGCTGTGTGCCACAGTCGACTTGCTAGAGGCAGGGATGCCATCCAGAGGGACCTGGACAGGCTGGAGAGGTGGGTCCAGGCCAACCTCATGAAATTCAGCAAGGCCAAGTGTAAGGTCCTGTACCTGGGTAGGCACAATCCCAAGCACAACTCCAGGCTGGGTGGTGAATGGCTGGAGAGTAGCCCTGAGGAAAAAGGACCTTGGGGTCTGGATTGATGAAAAGCTCAACATGAGCCTGCAGTGTGCNNNNAAGATGATCAGAGGGCTGGAGCAGCTCTGCTATGAGGATAGGTTGAGAGAGTTGGGACTTTTCAGCCTGGAGAAGAGAAGGCTTCGAGGGGACCTGATAGTAGCCTTCCAGTATCTGAAGGGGGCCTACAGGAAGGCTGGGGAGGGACTGTTTACAAGGTCTTGCAATGACAGGACAAGGGGCAATAGGTTTAAACTGGTAGAGGGAAGATTTAGACTGGATGTCAGGAGGAAGTTCTTTCCAGTGAGGGTGGTGAGGCACTGGAACAGGTTGCCCAGGGAAGTTGTGGCTGTTCCCTCCCTGGAGGTGTTCAAGGCCAGGTTGGACGAGGCCTTGAGTGAGCTGTACTAGTGGGAGGTGTCCCTGCCTATGGCAGGGGGTTGGAACTAGATGATCCTTGAGGTCCCTTCTAACCTTACCATTCTATGATTCTATGACTCTATGAATATACATCTCCTCTGGGTTTGTTCAAAATTCCTGTGTTATTGAATTTATATTTATTCCTGATTTATCCCATGCTTTTTCAATAATATACTTCTGTGCTATGGTTTGGTTTGTTTGACACAACTCTTAAGAGCCTGTGGTCATTCTGGAAGTGAGCAGTGACTTTCAATCTATTACCACCTCTGTATCATTACATTGCTTGAAACTGTTAACATGTCATCTGTCTTGGTTTCCAACCTACTGCCCGAACCCTGCAGCCTCTAAAGGAGGCAGCAAAAGACAATCGTAGCAACAAATGAACAATTAGGCTGTAATATGCTATATATCATAGAAAAAGAAATAGTAACATCATTCACAGACAGTAAGGCTAGCAAATGCTCAGTAGCCTACTACAATGTGGATGCAAGCAGAAACAGTAACACATGTACACTTCTATCTGATGAAAGCACTTGATTGACCAAGATCACTGACAAGTGATAAAGATTGTAGATTTATACAATTGGAATGAAAGTGAGTCTCTCTTTACAAAATATGATTTACAAAATAGGGTTTTTTTCTGTTATCTGCCACACTGAAAACCTTTCCTAAGTGTATCACAGTTTCTCATGTGGGTTTTACCCATTTTTGCAAATAGTGCACTAAATACATCACAAATCACCAAATGTGCTGCCTTTTGTCCCATAGTTTCAGCAGTTAGACTTCCTAACTCAGAATAGACAAATAAATGTACATGATGCTGAACTGCACATGCTTGCATTGTTTAACAATATGGATGAATCTTTTCTTATAGCAACATAGTAAGAAAACAACATTTTCTTGAAGAATGTCAGTCTGTACTGAGTTGTACTGAGAACAGAATCAGCTTGGGGTATATGGGAAGAGGGAATGTAAGCTCATAGTATTGCTATCCTCATATGTGAATTGTTTGTTGATTTCACCAGTGATTATCTCTGGAATCAGACAGTCAATACAATATGGGAATCCTACTGAAAGATGTAATGAGGAACCATTCTCTAGTCTCAGAGAGAATGGAAGGCTCTGAAAGGCAAATTGTTTCATTTTGTCTACCTTTGGTGAACAGAAGTGGCTCTCACCTCAGTGATTTTACTAATCCACTAAAATAATTGGCAAATTACTTTTGAAAAGTTTAACTTTGAAAATATTTTTATATCCATATCATGTGCTCACTTCTCAAATGATTATATTATTTTGAAGACAAACTGTGGAGGCCAGAAGGCACCTAGAAGGTCATGGGATTAGACTTAACTACTCTACTTCAAATGTCCACACTTATGTTGTTATATCTCTTCTAAGTCCATACTATATAGAACACCATCAAAGAAGACACAATAAATTTGATCATAAAAATGCTACAAGAGACTAGCTTATTGTGCCTTTCAAATCACTGTCTCTTTTCCCTAAGTAAAAAGGACAAGTGTGTCAGCTACACATAGATACCCAAATCACAGAAGTCTGCATCTGTTGAACATGAATGTAAGTCTTCTATAAATTTACTCCATTCTGGTTAGAAGCACAAGTAACATACCTACACTCCAGTCCATTTCTTCCACTGCATCCCCATATAAACCATGCTTGCTCTTTCCTCTGAATTTTTTTGAAGCATACAGAGCAGTATGGACATGAAGATAAGACAGGACAAGAAGAAATGGTTCATCACTCTTCCTGGAGAAAAACAAAACAGAACAAACCCTCAAACTCTTAGTATATTTTATAACAAAATTTCTATAACAAAATCTTTCTACAGTAGACCTCATAACCAAAAAAACCCACCAAAACCTGAACCCAGAACCAACAACAAAAAGGAAGAATAATATAAAATGAAACTATAGAAGCTAACTTATTACTGTTTGCTAAATATATTGAAGGACAACTTGTTTAAAGGTTGTTTCTGACTACAAGCAATTATCTTCATTTTACAAGTACATATTTAAAAGCCCAGTTGCAATTTCTGTTGAAAACAATACCTTCAGAGTTATGTATACATATATGAAACACAATTACAATTATCTTCCTCACAAGGCCACATGAAAGCTAATCTGTTATGACTCTTATGAGTAACAGGGTCAAACGTATCATAATACCATTAATTATGTGAAATCAAGTATACTAATAGTTTTCCTTCTTTATCCTGGAGTAAGGGATATGACCAAATCACTACTCATTAAATGCTCTATGTGTGTAGGTTAGTGACCGGTTCATAACACTACAGGTACTTTGTATCAAAGAATACGTAATTTCAGAATACATACTAAGACAAAGATTTTTCCTCACACAGTTTCTATTGTCTTCAGTCTATTTCCTGAACTGATACAAAAGGAAGAGTGCAATAAATAGAGTCTCTATAAATTTTGCTGTTCATGTGATCTGTCAACACAGTATTTATGATCAGTTCCAGCAGGCTGTGAAAGCACAGCTCAAAAAATAAGTTTTCCTCATGCATTATTTATAGAACTTTACTTAAAATTGTGCAGTACTAGCCAAATTTACTGGTATATGTTCTAACAGCATTCATAGTACATTATGCATTCTTGTAAATATCAACTGAATTACAAAAGCACTACCCAGAACACTTGTTTGGTTCTCACCCTAAAGCTCACAGCTAATTACAGAGCATTTTGAGGTGTATTTATCATATTTTTCCTCACCAGATTTGTGGTGGATAACATCTGTGATTCACGTTAACATTGAAATGAGACTATGTATTTCCTCATGAAGGTGATTCATCCACCCTTCAAAGAGGGGAGGAACAACAGACACATGCACACACAATCTGTTTCTTTAAAATGAAAATAAATTCTAACCTTTAGAACCTGAAAAACAAAGTCTTTTAATAAAAAAGATTCATCTGACATCAATAATCTAAAGGGAAAATAACTAGGTTTATTCTAGTGTATTTATGGTCCACTTTTCCTCTCTCCTTGGTTGGCTTTGTTTTAAACAAGTTGTATTGTTAATGTTTTTCACCAAAATACGCAGCAGTACATAAACAAAAAGTGGGGAAACTTTATCCAGGTTACTTGTTAACTGCGGTTCTGACTGGGAAACCATTTTAAAAAAAATTAATTACAGAACAAATAGGAAAATAGAAACAAAACTATCTGGATTCCCTTTAAATATCTGTGCAGGTATCCTATATTATGGTAATATTACAACGTACAGGTTCAAAGAAACACAGACAATATTTTTTCATAAGTGATACACTTTCTGTAAAGTTGTACTGGTTGTTGTTTGAAAGGTCATACATGAGAGAAGCTTTCATTAGCAACAAATAACATGAGAATTAAAAAAATTGCAAAACGACATCACATTTCAAGTAAAAAAGATGTATACTTTTAAGTTTAATATTTAATATGTACATTAATGCAACTCTCACCTTTCATTAATTTTCTTTATAACTTCCATTGTTTATTGCATGGGATTATCTTAGATTTTTTTTTTTTTTCTTAAACAGTTCACTGAATTGACATCAACATACAAATTCTAGGGTAAATATACACAAAAAAATACTTTATACCAACAATGGCACAGGCACAACTTACTTTTTATGCAAATTGCCTTCCTCTAATGTCACAGAGACAGTACATATTTCTAAATGTATAAACTACATTGTTAAAATGGAGTATCTAAAGCCTTCACTATAAACATTATTTTCACGATACAATATCTCAGGTTTGTTTTGTTGTTTGTTTGTGGTTGGGTCTTTCGGTTGTTTGCTTGTTTTTTTTTTTTAATAGAACTGACATGAAGATCTAACTTTTATGAAAAGTCATTGAATCAATGATTGATATGGAAAGGCAATATATAATTCTCGTCTTTACAATCCAAATTGATTCGTTCTGATTGACAGCTCGCTCTCAGGTGGAAAAGTGGCTCACCTATTAATAGCCTGTAAATGATCACAGGCAACTATTTATCTCTTGCCAAAATTCTTTGAGAAGAAATCATAACTGACTACCTTTACTATGACCTTGAAAGTGGAATGACAATATCAGCTGGTAGGCAAAAGAGAAATTTGACAGTAACAGTTTAATTCCTGAACCACTTGAGTAAACAACTCCTTCAAAAAGACCTGGGTCTTTTACAGAGATCAAACACAAGAAACTTCAGTTTTAAAAGATCTGAGATTCACTTATGCAAACACATAGTTGTTTTTTTTTAAATCCTAACATGAATTAAATGGTCTTCTTAATTCACTGAGTATCCAGAGAGATTACACACATATGACAAAACACATTCTTTAATCTGTGTTTAACTGATCTTGGGAACATCTAAAAGCATCACGTTGTTGGTGACCTCTCTGCATTGCGGTAGTACTAGTTTATTCTTTTTTACTGAGGAGTGTGTACATTACTCAAGGATTCAGCTCAGGCTTGAGCTGTAAAACACAGCTTTAAAGTGGGTGAGAGAGCAAGTTAAACTAATCTGACTTTGTGCTTCACACATGGGTCTTTTAACTTTTCTCCCACAGCTTTCCTCTATATGCTTGCTGCATTGAAAACTATTTGGGTAATTCCATTTGCTCTTCTGTGCACTGATATTAATCTAAGACTACTGCACCAAAGCAACAGGTAGAGCTCTGAATTTGTTGGCCTGCACTTGTCAAATCAAACAGATTTCAGGTATGAATCTGTATTGAAAATTAAGATGAGAACACACTATGACAAGCATCCATTTTACTTTTTCACAATAAATTCCATTTAATATGATGTGTGACTGCAATCTTTTTGAAGAACTTTTTTTCTTTTTTTCTAGATGTGAAATTATTCTCTATTTCCATAATAAAATACATAGTTTTAATCTGTTAGACCCTATACCAATAAAGGTACTATGACTCACAGCATATGACTATAAAAGCAAATATACTTCTTTGGTTTCGGTGTTTTGTTTTGTGTGTGTGTGTGTGTGTGTTGTGGGTGGGTTTTTTTTTTTTATTTGATCTGTTTTGTTTTGCTTTCCCTAAGAAAAAACTACTGTGCTGTGTTAAAATTCTGTAATCCCCAAAATTTTATAAATTCTAGGTAATTCACCCAAGAGACCAAAATAGCCTGCAAAGAACTATTTGAAATACATATAGATGTAAAATATATTGTTTTTTATAAGAATAAACACTTGTAATTTATAAAGACATATTGAGTGTTTATTAATACGTTACTTTTCAAAGAGTGTCTGTAAAAACGAAAGAAAACACACAAAAAGCTAAGATATAGAATCTGAAGATATGTATTCAGCACAAATAAGTAACAGTCTTGGCACTGGCAAATGAAAATCTAACTTTTTCCTTTCCTCTAACTCTCCTTTTCCTACAAATATTTTGCTTATTTTATATCCCTCCCACTGGATAAATTCATTCAATACCTATTCCCCATGTCTCTCTCTGCTACTACCAGATTAGATTACCAATTAGACACTGCTTTTCATGACAGGACTGGCTGAGTGCACTTCATTAAGCCTTCTCGTTCCTGCAGATGGAAAAGGTAAACCTTGGTTTAGCTGTATTAAACAGACTTTCATACAAGGTGGATTTTATTTTGTTCTTACTACTAACAGAAATAAAATCATTCTCATGAAGGAGTCCATGAATAATATTTCTGCCTTACTCTTTTAAAAGACTTTAAAACACTGATCTCATATTTTCAAAATTCTTCAATATCAGAAAAGAGTATTCCAGGCCACTTGGGGGTAGCTTATCAAAATCAGAAGTGTTGAAAACGGAGTGAGAAACGGAAAAATATGTAAAAATATGGAAAATTTTAACTCTCTCTAGAAGATGTTAAAAGTAGGATGTGTTACTACTATATCTGCATTTGTGAAAGGATTCTTCCACGCAAAGACAAGATAGTGATGACACCTCTAATTCCGTACCTTATTTTTCCGTTAAATTCTTGAGGTACATAATTCACGTATGTTTTTACTTACTTTCTATTTTTATTTATTTTTTATATAACCTTTTTTTCTCCCCTTCAAACATTACATTCTCATAAGCGTTGGGGGAAAAAAGGAAAGAAATTTCTCATCTGCTGCAAATTTTATATTAATTTCTAAGTCCTTCTCCCTTACAAAATTTTGGAGCCCAGAGACCTAACAATGTTTAGGAGTGTTCCATTGATAATGCAGTCTGTCACTCATCACGGAATGAGTTAGGTCCTCAATCATGCTTAAATAACTATGATCTTTTGTTTTCTGATAGTCTTAAAGTATACAAATTCAGTTTCTTTCTGTTTGCTTTATTTCAATAGAAACAGGCAGTGATCTGACAAAATGGATCAAGATCCAATAGAGTTGTTACAGCATAGTTGTTACAGGATATAATTTCTACTCCACAAAGATGATCAGAGGCCTGGAGCAGCTCTCCTATGAGGACAGGTTGAGACAGTTGGGGCTCTTCAGCGTGGAGAAGAGAAGGCTTCGAGGGGACCTGATAGTAGCCTTCCAGTATCTGAAGGGGGCCTACAGGAAGGCTGGGGAAGGATTATTTACAAGGTCTTGCAACGACAGGGCAAGGGGCAATGGGTTTAAACTGGCAGAGGGGAGATTTAGACTGGATGTTAGGAGGAAGTTCTTTCCAGTGAGGGTGGTGAGACACTGACAGAGGTTGCCCAGGGAGGTTGTGGTTGCTCCCTCCTTGGAGGTGTTCAAGGCCAGATTGGATGAGGCCTTGAGTAACCTGTACTAGTGGGAGGTGTCCCTGCCTATGGTAGGGGCTTGGGACTAGATGATCTTTGAGGTCCCTTCCAACCTTACCATTCTGTGATTCTATATATGTGCACATCTACAAGATGTTATAATTGATTATGAGATGGTATTTTTTTCAAAATTAATATTCTTAATTTTCAATATTCAGGAGCCTTCCCCCCCCAACCACTAATTTTAACAATAATCAGGTTCTTTTGCAACGGTTATGGAAACATTATACAGATGATAACATAAGATCTAGAACATTTAAGAAGTAACTACCAATAATACATTAACAGAACTTCAAGGTTCTTGCAGTTAATTATATAACTTGCCCACTAGATGGAGTCAATGAGCTCCTCTCTGTTTTAAGGCAGAAGGGTAGGATTCAATTAAGAGTTTACAGAATTTTGCTGAAGAGGCTTTGAGTATTCACTCACAAAAATTATTGACTCTCAGGGCTACCTACAGCTTCAGACAGTACCCAAACGCTTCCAGGGAATTCTGTCAGTGTCTTGTCAGCTGCTGACGCTTCTGATCCTTCCCAGGCTTCACAGGGTGCTGGGGAAAAAGACAGATGATCTCCAACCTTATCCTGGCCCCTCTGGACAATCTGTGTGTCCCTTCCAGGGCTCCTTGTCTTGGTAGCTATAGGCAGGATGTCTTGGCAGATGTGCAGTCTCAGCACGACGTCATACTGGCTGTGTAGGCCTGCTGTGTAGAGGCATTTAGAGTCTCTTCCTGGTAAACTCAAAGCAGACAGTTTCCAGGCAGACAAACCCAGACTGTTCGTTACTTTGTGGCAGTGCTATCTTATAGTTTAGCATAGCACAATGCTGCAGAAGGCAATGGCAGAATCAATGCCAGAAGCAGAGAGCACATAATAAGGCAGGAACAATGGCAGCAAGCAGCAAGCAAGTACAAATACAAGGGCAGAGCGGGTTGTGTTACTGCTCATCTCTTTTTATCAATACAGCCCGAGACTAACGGGCCTTTGGGCACAGAATAGTCGATCAAAATGGCAGTTAACCCACGCTTAACTGTATTAGGTGAAAGGCATAGGCTTGCTTTACCCAGATTTGGGGAAAACATAGAGCTTGCACAAGGCAGGCACAAGCCAAGCATCTGTAACTTGTTCACCACAGGATGTAAACAGGCGCAAAACAAGTCTAGGTAAGCCAGGATCCCTATACTCAGTGGCTCCAGGTTCTTTGTCCTCTTTCCTGCTGTTGCTTCTACCCATAACAGAGAGAGGGAGAGCAGAAAAATATGTCTGGACAAGCCAGGACATGTTCAAGCCTATTTCAGCCTATTCAGGGCTATCATGACAGATGTGTATACAAAAAATACACAAACTATTCTATATAATTTGTACTTTGCTGTAAACTAATGTGAATATTCTTACAGGATTCATAAAGCCACTTGATTTTAAAACTCTGACTCCAGTACAACATGCCAACTGCAAATTTTTCCAGATTTGGATTGTCTGTACATCTGATCATTAAAGGACATACTAGAAGACATAGAATCAACCAGGTTGGAAGAGACCTCCAAGATCATCCAGTCCAACCTATCACCCAGCCCTAGCCGACCAACTAAACCATTCCACTAAGTGCTTGATCCAGTCTTTCTTGAACACCTCCAGGGACAGTGACTCCACCATCTCCTGAGGCAGCCCATTCCAATGGCCAATCACACTCTCCTAATATGCAGCCTATATGTCCTCTGGCACAACTTGAGACTGTGTCCCCTTGTTCTTTTGCTGGTTGCCTGGGAGAAGAGACCGACTTCCACCTGGCTACAACCTCCTTTTAGGTAGTTGTAGACAGCAAAGAGGTTACCCCCAAGCTTCCTCTTTTCCAGGCTAAAAAACCCCCGCACTGAAGGTAACACAAAACAATTAGTGCTCATTTGACTTTAGAATATAATGTTAATGTCTAGACAGTGTTCCTATAGGTTTACAGTATGTACGCACACTTGCTCTTGGGAAAAAGCAATTAGAATTAACACACACTAAGCTGACCTGCCTATTCATAATTAGAGGGAAAAACTAAACCAGCATTTGTTTTCTTACACTGGATATGACACTTGTAATTGTATATATTCTTCTTCATTGCCATTTCTGCTGAATCTTAAATTTGCTCTTTCAGTCCTCCTAGGAGCAAATGAAAAAAGTCATACACATACTAACCTAAAGAAGAACAAATACGATACCACCTCTCCAGACTGAAGTATAATAGCACATATGCTATATGCTATGAAGCAATTACAAGATGACCTCAAAAATACAAGATTACGCACATGGTAAGAAGCCATAAATCTGACAGTATTTCTGAGAAATACTTAGAAAAGGAAACAGTGTCAGGAATTCCATTGCCTGAACTCTGAAGTACTTAGAAGGGTAATACAGGTTAAGAAGGTTAAGAGTATAACAAACATACAACATTTCAGTTGTAATTATCATAACATTATACACATATATATATATATATATCTTCCTATCTATTAAATATAAATATAGCATAAAATAGGTATACAGCACATACGAGTGCTGTTGAAGACTGAACCTTCATCCTATACTTATTGTAAAGACAATTGATCAATTAAAATTTGCATGATATCTGATTAGTATGATGACAAATTGTGTAGGTTTTCATTCATCATTCATCAGTTTAGATGAATGATTCTGAAGTTTTTAAATTCTGGATTGTTTGAAGTCTGCACATGACTGGTGCACAAGCATTAGTAGCGTACAGGGCCAAGCTATTTAGATATTGTATTATCTAAGCAAAAGAAACCTGCATGACAAAGTGTTGAGTCAAATGCGTGGCTGAAGATGGGTTAAGGGAGACTGCACACTGAGAGTAGTGGAATGACATGTGCCAGATGTCTCACTGCTGCTACTTTCCTCTTGATAGCCATTCTCCTTCAAATGGTTAAAGTCAGTAGTCAGACTTTTGGTGCACTGGAATTGACAGTTATGACTTATACAATGTCAGAACTAGTGTGTCAAAGCACACTAGTTTCGCTGCTCACACTAAGAAGTGGGGCAGATGAGTTCAGTGATCATTAATCTAATTATCCCTACCCATAGGAGCAAGTTTTATGGTCATATACTTTACATGTGATTTCACTACAAGGCACAGTTAAGACTGCTCAAGTGCCCTAATTGCTTCTCAATACCTTAAAGTGCTTAGATAGTCTTTAATTTAACATTGACTCTGAAATGTCTGGGTTGTAGTTTTCACTATAACTGCATCATTCCTCTAACAAAGTTTATTGTAAATTATGCTATTAACCTTGACTTCAGTTTAACATCACTTTTGCCTGGAAACTACATGGCAAACTGGGGCAACTGCTCAGTTGATGTAAAGCCCCTTGCCCTCAGCTGAGTCAACAAAGTTAGGCTTAGATATTCCGTTGTTTTGCCAGCTCAAAGCACTGACTAAGCTAAAAGACAACACTGTGCATATTATGAATATTAATAAAGTTAAAAGAGTTACCAGTTTTCTAGCATTGATTTCCAATCTTGAACTCACATGTTTTGGGACTACCATTTCACTGTCATTACACTGAAAGCAACAAAACATTCAGAGATATTCAAAATATAATTAATCACTATAGACACATTATAAACTTGTAAATCACAGAAGAATCTGTCAAAATACAGTTAACGTCAACAACAGTTAAAGTCACCAAGTGCTTGGTCACTAAGCAAATAATTTCTCAATACTTTTCAAAGACAGGGATGTGTATGTGCTTGTTTATAGTAAACAAAGTACTGTAGTATTTTAGTTAGAATGCAGATGGGGAAGGCATCATTATATCTACCATCATTGTCAATAGGAAATAAAGATGTTTTAGCTAATTTATAAATACTAATGAGAATGTTGATTGCCTGGAAAACTTCACTTACTTAAAAGAAATTTAATATAAAACTCATTTTATTTTTGTATGATGAGTAGAGATGGCTGCTGGCTTCATCAAATACTTCTGAGATGAAGATTTTTGCTAAACATTTTTTCTTGCTAACAGTCTGGATGACTACTACATGCAGCCATTAAGTCTGGAAAATTTAGCCTCTGAATCTTTGGAGTAAATTTTCATTCAGGAATGGTACCATATGAATGTATTCACAGTAACTACCCCATACGTACTTTTCAGAATAGTAATTAGGGAACTTCTCATGTCTTAGAAGATACTTTTCTATCTTGTTTTCACTTTTGATGAACTGTTTTTAGAAATGGTGCAACCTGTTTCAAAAGTAACCAAGAAAAATACTTTGGCATATTTTTCAGGAGCTTCAATGGATGATGTACTTTTGCTCCAAATATACTGATTTGTAATTCAGAATGTAATGTATACTTTTATGATGTGATCTCATTAAAAACACTATGGCTACAACTACGCCAAAGTAGCTAACTTTGCAAAAATTAATAGCCTAGGATGAAACTGTACATCTAATGTTTAAGTAACCCAATATGCTGGCTATTAAAAAAATTATTTAAAAAAAGATTCTTTCCTAACTTCTATAAATGAAATATTTTCAAAATAAATCTGGCATTAAAATGGAGCCATCTGAAATAACAGTGTCTTAAAATATATGACTTACTAATGTCACTTAATGGATGCATCAAATCAATAACGAACGGCTTTCTGTTCAAGAGAAATCGTGGGTTATGATTCTGCGTTGTGCTTTCATATAATTAAATCACATCACAAAACGTCTTTCATATTTCAAGTTACATAAAGTTCTCAAGAATGAAATTCCTGAAAAAGTTGTGTGTTTTTTGGATTTCTTTTCTGATGTTTGTAAACATAAATATTTTCAATTTTTATACAGAAAGTAATTATATCCCTTATAGAAAAAAAACCAAACCATACAACAGCAAAAAACAGTCACTTTCACTAAAACAATTCTTAGTAACTTTTTAAAGGAAAAAAAATACAATATACAATAGCATATCCCTTATGCCCACCAGCTTTTTTTTTTTTTTTCTTCTCAGAAGCATTGTCATTGTGAAATGCTACCCTTAACTTGTAGCACATTTAGAAGCCTACCTTCTTATAAATTGCACTGCTTCCTTTGTCAGTCTCTCAGTGAGGTTCTCATAGGACAGCGGCTGCTGGATAATCTCATGATCTCTCATTAAGAAGCAGTTCAAGTGTCGAAAATGATAAAAGAAAAAAATCAAACCAGCGAGTGAAATAGCAGTTATTAACAAGCAGCAAACCAATGCCTGGAAAGATATTTTGAGGAGACCAATGTATTGCACTACTGCCAAAGAGACCAAGGTGACTGCAGCGATTTGGATTGGGATGACAAGGTATTTCTGAACCCCTTTTAGGAATACGCTTCCTTGGCCAGGCTTGCAGTCTCTAAAATTGGTCACGGTGAGCCCATAAAAGTAATCAAATCCATGACTGAGGGGGTGGTGACAGAAGTCATTACTGCTTTCACAGTTCATTCCAAGATGCCACTTTCCTAAAAAGAGAGAAGGACAGGGAGTATGTTTGTAGTTAAACCACCAACTTCTAACGTGCATTGTTTCAAACATGAAACTGTCACATTTTCCCTGACATGTCCTCACCCCCCACATGTATTTCATGCATCTCTATTTTCCATTTCATCTCTCTTTATGCCTTTATCAAAAGCTTTTTTTCATATCTGCCTTTTCATTTGTACAGCTCCTGATGGAGACTACTGCATTTTGAGTGGTCTAGCTGATCACTGAAGAGTAACAGGGCCCTAACAGATAGTTAATTCGGAAAATGAAGCCTTTGTGCATATATAGTTAAGTAGCCATTACAAAATACCATTTTGCAACATCCTAGGAAGAGCCAATTTGGAGTTACAAAACATATTTTCTGAAATATTTCTGGTAAATTATTCATATTGTTCAAGTTTAAATTAAAAAAAAAAAAAATCAAAAACACCCCAAAACCCTCCCAAAAAACCCAGTAACAAACAGGAAATAAGAATAGTGAAACAACTAAGGCATTTTTTTTTATTTGAATGACTGTAAAAATCTCTGAAATTGTGAATATCCCTCACTATATACATGTCTCTCCTCTCCTCTCCCCTCCCCTCTCCTCCCCTCCTCTCCTCGAGTCGAGTCTCCTCTCCTCGAGTCTCTTCTCCTCATTTATTTACATGAAAGGGGAAAAAAAAGTAAATTGCTGCCAAATACTACCTCTCACAGTATTTTGTCTTACCAGGAAATCACTCTCATTCTGCAATAATGTTGGGCACTGACTGACACAAGAAAACGTGAGTCTTATTTGCATTACAGTAACATGTTCACGCTGATTGCACAAAGAATCTAGATAATTTGTTCTGACTCAGGTACAATCCCTTAGCATATGCTTATGCATCACTTAGTGTGCAACAGACCTAACTATTTGCTAGTTATTATTTAAATTCAAATATATAATAATAAAATAAACAAAATTAAAATTGAGTTAAGCCTGTTGACATAAATTATGGCTGGAGTTATGCTCTTTGGTCTCAGCAAGGAAATGTTCTGAATATTTGACAAAATGCAGCACCCTTGACAAAACAGAAGAATATATATTCCTGGGTCAAATTTTATTTTTTCTGAATGAAATTCCTAACCATGACCAGTATAACTCAGGGTATGTGATCTTAAAAGAAATAAACCCAGGAAGAAAAGTACTCACTCCATAACCCAGCCCAAAGAATTTCGAAATACGTTGTTCTAGAGGATTCAGGATACACATGGTAGAAGATACATAAAAGTGAAAAAGCATATGCAGAATTTTCCCTACTTCCAAATCATCCCAGCTTTTAGAGGAACTCCTGAGAATTCCTGAGAATCTCCTGAGTCCAGAGAGCAGCCTATTCATCCTGTGCTTCTGCCTCTGGCAATGACAAAAAGGTAGGCACTACAGTAGCAAAGATATGAAGGTGAGGGTAATTTCTGATTTTTTTTTAAATGACACCTAGCAAATGGGCTCAATGTCATTATTTCTCTTTCACAAATGATATAACTAAGGTGTGGGACAGGAATATTGTGTGTGTTAAGTTCCCCTGTAAGCAAAGGTGAAGAAAAACCACAGGAAGCCCGACTGAACGCTTAGTTAAGTTCTCTTTGTACATCTCTTTATGGTTTTTGGTCAGAAATACCACCTGTGTATCACAGAAGCATCCATTTTGGGTCTGCTTATGTGCCAGTGAAATGGAAGTCTCTAATGCTTTCTCATCCTGTCAGAACTTTTTCTGCTTACTGTCAGATGGCTCCTCACTGAGGTGGTATTCTGCTTTTTGTGGGTAAATTGGCTCTTGTTACTACTTTTATATGGTCCAGTGAACATTACTGCAGCCAAAACCACCAATGCAGATCACTGTACTGAATTTTCAGATGTTACAGTGCTGTACTGAAGGGTTAGCTAAGAGTACAACTTGGAATTTCATTCTCAGCAAGCAAAGACAGAGGTTCTCTGAAAAAAAATGTTTCAGTGTTTTCTCACAGGTTTACATGATTGTCTTTGTTGAATAACCACAAAGCCAGACATGTAGCAAGGTAAGCGTCAAACAACTCTCAAGTTATCTCTCAAGGTAGATATAAAGGTAGAGGTTTAGCATCACAAATATTGATGATCTTAAAGCTTAAATTTATCTCTTTTTTTTTTTTTTGTTATTTGTCAATCACCTATAATTTGTCAAGCACCTGTAATTCAGTAAAAAAGTATGAAAAAGAAACCCAAATAAATTAAATATACTCTCAAGGTCATTTATTAATGATACAAGGAATTTTATATCAACTGGATCTCAATAAAACCAGACGTTGCAATCCAGAACAGAAGAATCTTTCAGCAACAAATTAGGACAGGGGAAAATATAGCATCTATTTTTAACGAAAGGGTTTTAGCAAGCACAACAAGGTGAACTTGGGCCTCAAAAAAACATTTGCTCAGAAACAACTTAAGCAAACAAAGCAGACAGCAGGTTAGCTAGGAAAAGCAACAGAAGCGCTGGTTCAAATTACATCGTCAACTGTGACAGAAATACAAAATTGCCAAATAGCTGACAAGGTAGAGGGGTTTGACAGATCCTGCATTGCTGTTAAAAAAGCAAGTGGTGCCTGAGTCTAAAACATGTTTTGTTTTGCCTCTTGTGACAATAACCACTGCCTTGAGCTAGTGTTTCAACAGGTTATTGTGATATGCTTTACACTCTGGGGCCTTTCCAAACCTGAGAGCAGTGCAAAATGCTCCCATATCTTTGCCAAGTGAAGCTTCATAGTACGAATACTTCACACAAGGATCATAAGCATTTTAGCAGATTCTACAAGGTTTCCAGTTGAAATATATGTTGATAATTGTAATCTGTACATTAATAGTTTAAGATTTGGGCTTTTTTCCCTCTCAGTTTCAATTAAGATTTCTGCAGAGCAAAAGCAACACAATGAAAAACAAGTGGAAATGAGAGGCAAGTCCTATTCAGACAAGAAACTCCAATTGGAACTCCGTTATTTCAGAGACCAGAATGCTGGAAAGGCAGAAAAAATTCATGTTTCCCCTAAGGCAGTGAAAAGAGGGGAATGTGAAGACTGAGTTATGATGTGGGGGTTTTTGGTGTGGTTTTACACTCTTCAGATAAATGATAAGATGCAGGATATGGAGCAAGATGGAAAGAAGTGGAGCAAGATGGAAACATGTATTTTGTGTGCTCAAAGAAATATATTCCTATGTAGTATACAACAATAATAAAAAGTATATATGCATAAGCTGTTCTGTTCATAAGTGTTCTATTAATCCTACTCCACAGACTTGGCCAGTATTGTCTTGGACACATCACTGTTATCATATGTCCAAATATTACAACTCCTTGCTCTGGAAAAAAGATACAAGTCCCAGTTTAACCATTAGTATTTTAAATTTTGGAAACAACCTACATAGGTGGATTTTAAACTTACTGGGATATTAGACATGTTGGATAAAAATAGTGAGGAAAAGCTGACATTTCTCAACTGTAACTGAGTTTAGCAGTAGCTAAAATAATACCTATCTCCTTTCAGTGAAATTTTTGCATTGTAAATAGCTATTTCCTACAAGCCATGAACAATTCTTGCTGATTTCCACAACACTTAACTGGTGAAGTATTACATATTCAATGAATCTGCCTTTTTTTGAGAAAACATGGTTTTGTTGCAGATTTCTGCCTCTGTGTCTTTCTGCCAGATATATCAGATGTCACCATCTTTGTGTCACAGGGGAAAAACAGCAAGGTAAAACAGTGTATTCATAAAGTAGATTTATAGCTAAAATATATTCATATATATTTAGGGATGTACCAAGCAAGAGGATGAACATATTCAGAGGAAAGAGGGGGAGAAAAAAAAAACACAAAACAAACAAAAAAATACCCCAAACCAAACCAAATCAAAATAAAAAACCAGAAAATTTATTTACAGAAGAAAAAATGTACTTACAGAGTAGAGAGGGGAAAATTTTGGAAGAGAAAAAAGATAAAAAGAAAGAAGTGGCAGTAGTGGCAATACAGGCTTGAGGAAGTGAAATGCGTCTAATTACCCTTATGCCAATCCATCACTGGTGCAAGATCTGACAACTAATTGTTTGGGAACTGCTGAGTTAGATTGAACCACGCATACTCCCCGACCTAGACCAATATGATGTGATAAGAATATCAGCAGAGGCAGAAAATAAGCTGTTTGGGAATCAGAGTCTGTCTATCTAGTCTTCAAATCCACATAATTTTTCTTTTTGTCATTTACATATGCTTTATCCTTAAATGTAATGCACTTCTTGATTTTTGGAAGCCTTCATTATACTCTAAGGATATGCTAATGTTACAACTTATGGTTTCACAGCTATCATTCAGGCCACTTAGAAAAATTGTTCATTAAGCATCGTGGAGATAACTTCTGGAGATCTAAGTGGAAAGCTGTCATGTTGCAGTGAAAGTTGTTAAAAAAAAACATTAACTAGGTCAGTCCTGGAAAAATAAGTTGTATTACAATGCTTGTTACAAACAGAAAAACAATCTTATTTTTTTGCAGTCTTTAATTGAATATGGAACAATAAGGATTAACTCCACGATGAACATGACAAATTAAAAGTGGATTTTTTACACTAAAGATCAAAATACACTCTACTAAATACACTTCCGCTAAGGTTTTCTGGTTTTCTGTTTTCAATCTGTCAGGACATTAATGCATTTTATATTTTCTAAGACTTGAGTATAGCTAAGAAGGATTTTTAGTTGGGAAAATCAATACTGGTAATCTACATAATATATCCAATTTTGTGAACAGTGGTGTAAATTGCTAGCCTTGCTAGATGGCCAGATTTCTTAAAGAAACAATACTTGCAACTAGCTTTTGGTATGTTTAGAAATCAAATTTGGTGCATCTATCACCTAAATCCATGTATTAACACTCCAGCAGTATGTTCTCTAAACAACTATTTCCTGACAAATCCAATTCAAAAATACATTATGTAATATGTTTTATTTCACAAAAAAATATTTTAAAGTGTAAGCAGTGCAGAATTAATAAGTCAGTGACCAAAACAGAAAATAAAAAATAATCAGATTCTTTAAATGTTATACATCTACAATATTTGTTCCAATCAGTGGGATTTGTTTTATCCATCACTGGATATCTACGCTGTAGCTAGTTGCCTGAACTGTCTTCATTATGAGATAGAAACACAATTTTTGTATTAAACTGTTACCACAAGATGAGACAAATTTCCTAGAAACGCCAATTTCTGTCTGATGACTAAGAGAATCTGGACAGTTAGTCCAGGTACTACATTAGCTGCTTTACAGATCTTTGAAAACTAGTGAAATGAATTCCAACACTACGCTGACTTGTACTTTGTGACTGATCTGTCATGGTCACTCTGTTGTACACACACACATGTTGTACTCAAACTCCTGTTTATACAGAAAACTTTTCATGAGCTTAACTAATTTTCTCTTGTTCTTCAATGTTTTTTCAGTACCTTGCACAATAAGACCATACACAAATGAATTAGACATACTTACCTGATTAATGTTTCACATGTGCATGGAAACATGCTCAACTTTGTGCCAGAAAAATAAACTCATTATGCTGTGGGGAAAAAAAAGCTTAATGCAGACCATTAATAGTTTATATGGAAAGCTAACGTTCTTTTGATTGAAATGAATGAGAAGTAATGCTGTATATGTATGCAACTTTACCTATTAGAGCTGTTGCATAACCTCTCTGCTTCAAGAGTTTGGAAAATGTTATTTCTTCAGAAGGAAGCCCCCCAGAAGAGGCAGAAAACAAGAAGACACCAACTCGTGAGAAGGCAGCCATTCCTAAATACAATGAAAATTAATGAGACTTGGATAACATAGTGAAACAAATTCTCTTCATTCTTTCTGCACACACAGAGAAAAAAAATCTCAGCTTATAACCATGGGGCTACCCATCACATAAACATATGCAGTTCCTTCTGCGTATGTTCTAAGGTATAACACATATGAAATAAGTTGAGTTTGTATAATTCATTTTTCTGATACAAGGGGGAGGAATGGAGCTGAGGACTAAATGAGATACCTTTCAAGTTCTACTCTTGAAAGTTCCACTTTCCTCATATGTGGTTTTCAACAAGCCTTTAACATCATGTGAGAGAAGGCGGTTGAAATAGGGCAGTCTTATAGCTGGGCATGCAAATATTATCAGATTGAAAAAAAGAGAGAGAGAGAGAGAGAGCAAGAGAGTGTGATTCCAGAAATAGAGTGACTAGGGCACTCAGCATTGATGGGAGAGAACAAGTGCTCCAATGGCAGGTATGAAGACACATGGTTCAGTGCACACAGTGCATTAAAGCACCTTCAGGTATCAGCTAACAAGACAACATCTAAACAAGGCACAGCATTTTCTGTATACTGAGAGTCTGAGGAGCACAAACTCGAGCTCATAAACTACTCTCAGGACAAGAAACTTGAGAGCTCAGGTTCATGAAAATTAGATTACTAGGATTTCAGATGAGAGCTGGCTCTGAGTATAGAGAGACAGAACACAGAATATCTATGCAAATCTGTGCAGATGTATCTCCAGGAAGTCTGAATTATGCAGCTGGATGATTGCAGTACCAAAGCTACATGACTGATGTAGACAACCAGAATCTTCCCTCAGGTATCCCTTGTGGTTAGAAGAGAAAAAAACCTTGTTAGACTGGTTTATTAAGGAGAGTTTCAAGTGCCAACTTCAGTTTTTCACCCCAGCTAGCTTTATTGATCCACAGTTTAGATAGTTTTAGTCATCTATACAAATCTATAATATCTATATTTTTTATTTATATTTATGTACTTCAATTTCTTGCAGCTGAAATCTGTGTAATTCCCTTAAGTTATCAGAATGAAAGTACAGAACCATGATTTCTGTATTTTGGAATACTTTTCCTCAGCTCTATCAGCAGGAGTTTTAAAAATCTATCATTTTTTTTTCACTCATAATAATTCTAGTATCTTCTATATTAATCCTTTACTAGTTCTTTACTGATACTTGGAAATAGTCCATATTTAGCAATTTCCTCATTTAATTAGCACAAAGTTCAATTTTTGCACCTTCATGGAAATTATTAGATGTGACTAAGAACAGATCAGGTAAGAAAAAATATCAGTTCAAATACTAATTTTTCAGAGATAAGAGAAAAGATCGTAATGGAAAGTGACCTGTGGCTTTACCTACATAAATATTAATGACAAAATAGCTGTAACAGATATATAATTTTTTTCTTTGCAGCTGAATGTAGTGGAAAATTTAGCAAGTTATATTAGCTGGCACTTTTGCAGAAGCTTGTTACTTGATTTGAATGAGCATGAACATATCAAGTAGGCTCCAGAGTCTTGCTTTGCTTTCATTCCCAGAAGCAAGGACAGGATGTTTTATCACTAATGAACAAGTGATCTGATTAATGTATAATGATCCTTGCTAAAAATTATGTTAAAGGAATGTTAAAGTTGCATGGCTAAGCACTGAGGGGCTCAGTCCCAGCACACTAAAATAAACAGCCTGGATCTTCACTGATTCAGATGGGCTTTGGATCAGGTATTTTAAAAGCAAGATAAGATATAAAATGCATGTATTCATAGGATAGCTAACACTGTGTATGGGTAGATATGGAACAAAAATACTTAGAAAGAAGGGAGATGGTTTTCTCTTCCTTTTTCTTTTAAATTTAAGGGCTACTGGAGTATCTTAATGATCTGTCCTCCCTGCCCTTTGTGCCCCTCCCTCCTCCCCCCCAATGAAAAAAAAAAAAGAAACAACCAAAACCCAAAACAATTTGTCTAAGACAAAAGACTTTATACAAGCAGAAATGTCTGAGTAGAAAGATTTAAACAGGGTTCTTATATTATGTCTTTCTTGATGTGTGTGATGATCAACACCCAGGATGTTTATCAACATCCTGGAAGCAGCCTGAGTGTTTCCAGGTCATTTGGAGAGTTGGAGAAATCAATGGAATCTGTTTATTGTTTATATTAAATAACCACAATCAGACTTTTTCCTCAGTATCAAAAAAAAAAAAAAAAAAAGCTTTTCCTCAAAAAAATATTTTGATGTTAATTTTGCTGAAATGTGAAAATTTCAAAATTTTAAATGGAAGACTTCAAATGTTTAGCAACACTATTGAACTTGATTAATCACTGAAATGAGTATTTAAACCAGTAATGATACAGATATCAAGTAAGGTCAGAGGAAAAAGAACATACAGTTTACTTCAAATAGAATATGATATTTGTATATGAATAAAGCAACAGGATTTTACCTGATCTGATAGGATATCGCCCTGTCAGGAAAGCTGCCCTGCTTGGAGTACAAAGTGGGGATGCTGCTATATGCTGAGTAAGTGTCACTCCTTCCTCTGCTATTTTGTTGATGTTAGGTGTCCTACAAATACATAACCAGGAAAGAAACCCGAAAGAATACACAAAGTTGATTATTTGGAAATGAGTATGATGAGATCAAGGCATCTGAGGCAAGAACTATCAGGAAAATCAAGTTAAGACTTATTGTATGCAAATTATGAAAGCCATGGTGGTGTTGCAATTCTAAATGCTATTGTCTCCAATATTTTAATGTTATATGTCAACGTTGAACTAAGATGCTGTGGCACTGTTCCAAAAATCTGTTTTCCCCCTTTCACCTTCTCTTCATGGCCAGTACCACACTGTGACACCTGTATGTACTGTAAAACCCAACTTAATGTGTTCCTTGCCCCAGAATTGATACTTGCATAGCCTCTATGTTACAGCAATAGGAAGAGAAAAATCTGAAGAAAGGTTATGCTTCCTTACTCTCTACTCAGTATCACTTCTGTCTTTCCCCCAGCAAAAGATTTCTGAGTTACAGGTAATGTTGTATGGTGGCAACACTTACCGGGGGAGATTCAAACAGTTATAACTCCGGGTTAGGTTCTGTATTATTGATGCTTACATAGAATCACAGAATGGTAAGGTTGGAAGGGACCTCAAGGATCATCTACTTCCAACCCCCTGCCATAGGCAGGGACACCTCCCACTAGCACAGGTTACTCAAGGCCTCGTCCAACCTGGCTTTGAACACCTCCAGGGAGGGAACAGCCACAACTTCCCTGGGCAACCTGTTCCAGTGCCTCACCACCCTCACTGGAAAGAACTTCCTCCTGACATCCAGTCTAAATCTTCCCTCTGCCAGTTCAACCCCATTGCCCCTTGTCTTGTCATTACAAGACCTTGTAAATAGTCCCTCCCCAGCCTTCCTGTAGGCCCCCTTCAGATACTGGAAGGCTACTATAAGGTCTCCTTGAAGCCTTCTCTTCTCCAGGCTGAAGAGCTGAAGAGCCCCAACTCTCTCAGCCTTTCCTCATAGCAGACTATGTCTAGCATGACTATGTCTGCAATGTTAGACCCAAAAGTACATCAAAGCTTCCCTGTCTGCATGGGAAAATTCTCTGTGACATGGCTCATCATGCAGATGAAAACTGTTTCCTGCAGGAAGAAATACTCTGTCCATGGTTCTATCAAGAAAAAATAAAAAGAGGAATGCACACTGGCCAGCAGCTGCAGCATGTTTTAATATGCCCTAACCTGGGAGATTAATCACCATGACCTCAAGGCACAGTAGTGCTCCCATCACCTAAGTCTGAATAGTCAGAAACATTAATTTTCCAACAGCTGCCTTTGCCATCAATACCACCTGCTGCTGCTAAGGAGTATGGTGAAATTTCTTCATTCTCCAAAGATCTAATTTCAAATTCTCACATAAGAGAACAAAGATCTTGAAGCAGTTGCAGTTCTTCTGAGGGGAGCAATCCAAGCATCAGTGTTGTGTATACCTTTGTCGTGTTATAAGGAGCTTTTACTTCTAACTAACTCAGCAGGAACAAGAGTATTTAACATTTAACAGGACAGTGCTTTTAACCGGAATGTTTAATTTAACTTGATCAAAGACTTTGTACCAGTGAAACACAACAGATAGGTACAACATGAACTGTTTATACACAACCATCATACACAAGCTAGTAACAAAGAGCACACTGGGGAACACTGCTGCATTGCTCAGGAATATTAGCACACGTTTCACTGAATTTATTGACTATGGGATGAAAATAAATGAAGGAAAAACATCAGCACTTTATTTCTTGTTAGTGACAAGCTCATATAGAATCAGAAATGCTTCAAAATATGCTTAATTCGTATGATGTATTTTCATCACGTATGTTTTAAAGGAAAATGGTTTATCAATACCTTGCTTCTCTAGACCTACTCTTATCTGGTTTGTTGCTCAATTCTCTGTTTCTGATGCAACTTTTCAGTGGATAAATGCGTGAGATTTTTCTTTCGTTATTCAGAAAAGAAAACAAAGATCAAATATTCTCTTCTCTGGAAAGGTTATTAACTTTGCTTACTTATAAAGAATCTAATCAAACATCTGAATGTCCTGGGAGTTTTAATCATGCAAGTCCAAACAAAAACTAAATATAAAGCTATGACTCCCCCAGATGTATCATCTTAAATGGATCATACCTTAACGTTCCGTTCCCGTAACAACCCAGGTCTCCAATACCAAGATCATCAGCCATCATTAAAATAATATTAGGATTTGAAGTACTGTGTGTTTTGACATTGTTTATGGCACACTGGCAAAATATTAAAAATAAAAGCAGTCTCATCTTCTTCCTGGTGTGTAAGAAGAGGTAGAAAACATAATAGAAAAACTTTTAAAAAAATTTACAATTAATCTAATTGATTGCTATTATTGCTGTGGATTGTGCAGTAGAAGAAAAAGCAAACAAACAAATATATATATCCTGTATATTTTTATTTGGGTCCCCCTGCCTCCCTTCAGGGGTTTATTTGTTTGTTTGGTTTTTGTTGTTGTTGTTGTTTGCTTGGGGTTTTTTGTTTGGTTTTGGGGGGTGTTGTTGGGGTGTTTTGGTTTGGTTGGTGGGTTGTGGGGTTTTTTAACATTATTTTCTTTCTCCTATTTCTTAGGAATAAAAATGCATCCTTTAGTATATAGCTAATTTTACCTTCCATCCTTACATATATGAATCCTTTAAATAAAGATGAACAAAGAGCTAGTTACAAACTTTAGTGTATACTGACCACTATACAACAATAAATCATGAGAGTAAATAAGGCTGCTGGGTTTTTTTCAAGTGTAAATATGATTTGAGTAACACAGACCATTTAAGACCAAAACCTCCAAGGTCTATTACAGAAAAAAAGTTTGTAAATTCTTCTATTGAAGTAAATAACATAGTTTCTCTTCAACAAGGGGGAAAAAAAAAAACAAAACCAAAACAAACCAGTTTGAGTTTCTTGACAAAAATAAGTACAATTATTGAAGGGAATATTTAATGAAAAGTTCTTCATGAAAGTTTTAAATATCAACACTTGTACCAAAATTATGTATCAAAATGTTCTATAAAAAATGCTTATGCTATAGCCAACTTAAAACTAAAGACAAATGTATTGCCCACTATACTGCATAACATTGTATGCTTTTCTGATGATAGTGCAGACTATGTGCAGATGTAAAGGCTGTGAATATTATTTCACCTAAACAGAGACTTGTATCTGTTTTAAACTGCATTGACAGCACTCTGGATGAAATCGAATGCCTCTAGGTTGTGATGGACTGTGCCAGGTATATTACTTGTGACAAAAGAGAGTCTCTGGTTGTTTTTTTTTTTATGTGTATCAAAAAAGAACAGAGACTCTCTCTCTTTTGCCACTAGTAATATTTCAATCCTTTCTGGATGCAGGCAATCTTTATCAAGTGCAGATGTGGTATGAGTCACACCTGCACTCTGGATTATGCCAGGACAAGAAGAGAAGAAACCAAGAGTGAGGTACAAATACGAAAGTGAAACTGTAGGAAAAGGAACCAGAAACAAGAATTTCCAGAGAGAATGGGAACAGGAGGTCAAGAAATAAAACACTTGTGAATGAGTGAGTTGCAGTGTATGAAAGTAAATGGAGAGAAGATAAAGAAGCCAGAATTGGAAAAGCTGGTACAAAGAGACCAGACGTTAAGGGAGACCGGACTGCTGCAGATTCATAAATTACTGAGGTGTGATGGGTAAAAGTATCTGCAGAGACAAAGTACTCAGAACTAGAAGAGCTTGAACTGACTTGAATAAAGAGCAATAAGGAAACGTTGAGATCCATCTGGAATAAGAATTGCAGGTTGAAGTGAGAGGAAATTGTAGAGGATTTAGGAAGGCATGAGAAAGAATAGGAAAATAAATTGAAGGAGGTGAGAGAACTAGAAGTGTCTGTGACGAAAGAGCTGAGAAGTTATGAGTAAGGGAGATGAAGAGAACTAATGGGAAAGAGCCTGGTCAGATATTGCTACAAGTGAGAAGAGGTCAAAATAGTGGAGTTCGACCAACACTGTCTGGGACAGAAGGGTGATTCTCAACCTTCATTATTGCCCTTCTATCAGAAAGCATAGGTGCAAGCTGGATTTTAACACTTTCAGCGCTTGTTTGTATAGAGATAAGCCACTAACAAGTACATTATCTGACTTTCACTCCTTAACATATGCTTTATAACTCACTGGTCTCACTTTGATGATGATATTTCTGGTTTAGACTGTAGGGGAAGGGGTAATTAATTACTGTGAGATGATATTTTTAAAATATTAATATAGTTTATTAATATTAAATATGCAGAACTTGCATCACCCCAATCACCAATTTAATAACAGGTTCTAGGTATCATTATGGAAACTATATAGAGGTTATTATAGGATCTAGGAATAACTATTAAACATATACACATTAATTGAACTTGATTAAACTGGAAGAGAAAGCTTTGCAGTCAGTGCACTGCTTGTGGTCAATACTCTGCTTGCTCACTAGATGGATGCAAGGAGTAACTTTCTGCTTATGGCAGAAGGCAATTAATGATTACGAGAGGTTTTTGGTATTTACTCACAAAAAATATTATCTGACAGTACCCAAAGCTCGTGGTGGGGTTGCTGTCAGTAGCCTTTAGAGGCTTTGGAGAAAGGAGGCAGACGATCTCTAACTTGGTCCTGGCTTTTTGGACGATCTGTTATCTCCAGGGCTTCCATCTGGACAGAAGGCTTTCAGGGGCAGGCAGGATGTCTTGTGGTGTGCAGAGCAGATACAATAGTGGAGTACACGTATAATAGCAGATGCACCTTGTAAAGGCACAACGCATGCAGTTCTCCCTGCTCATCTCCTTTTATCCAATACAGCCTGAGACTAATGGGCCTTTGGACACAGGATAGCCAATCAAATGGCAGTTTGCCAAGATTTGACCATATTGGGTGAAGCCATAGGCTTGCTTTACCCTTTTTAGGGCAGAACAGGAGCCTTGCACAAGGCAACCGTATGCACCTTGCTTACCATGGTTGCTGGGCAGGTCACAGACCCCAGACTTAGTGGCTCCAGCTTCTTTGTCTTCTTTCCTGCGGTTGCTCTCCCCAAAACAGAAGGAGGGAGAGCAGAAAAACATGCCTGGACAAGACAGGGTATGTACAAGCCTAATTTGGCCTTCTTAGGCCTACCATGACAGACTTCAGCTGTCAACATTTAAAGATCCCAGCCTTACCACTGACATAACAGATTGTGACTTGGTTTATTCCACAGGAAGTAATTTACTTATTTTCAGACATGGAAAATACATAAACAAACTTTAAGACTAAAACAATGAGTAAGGTTCTTCTTGGTAGTATACATCTTATACCTTCCTCAAATTACTATATTAATGAAGCTGTGTAGCATCTGAAACAGTGCAGGCATTAAATTTGCAAAGTATATTTATATTTTCTTCCTTGAAAGGATAAACAAGTGTGGGTTGCTTCCCATGTACTTCGAGAGAATACACTGACAGGACAGGAATAACCTGCTGCTGTATCTTACATTCCCACTGTACTGTTCAGACTGAGAGGGCCTCAAGGCCCCTAATAATAGGGACCCTGTTGGTAATGTTGGTGACATCCCATACAGAGCTGCATGGATGCTTACAAGATCTCAACATTTCTTTCACAGAATTACTGAATACCTTCAATTTTTATGTTTGAATCAAACCTAAAAATACTCATAAGACTATCAATACAAAGGTACAAAGCTAGCTGGTTTCTCAAGTTTTACAGACAGCAATTCCAAGGTGTAATTCAACTGGTACAAACAAAATATCCTGTGCTTTAATTAGAAGGCATGTATCTACAGAGAGTAGTGTCAGTGAATATATAGGGGTCTTTAGCCACTAAAGAACAGAAGAAATTAATTTTCCTTTTCCTCAGCAATGTTACTGTTGGAAACCACAGTAGTAGTTGTATTCTATTTCCCAGAATGAAGAAAAGGCAGAAAATGAGCAAATTATCTTTGAAATTAAATAATTTATGTGAACATTAATGTAATCTCAAGTCTGTGTAAAGACACCAGTAGGAAAATAACCCATTCACCAAAATACTTTAAAAAAACAAACAAAACAAAACAAAACAAAACCTCTCTTGGTAAAACTTTAAAATCTTCTGCTATATGTTATACAGACTCTTCATACAATATTTTGAATGAATATACACAGCAAAGTAAGCAATAGTTGTGTCCAATATCAACTGGATCACTGTCATTTGCAAAGTGGTTGAAAACGTTATTGTGTGGATTTATGCCTGCAGAAGACAGCCTCATTTAGTACCTCTATTTCTCATTTTGTAAATCAAGAACAACAGAAAAGGTTATCAAAAATTGTCTCTGATGTAATACTCCTGGATACCCCTGTCCCCTGAAGGAGTATCTAGATAGTCTCATGCGCTGCACTCTGTCTCCACCTGATATCATGCCCCTGACATGAAATCAGCATGGAAAAAAGAAAAAACAAATAATCCAAACAACTCTGATTCCTCTCATGTATTTTCTCTGCAGAAGACTGCAATGCATTTTGAAGGGATGTTCTTGGAAAGTAGGAAAAATTCAATGGATGAAATTGAGTGGAATTAACAGCAACAAAGAAATTTGGAGAAGTAAAAAGGGAAGGACACATGAACAAAGCTCTGAGCATACACCAGGGTTTTTAATGGTGAAAAGACAGGCATGTGCAGACCTAACATGAAAACAATGACACTAAATCAGATGAATCTTTCACTTAACCTAGTATTTTGTCTCCAGCAGCAGTCACTCAATGCTTAAACAACCTATGAAATTTGGCAAGTATGCTCTACAAGTGCACTCTTCTAACTTTTGGGAGACAGTATTTGGGGTAGTTTGGATGAAAGCACTGTTCTCAATAGCTACCCATGGAACTTTTTGTTTTCATTAATTTATTTTAGTCCATTTTGAACCAATTAACTTTTGTTCTGTTTTGGTTTTGCATTAAACCACTTTGGTTTTGGTTTTGGGTTTTTTTTTTAAACTTCCACACCATCATTTAAAGGTTCCTACAGTAGGTTTCAGCTTTGAAGGCTTAGGTATTAGATTCAGGTAGCAACATTATTCCTTAATTGCACACAGGACACAAGTGAAAATTTTAATCTCTATTTTACCTTCCTTTATAATCCACTATTTGTTGGTATTTCTTATGTATTTACCAAACATTTAAGTTTTATTTTTCTGCATTAAAAATGTTGGCACATCATACAGAGGCTGAAAAGTTGTCTATGTTTATTTTTTTCCCTTCAGGGTAATGAAGATATGGTTAGCTGTTTCATCCTTATCCTTATTACAACAGACATGCATCTCTGACAAGAACAATGCTATGAAAGTCTTTCAAACTCCTCATCCCAATGGAATCATTCTAGTATTTTGATTAAGCAATTTATCTCTAAACTACTCTTTCAAAGTAACAGAGCCCTTTGAGAAAATGCTTAATATATCCTTAAAGGTATAGTATTTTCTGATGAAATTAAAAAATTAAAAAATGCTGCTCTATCCTTAAGTGATAGGTAAGGAAAAAAAAAAATTACCTTGCTTAATTGAATGCCAGAACTCCAGAAATTTCCCTAAGAGTCATAAAAGTTACACTACAAACAAACTCAAAGTCCTGCCCTCCACAGTGATGATTCTGTGAAGAGAAAGAAAAAATTATTCAGCTTCTTCATGAGAAACATAAGTTTTTATATTGTAGCAAACAGTAAAGCAGTATTATTGCTATTGATAATTTTCTGGTAATGGCGTAAGATTTATTCAGATCTTTCAATTAATTACTCCCTTAAAGGTAGGTCATATCTGTTGCCTCTTTTATGCCATATGACTGTGAAAAGAGAAATAAAACTATATGATTTGCTTATAATGCTAATTCATTTAGACAATCGTGTTTTTGCATCTGCAAAAAGCTAAGACACCACAAAAAGTCGGTCACATCATCCTGACTTATTACTGATAAATCTCTCTCAGTAATACGATTGCTTCTAAACATAATGTTTATAGCATAAATTCAGTATTTACTAATGATGATTTTCCATTTTTTTTCTTATTTCTCCTCTTCTCTCTTATGATACTTTCTCAAAAACCTCTCCAGACCTCAAAGCCAGATACACTCTTCTTGTTTCCTCAGGTTCAGGCACATTCAAACATGTTATTAGTTGTTTGGTTTGGTGTGGGTTGTTATTGTTGGTTTGGTTTTTTGGTGGTTTTTGTTTGTTTGGTTGGTTGGTTGGTTGTTGGTTTTTTTTTTTTTTTCTGGTTGGTTGGTGGAGTGTTTTATTTCTGGGGTTTTTTTGTGGTTTTTTTTGTTTGGGTTTGTTTGGGTTTTTGTAATGTTTGGTGGGGGTGTATTGCAGAACAGTTGCAGGAGTTCATACAGACTAACTTGACCTTTGGTCAGGACCCAGCGTCTGAACAGCACAGCAGGTGACTTCATTTCCCCTCTCCATCTCATAGAATCATAGAATGGTAAGATTGGAAGGGACCTCAAGGATCATCTAGTTCAAATCCCCTGCCATAGGCAGGGGCACCTCCCACTAGTACAGGTTACTCAAAGCCTCATCCAACCTGGCCTTGAACACCTCCAGGGAGGGAGCAGCCACAACCTCCCAGGGCAATCTGTTCCAGTGCCTCACCACCCTCATTGGAAAGAACTTCCTCGTAACATCCAGTCTAAATCTCCCCTCTCCCAGTGTAAACCCATTCACCCTCATCCTCTCATTACAAGACCTTGTAAATAGTCCCTTCCCAGCCTTCCTGTAGGCCCCCTTCAGATACTGGAAGGCTACTAAGGAGGGCCTACAGGAAGGCTGTCTTTTTTTTCCCTTTCTGGACTTTCTTTTCTGAAAGTGACATAGAAATCACCCATCCTAACTATTGGTTATGGATTTCAGATTCAGTGCCAGATTAGGATTGTAGCTTCTTTCCCAGGTTGGAGTTGATTTGCATTCAGCCCTCTCAGAGTATGGGCAAGGAGGACTGGGTCTCTCTCCATCTATAAAGTGTTACCTGTGTCATAAAAATGCTGGAGTGTTTTTCTGGAAAATGTCAATAATTTCAATATGCATCTTCAAATAACCATGTACATAAATGAAAATCTGTGTTTAATTTATTAAAAGTTGTCTCACTGCGAGTCAGAAATTTCACTGAACATGATATGGGAAAAACACCAGAAGAAATAATCACGTTTCTTGTTCAACCACGATTAATTATTGGGTCTGAATCAAAGAGAAATGAAGCCACACTGCCTCCATCTGAAAGAATTTCAATTTGGTTATCTTTATAAGATGCTCTCACAAGAATTTCATAGTTTCATCTCAACTGAATTACAGAATGCAATGGTAATATTATCAAATAAGAAATATAATTTCTGGTAGTAAAAACCTGAACGGAATGGAAGAGAAGATTATATTTATGATAAAATGCTATTATTTTATTTGTAATAAAAGACATTTGTAATTGCATACACATGTTAGAGCATATATTCTTTTCTGTTTACTGTTTCATAATATTCCTTCTGTTAGCAAAATGCTCATTAGAAATTAAAATTTAAATTTTGAATATGGGCTCTTGTCAGCAATATAAAAATGAGAACTACAAGATAACACAGGCATCTTATTTGTCAGTTAGGCACCACCCTGAGAGAGAAAAATCTTTTAATTAAAAACCAAACCAAAACAACAAAAACCACAAAATAAACCAGCAAAAATGAACAAAACAAGCAAAAAAAACCCCCATACCAAAACTAATCCTAAGTAACTACTAGTGCTTGTGTCACTTCCAAGAAACCAAGAGACAAGTGTTCTAAGAAATTAAAAGAAATCTTTTATATTCAGTCATTGCACATTACTAAACTATACAGCCATGTATGAAAGTTTTATCTGTCTTTATAATTCATCACTTGACAAGCACTTTAGGTCTGTATCTTTCAGCATACATTTTGTGTTTAGTGCAAAAATGTAAAAATTTATCATTAGATGTTGATGAAACAGAAAGATGAGCAATGAGAAAGCTTTGCTTCTGAAATCCGTATCATCATCTTCAATTATTACATGACACTGACTGACAACAGCTGTAAAGTTATTGATTATTTGTTTTAATGTGTAAGTCTATTAGGATAAGACATTTATAATGTTATATTAGCTAACATAATATGACACTTCCATAATTTGAGAGCTTAAACTCATACGTGATACCTAAATTAATTATTAATTTTGAAAGTTGCCGAGTCAGGGGTTTTCTAATATATCAGAGATAGATGATGTCTGAAATGACTATTTTTGATACTGCCTTTTTCAAGAGCGTCAAATGGACGTGAGGAAGAAAAACTTGCCTGACTGAAATTTTGTGTTTCTGCTTTTATGGTAAGTATGCAGGACTGTGAGCCTTGTACATGGAATTATAAATTTCACTATGCCCATTTGAATTGCAGCAACATACAAACTGCTGCTTCATCTCACTGACGGTCTCTTCAGCTTTATCCAACTATAGGCAAACTTAGTTCTTCCAAATTTCCATTCAAATTCAGTTACTAATCCATAAAATGTTTTAAAAAACCCAAAAAATGCATAGGACACTAAGCTCCAACAAGATACTGCCTTCGCAGGCATGATGCACAAATTTGAAGGCTGGTATGTAAATCCTTCTTTAAGTCTTTGGAGAGACAGTAAGGCAATTGGTCAACCATTTAACACTAGATTTTAATTTAATTCAATTTGAAAGCAGTTTCTAAGCCTTTTTCACTGAAATAGTAGATATTAAATGCCTCTTCTGGGAAAACATGAAATCTAACAGGAGAAAAATAAAACAACCCTCAACCCCCCCAAAAAAAAACCATCTCTCCCCAAGTTACTCACTAGTGTCCTCTGCACTATGTCAAAATCAAAATTCTGGATTTTTAAAGACAATATTATTACATTTTCCTCTACCTACACCCATTTTTATAGTCAAAGTGGTAGTCAAAGCTAAAATAGACAGTTATTTTGTCTTTGCTACATGAAGCTAGGAAGTAGTACACCAATAAAATAATCCACTGTGTTATACTATTTCCAAAAGGTTCTTTTATTTAAAAAGAGAGGTTGCATTTGCATTAATTTGTTCTCAAAGTGAGATATTATTATTTATAAAACAGCTTTATTGTTATTTATACTTGGATCATGAGAACACTCAAGAGCTCTCAATACAGCTGATTGTACCAGATGGAAAAAAAAACCAAGAAACCAAACTTAGCAAAAGTTGCATTCAGTCAATATTCATTTTACCCAGGTAGAAGTTAAATATCTAGATAGCTCATATCACCTAGGTATTCATGATGCAAACCAATTCATCTGAATTTATTAATCTTAAAGTCATGCATTTAGCCAGAGCTAATTATCTACACTCCATCTCTACTTAATAGGAAGAGACAGGTGCCGTAAGAGGATGATTCTTTTTTTTTTAAGATTGGTATAATGAAATTCTGTAAGTGATGGTTATGATTTTTTCCCACACACTGTAAAGAGAGCCCAAACATCTAGTTTAGACTAAATGTATACAAAAGGAACAGTTAAATGAAATAAAAAGTATCCTGATGATGGGTTGTCATTCTGTGCTCAACATAAAATTAAAAAACTCACAAAACCTATGTATTTAAAAAAAAACTGCTATGTTTTTCAATTAATATAATCTATTGTACCAACCTCACTTGCATAGCAGCTTCAAACCCTGCAATTCCACTGAAATCTAGTTGCAAAATTTTTAGGTTTAGTTGCAAAATTTTCCTTCAAGTGACACATTTTTCTCCTTTTCAGACTACATAGCAATCTGTCATTACTCTCAAACAAATGATATTTGATGTAAGAATGACTACATCAAACAGGAAAGAAAATTTTATAGGAGTATTGTTAATTCTCTGATTGATGTAAAGTATAGCAATCTCAGTATTCAGGTTCCAGTCACAAGTCTGTTCAGACAAAGAAATTTTCTCTCTGACAAGAGTTTTGACAGAATAGAAATTACATTCCTCACTGTAACTCCAGCCAGATGAGATTTAAAAAGAGGTATTGTCAGAAGCAACCAACCAACAGATTGCAAGCTCAGCCTGACTGTGGTTCAAAGACCAGTCCCTGCTGTCCTCTTGCCTAAGGACTACACACACAGGGCAACCAAAACATCCTGTGACAGGACAGTCATTACTAGATCCTATTACCCTATTTCCCAAGGTTCTTTTCACCAAAGAAAAAACACTTTAGCTCCTGACATACAACATGAACAAGTCTGTGGATGTGCACGAGTACCATCTGACAATTCACATGGATAGCGTACAGTGTCATGTCACTGGAATGCAGTTACTCATATGCTCAATATCACGTGTTCTTCTGACTGCCATTACACCCCACAGGGATGCATTCATTCTAATCAGGAGACAGAGATACAAATGCTTGTCTTGTCACATAAGGAGGAGACAAAATAATGTACAATAAATACATTTAGATCATTTGATGGAGAAAGGGTACTTCACACAGCTCTTGTATTTGTCCACAAGGCACTGTTCAATGTGTTCCATTGAAAACACTGAGAATAGCTGTATTAGAATGTAGGTAAATGCATCAAAAGTCTGCGTTATTACTTATGTCCAACATTTGTGTTCTTTCCCAGAAACACTATTAGAAAGAATATGAATGAGAAAAAAAAAATTAAAGTATAAGAAAATAAGCATACCTTCCCAAACTAAGTGCCACTTGTATCTGCATTTGGATTATCTCAGTCTACTAAACTGTGGAAATCAACACCACTTTTTCATGGTAAGGTGTTGGATGCAGGTGTCAATGTGTTGGCAGTGGAGGGGCTGCAGAGGGTGCCTTTGTGATAAGAGACCAGAGGCTGCTCGGTGTTGAACGCAGTCAGTTCCCATCAGCTCTGCAATGGACTCACTACAGGACACAGCTAAGTCCATGAGCCAAGCTGGTGGTACCTTGACGAAATATATTAAGGAAAGGGCAAAAAAGGAAATGAGGTGGAAAGAACACAGAAAGAAGTGTTGTAGAGGGCAGAGGGAGAGGAGGAGGAGGAGGGAACAGCAAGGTAAAAGTAACAGGAGGTGCTTCACTGCAGCAAGCACGTGCCCAAAAGGACTGCAGGCTGTGGAGGGCCCACATCATAGGATAGTAAAAAAAATTAGCAACGAGGAGTGGCAAAGGGAAACAGATAAGAACTGACTTTGTGATCTTTCACCACCCATTGCCTCACAGAAGAGGCTGAGAGCAACCTACAGCAATAACACAGTAGGAGGAGACGTCTGGAATGAAGGTGTGGTGACTAGAAATATAAAGGAGAGGCAACTGAAGCTGAGCTAGGAAAAGTGGGAGGAAAGCTGTTTCTCCTGTATATTTAAATGTTTGTCACTTCTTGGTGCTTTCCAATACCCCAATCAGTAATTAAATATTTATGCTACTTGGCAATGTTAAATTCCCCAAGTTGTTCTGCCCACGTTAGCAGTTAGTAAGTGATTTTCCTGTCTTTATTTCAGCCCATGAGACTTCTCACTCTTATTCCTCCTCTTTTCTCTCCTGTTTCACTGGAGAGGGGAGAGGAGGAACTGAGAAAGAGACTGTGTGGGTATTTGGCTGTTAGACATGGCCAACCCACCACTTAAAATAAAAATGAATGAATGGATTCAATGGCAAATTACTTTCATTGACTTGCATTAGCCAAAAGTTTCTTTGCTGCGATCCAGTCCATCCAGACGCTGAATGTATGTCATTTACCAGGGATAGAAATGGAAAAGCTTTTAAAGTAAAAAATAATTCAGGGTCAGCTGACTTAATGATGGTGTTGGTCTAAGGAAGTTCACAAAACAAAATAATAGCTTCTTCTCCCTCCCCCCCCCCACCCCGAACTTTTACTTTTTTTCACAAGAGATATTTTAATTGAGTGTAACCACTTATTGAAAACCAAATTTCTTCTCTACAATTTCTAAAACAAAGGAAAATGTTTTTTGTTACTTCTGTCATACAATTAATATTCAGGAAATTATATGTTTTCACTTTGCTAATTACAATGAATGTGTCTTATGAAAAAATGTGTAAAAAGATTACTAAAATCATATAATCATGGAATTGGTTTAGTTGGAAAAGATCTTTAAAATCAGTGTCCAACTGCTATCCAACTACCATGTCTGGTGCTAAATCATGCCCCTTAGGACCACATCTATACATCTCGTAAACAGCTACAGGGATGGGATTCAACCATCTCCCTGGGGAATGTATTCTAGTGTTTAATAACTTTTTCAGTGAAGAAATTTGTTCTGATATCCAATCTGAGTCTCCCTTGATGCAACTTGAGGCCATTACTTCTTGTTCTATCCGGTGTTACCAGGGAGGAGAGACCATCCAGTAATGTCACGGTTTAAAAACTAAATTGTTCTCCTTTACTTTCACATGTAGAAAAATAGCCTGTTTAGCATTTAGAAGGTTAAAACATATCACTTTTTTTGTTCTTTCGGGCATGAAGATATCTTTACTATGTTATTTTGAACAAGATTAAGGTTATCCCTCAAATCTCCCATGTCTAGTGACCTACTGCAAAACTAACACAAAGTGAATAGAATTATCCATTTATAATTTATATTTTGCCTCGGTTAACACAGGGCAGGGGAGAAGTTTTAGAAACATATACACATAAATACATAAAAAATGCTAATGTAGTAAGCAATTTTCTAACCATCTCTAATGCAGATATACTCCACTAATACTATTCACTGTGAACAATAGAAATGCAAAAGAGTTTTAAAATCAAACACAATTATTGAAAAGAAACTTGGAAACAAAAGGCATGAATCATGAAATTAGGAAACCTGACAAACCAGGAAAATAATTGTCCTGGAAAGAACAGGATTGTGGACTGTATAGTGGCTCTATAAATGCCTGACTGCAAACTACATAGATCAAAATCTTCCAAAAAATGTGCAAGTCAAAGGGTAAAGACATTTACAAAATAAATCTTACACATTAGCTAACTCTTTATCCCAATTTCAAAGATGTAATAATGTATTAATTTCAGTAAGTATACAGAGGAATAGCTGACATACTTCCCTAATGAGTAAAAAAGAATTTTAAAAAAATCATGAATATACTTAGTGTGGCAAAATATTTGAAGGACAGAACAAAAGTATCAGAGGATCAGGCAAGAAGTAGAATGAAAGTCTTAAAATGAAGGATATCTAAGACTAAAAATATCTACCTAAATTACAAGAAGTTAAGTTAGTCCTTAGAGTCTGACAGAAAAGTAATCTGAACAGACAATGCATATGTCGTGTTACAGTGACAGAGAGAAAACAGTAACTTAAGCCACAAGTTATCCAGGTTTCTTCTGCCCTGTATGAGAAGAAAATTCTTGCTCACTTTCACACCCTTCCACTTCCTTTTTTTTCTTTATCTCTCTCTTTCACAGGGACTCTAGGAAATGTGTTAATTCTTGCTGTTATATTGGAACATTATCCCTTTGCACATAGGAGACAAAAGGCAGAATTTTAACATAACAAAATAAACAAAAATATCACTAATTAAACACTAATTCACTTAATTTTTATCTTTTTCTTTTTTTTTTTTAAATAACACTTAAGACAATATAAAATGTATTCCGAACCAGTATTTTTCCATTTTCTTGCAGCACACATTTTCTTGTGGTATATCAGTATTAATTTCCTTTTAGCATTTGTACAGTTTCTCAACAATAGCTCCAGGGATCTCATTATCTTTTGGCCTGGACAAGAGCATCCTGCGAGTATGCTTGAAACAAATAAGATGCCTTTTCAGTCATATCAGAATGTCTTTATGTTTTTAAGAACAGAAATGGTTCTTCACACTGTTCCTTTAGGTACAACACTATCTTTTGTTTTTAAAGGTTGGATCCTATTCATTAGAAAAAGAGAAGATTTCACTCCTTCTGTTCAACATGCATTTTCCAGGATTAGTACTTTAGTCCTGTTATTGGACAACTTCTATCATGGACAACATATCCTGATGTCTATTGCACTAACTTACACGAAACAAAGACGTTGATACCTCTTGCGTAGCTATGACTAATCCATGTCAACAGCTTCTAATTTTCTTCAGCATAGTTGCCAGTCTTGTCAGCAGTGCAGAATGCATACCTTACCAAATCAAAACAAACGAAACCAAGATAAAGTAGCCTTCTAGTTTACTGACTTTGAGTTCTACTTCAATGCATTTTGTAACACTAGGGATTTCTGTAATTCCTGCAGAATGCATGTTTGCATGTAACACTATACAATCACCACTCTGTCTAGTTTAAGACAATGTTACAATAAAACAGGATTGTCTGTGATCTATGCCTTAAGATTTCCTTATGAGTATGGCTGATGATCTGATTTTTTAGCAGAGTAGGAAAAAAAAAAAAAAGATAAAACTATTAATTTTTAATTTAAAACTTTTGGTTAGGATGTAAAATATCCAAGATCATCATCATTTATTTGAAGCGGTTCATATTTTATGCCAACAGCACAGAGTGCCATAACCACAATCTTTAAGACTTAACAAACAATCCATCTAAAATGTCCTGTCCTTCTCCAATGCCTCTTCTCAGGCTGAATTAATTTTATTTCATTCCTCCTTATCCCCAAAATTCCTCTCATACAATCAAGCCACCTCACAAACTCTTCTGTAATTCATATCTTTCCAAAACACGCCCTAAGCTATTCCACATCCCTTTCTACACAAGAATCCCATATTAATATGTAATAATTCTGAACTCAGACTTGAATACCTCTTGGATGCAGCTCCTCGATGTCTCAAATTCTTCTTTCCCAGGTACTGCTATTATTACTGCCACTGTACCACTGCTGCGTCTCTCTACTTGTCTTCTCTGTAACTCATCTCCCTAGCAAGCAGTGCTTCCTATTGGTAACTGTGGGTCTTTTAGTATTAAAATAGCTTCAGGTCTGACTGGGGTGTAACACCTCAATACAGGTCTGCACTTCCTAAAATTTACCTAGAGAGAACCCTAAGGGCAGAAGCAAAATACATGTTTGTGAGAAAACAGGATGTATGGAACCCATATTATTAAGAAGTCATTACAAAACTCCATAACAAGTAATATGTGTGGTTAGATTCTGTTCAGCACCTGTTTTGGTCAAATAGGTATCTCCTTAATATTCCTTGTCTCAGAGTGGTTGCCCAGATGTAGTCAAGGCTGGCAGATACAGTTTATTCAGAAGTGATTATTTCTTCTCTATATTTTTTTCTCTTTCTCTATTATTGTCTTCCTATCTTGGTGAATCCTCTTACAGATACTGTCCTCTCAGTAGCTGCTAACCCTTTGTTACCACGTTGGATGTGTATAATATTACAAAGGAAGAGATTAGATTTATTTAATATTACTTAGAAGTTTACAGTTAAGACTTGCAGGCTTCCACTCTTGAATCTAACAGATTTTATCAGTTTACATACACTGCACACAAACCAGTCACTTCAAAACTACAGGCATACTTCAGAAACTCCCTCCACAACTATTTAACAACTCATTTCCATTTGATGCATGAAACAGTCTGTAATCAAAAGTACAAACACTTTTAACATTACTTCTTAAAACAACCAGAGCTTAAATTACTTGAGATAAAACACCACTGCAAAGGTGGAAGATGTTCTAGCTCACAGTCAGCCTGCTTTCTTTTTCCTTCAAAATGTTTTCACAATTTAAGGGAAGTGTATACACTTTTTAACTCATTGCTAGTAGGGAATGTTCTACTGTATTGCAATAATAATGAATTGCATTCTGTTACAAAATAAACTGCCACTGCAGCTGATAGTAACCTTACAGACAAGAGTAGATAGCACTAGCACTCTTTTCTTTTCTTTCTTATATTCAACAGACTGCATTAAGCTAATAAGGAAAAGAATACACTATATATGCTACTACTTCTCATCATTGCAAATTTCCTGTCATAAAGAATTTATTTTGAACTGTGAAAGAATATGAATTTAAATTACACAGGACCTCAGTCTTAGCAATGAAACTATATATACAACACACTTTGGTACAGGAGGGGCATTTTACCTTGCAGCACGGAATTGTTTCAGTTCCTGCTTCTAGTTTTCAAAGAAGATGGCTGCACAGTTATTACCAGGTAAAAGGTACAAAGTCCAGTCATGTGAAGCGAAACAGAAAGGTGGAGGAGAAGGACAACACATGAAAAGACAACTTCTCGTTACACAATGCTGACAACAATTCTTGATAAGGCACTACTTCATTAGTAGCAAACAATGTCAAGTTTTCACAATGCTTATATACACACACCTAATTAAGACACTAGTGAGAATTTATTTCTGAAGACCTCTTATTAGGTTTTTCAAATACCAGTGACTTTGTATCTTACTTTTTGAAAATGAGGACAGTGTCAGAATTTCAGGTGTGTTTCTGCCTTCTGTACACATGGTAACAGCTCTTGAAGAATATCTACATAGCAGCTACTGAGAAGCTGCATTAAAACACCTTTTAAAGTATAATTTCAGATCACCATTTTTCAAAATTTTCCACTGCATGCACAGAACCATTTACTAATTCTCTCTATATAAATACTCTACACCATAGCCCAATCCACTTTGCTCACTGCACATCATCTTAGAAACTGTATCTGCTCCCAGAAAACTACAGCTCCTAGTAAGTCCAAGAATCCTAACATGAAAAATTACTTATTGAACTTTTGACATTTACACACTACCCTCCTCCCTCTACCCCAATTTATGTATTTTTCATGTGGAAACTTGATCAGAAAGAGGAATACACATATTCAAAGATGTGCAACAACTGATGTCAGTGAAACTTAACAGAATCCAAGCCTTCAATTAGAAAAAAATAAAGTTTTTCTTTTCTTCCAAGACAAAATATTGAAGCTAACAATGACTGACAGAAAACAAACTGAACCAATGTTTTTGAATAACTGGCTAAAGACAAAGTTTGAAAAATGTTTTTCTGTGGTTCAAGAAATCAGTACAGCGTCTTCAAAGCTTTTGTCCTCCATTTTTTTCTCTCTCTACCATAAACAACTTTGAAATGTTAAATTGCCAACCCTTATCTCAAACACAAACACAAAATGCTAGCTCCACCTTAAGCCTTTGAAAAACTCTGTGCCTATTATCTTGCAGTTACTGAAAGTACTAGCAAGTGAAAATAAAGATCATTACAAAAAAAAAAATGTTCTCAAGCTCCATAATCTTCTAGTTTTTAAACTCTGATTAATTTTATTTTTTTTAGACAAATCATATTTTAGAAAGCATTGAAAAAGCATCCCTCACACAAATACAGGAAGAGTGAGGTAGCAGATGAGATGCAACATCCATTAACAAAACAAAACAAAATTGTTTCTACTTCAAGTTTCCTATGTGCATACTCTCCAACTTTTCAAACTTACAACAAATTTTATTAAAACAAATTATTATAAAACAATGTTAATTCAAAAACTTGCAATCATGTGAATTAGAAGACAGTAATGACACAAGAAGGATATGCATGTCAAAATATAGAATGATTGAATGAAGACTTGTTTGAGCTAATTAACATAACAATTCAAGGCATTTCATATAGAAAACCAAAATACAGTAGAAAAACCTCTACTCATTCTAACAAAAAAGAGAATGCAAAAAAAAATTTATGAATTTGTGCACATTCATTTTGTGTGGACAAAGCTTTCGTCCTCCCTCCCCTCTGCTATCCAAATCTGAGTACTGAATGAAGCCTGAAGGGGGTGTTGGGAGTGGTGGAGATTTGATTTCTTCTCCACGGTTGATTAGAAATCACTAAAGAATGCTAAAGTGACAAATACTCAATGACTTCAAAGCATAAGTAGGACAGAAAACTGAAATGCTAATAAGGAGGTTTCATTTAAGCTATGGTAAATAGAGTATTATGCTACCCAGTAATGTATTCTCTAATACTATGGTACAGATCTATGTTGCTTAATGGATTACATTATTTGCTTTGACCAACAGGGTTTTTTTGCAGCTTGTTGCTTGTTTGGTGGTTTTTTGTTTGTTCAGTGGTTTTATTAGTTTAGTTTGGGTTTGTGTGTTGGTTTTTCTGTTTGGTGTGGGGTTTTTTTTGTTTGTTTGTTTTTGTTTGTGTTTTTTTTCTTCTTCCCTTCCCCCTTTTTTTCCCCCACGTGGATATGAATACTTCGGGGTTTTTTTCTTTCATAATTTGTTATAAACTTTTCTAAGATGTTTTGGTCTTCTGGTCACCAAGTGAGATACAGTATCTACTTATTTACATTTGAACATCCAGAATTCAACTCATTGATTTGGTAGAGGAAGTTGAGTTTTAAATACTGTTTGCGAAGAGGAGGAGATAGAAAGATGCACAACTGCACTTTCTGGAATCTAGTAATAAGGTAGAGTTGCAGTGAGGCAGACTTTTTGTCTCAGTTCATCAAAACATCTCTGCCAAAGCTTTAAAAAGTTAGGACTGAATTTAAGCACACCACCAACTATTCATCTACCAGGTACAGTACACAGATGTTTGTAAAATCAAAACAAGATACACTGCTGTCTTAGATTGAATGAATGTGCTTAACGCTTTCACATAAATCTCCTGATACAAACTTGAACCTAAAGGGTTTAAATGAAATACCATACACAGCTAAAAACTGACAAGGGATATTTGTTAACTTTTATTCTAACAAAATCCATAGAATTTAGCTAATTTCAGAAGACATGTTTGAAAGTCACAGACACTGAGAATTAAGAGACAGAGTCCTGTTGTTCCTAGGAACTTATTACCAATTGGATTATTGGATAGTAAAGGATATTTTTTTCTGTAACAAACCTTCAATGAGAAAAAAAAAGTTTAACCTTCATTCATTCCTTGTCTTAGTTATAAAAATTTAGTGACAAGTTTCACTCTAAAAATTCTGTATTCATACAGTTATCCTGCAGGATACAGGAGAATCTTGATATGAACTTTAGAAATTTGTGGATTGCAGAGGACTTTGTCATTCCTAAGGAAATCACAATGGTTTTTACGTATGCAACATGGTTGGTGATGTGGTCTAATGATTTGGGAATTTTTTCACGTTTATGCTTAAATTTGGTTATTTATAGCAGTTTAGCTAGAAGAACATATAGGTTATGCTGTGTAAGAATAAAGATCCAAGCTCTGTAGTTTCTTATTATCAAATAATAATTGCCTGAACTACCTCAAGTCATAAAGAAAACAAGATCTCAAAAGAAACATGGGCTTGATCAGGTAGGAAAAATATTTACCAGAAAATGCACTTCATTTCACGGGCGTGATGAAGTCAGAAAAAGCAGGTCCACATCCTTCAAGAAACAATCATCCAGATAAATGCATTAAAAATTTGCAAGTAGGCAAGGTTTTACTATATTTCCACCAACTTTAAAGAGCTTTAGTGCAGACTCTATCCTAGAAGATGCTGGGTAGAGTCTTCTCTAGAGATTCAGTGACAAGAGCAATTACTGAGTGGAACTCTATGCTTTCTGAAGCAGAATCAGTCATGGTAGGCCCAAGCAGACTAAATTAGGCTTATACATGTCCTGGCTTGCCCAGGCATGGTCTTCTCCTCTCTCTCCTTCTGTTATGGGGAGGAGCAATCACGGGAAAGAAGACAAAGGACCTGGAGCCACTGAGTCTAAGGAACCTGGCCATTTGCATCCTGTGGTAAACAAGGTACACACACTCAGCTTGTGTATGTCTTGTGCAAGAACTGTGTTCTGCCCTAAAAAGGGTAAAGCAAGTCTATTGTTTCATTAATATGGTCAAATTTGGCTAACTGCCATTCTGATTGGCTAATCTATGTCCAAAGGCCTGTTAGTTTTGGACTGTATTGATAAAAAAAGAGCAGGTGACACAATGTGCTCTCTGCCATTGTACTCATGCCTGCAGTTTGTTATTGCCTTACTGTATCCTGAACTGCCTGCCTGGAAATGCCTACCAAGAGTTTACCAGGAACAGGCTCTAAAACCCTCCACACGATTGGTCTGCATAGCCAGCATGACATCATGCTAAGACTGCTCATTGCAAGACATCCTGCCTACACCTGAAAGTCTCCTGCCAAGATGGGAAGTCCTGGAGATATACAGATTGTCCAGAGGACATCAGGACCAGGTCAGATATTGTGTCTCCTTTCCCCAGCTGCCTGTGAAGACTGGGAAGAGTCAAAAGTTTCAGTGGCTGACAAGACAGTAACAGAATCCCCTGAAAGCTTTTGGGTACTGTCTGAAGCTGTAGCTAGCCCTGCGAGTTGGGAGATTAATATTTGTGAGTAAATACTTAAACCCTCTTGTAATTCACCATTGCCTTCTGCCATAAGCAGAAAGGAGCTCCTTGAGTCCATCTAGTGAGTAAGCAGGGTATTGACCGCAAGCAGTATACTGGCTGCAGGAACCTTCTCTTCCAGTTGAACTGAGTTCAATTAATGTTATATTATTACTGGTTATTTCTAGATCCTGTGTTATTATCTGTATAAAGTTTCCATGACCGTGCAACGAACCAATTATTATTAAAATTAGTGGTTGGGGTGATGAGAGTTCTGAATAACAAAATTAATAAATAATACTAATTTTGGAAAAAGAAAATCTTATGTTAATTAATTACCCCTCCATTACACTCACATCCAAGACCTCCAACTGAACAACAGTTCAGCCTACCTCATTTCATGATGATCTTATTTTTACAGATGAGGGCATAATTTTTGGTCTAAGAAGGAAATGTCATTGAAAACAGATTACAGCATCAGGCTGTCAAATATAGTTATTAACATAATACTCAGTCCCTATTGCTTGTAGCATGGAACACATCTGAAAGAGTGATACAACAGTTCATTGTATAATACAGCTTCCTCCAGATAACTGCCTCATCAGGCTTGCGAGATAGTTTTTTAAAAAGCAGAAAAATCTTTCAGACTGCATGAAGAGGCATCACGTTCCTTATGGACTACGTATTTGGCCACTGATCTCTTCCAGTGAATAGTGACTACTCTTAATTAATGAGGATACAGTTAGAAATGATCCATAAAGTGAATTTTAAATTGAACAAGTAGCAACAAACATTTTTAGCTTTTGGTTTGGTACAAAAAGGGAAAAACCTGACTAAGCATCAGTAGTAAAAAATATTTGTAAGAATTACAAATCATTCAATAGTGAACAAAATAAAACTATAGCAAAAATGGTAATTCAGTTTTTATGTTAATCCAAAAGCATGCTGTATCTGGACTAAACAGTCTGTTCAATTACAAAACTCTCAGCCACAAAGAAAGCACTTGAGTGCTGGACTTCTCTAAGGATAAAGAAAAACCAGAATTCTCAAGAGCAATCAAAATGCTAAAACCATAGGTTATGAGGAAAGGCTGAAGAAGTGAAATTTGTTAAACAAAAAAATGGTAGAATACAGGAACATAGTAGAGACTGAGAGATTTAGAAAATTTTAGACACATTGTCTAGACAGACATTTTAAACATTAACAAGTCTGTCTCAAAGAACTTGAGATTGAGATTGTCTCTTGTGGTCTTACCTGCAAGCACTTGAAATAGAAAGCTAAGAATTTTTCAGTCCTGTCGTGTCACTGTGAACAGTCATTGACCTTACAGAACCAAAGGTGCACTTAGGAAATACACTTAGGAGGTGAAGCTAGCTGTCTTTCCTAAGACAATAAAATTAAAAAAAAAAACAAAAACAAACCACAAACCTAAGTCTCACTGGCTTGACAGCACTGACACTACAATGTTTACTTCCAGATATCCCTAGGTATCTATCTGTATTTACAAAACATGTTTCTTGGTTTACAAATGTTTTATGAAAACAAGTATCTTCTGCTAAGGATATTTCAGTTCAAGGCATAAAATAAAATAAAGGTTACATAATTTTCTCATATATTTTATTACAACACACTGCATCTAATTCTGCAAGGTACGTACACATATGCTTAAACTGACTATTTCCTCATCCAAAAATTAGTCAGTGGCCTACATGCTAGTGCTCACAAAACATATTTGACCTTGGTTGTCCACAGCAGAATATTACCAGCACACATCTGTGTATCTGCACATGTAGGCAAGAAGACAGGGCAGTAACTTCAGGAAGGAAGAGAGGAATTCTAAAAACAGAATTGGGATTTGGATTGAGGATGCACTAATTCCTGCAGCCACAGAATTCCCAACTCTCTTAGTCAAGAGCAGCCTACATCTAATACAATTCATCTGCAAAAGGAACTCAAGAAGCACCTCATTAACTCTGCTTGGCACTGTTGCTGCTCTTCTGCCTTCCTACCGTTTCTGCTTCCTGATCAGAGTTGATACTTTGTATATCGCAGTGTGGTGTTATGGATTTTATGGATAGACAGATCTGCAGACTTAGACCACTGGAGTCCAATAGTGTCCCTATGATACCTAGCCTGACAGCACATTTTGACCATGCAGACATTTTGGGCTGAGTGTCAGCGAGATCATTGCTCTGCTTGACTCTTCTGGGTCGACACAAAAATAGAAGGGTTTGCATCAATCCACAAAGCAGGTAACTTCTTCTAAGCTTCGCAGGAAATAAACACTTTAAAATCTGAATCTGCAGCATTACAGATCAGTGATTTAAAGATCTTGTGACTCAGAGAATCACAATTCCTTCTCTATCTTTTCCATCTCAAGATATAAACACTGCAGTCTGTAATGAGGTTGAGCTTAGGAACACAAGACTGAAAGATATCATTCAGTAAGACTGACAGAATGTGTATCCCATATGGTACTACAAATGCATTTTTTCCCTATAATTTGTAACGATCAAACTGTTGTAAAATAAAAATGTAACAAAAAAACCCAACAAAACAAACAAACAAAAAAAAAACCAACACAAAACCTCCACACCCATAAAACTTCCATGCAGACAAGGAAAATACCCAAAGCATAGAGTATTTAATGCTCCAACAACAGAAAGTCAGATAAATAATGTTGCAAATGATCCCACAGAGGAACCCTGTATTAGACAGGAAAAAACAAAGCAAGATACAATTCAGATCTTATCTCTTCTGCCCTTATCTTGCCTATAGTTTAAAGCTAAGCAGGACCTATATCCTTTAAGCACTTCAGGATTTCAGTTACAATGACACTATTAATTGCCTGAACACTTTGCCTGTGTACAGCTGATATTGTACCAGAAGACCAAAGTTTATGCCAAAAAGCTAATTCACAAATCCGAGAGGAGAGAAAAATGTTTCTTATGGACTTCAAATGAAACCAACTTAGGCCCTAAAGCACAGCATTAAGATTCCCAGCTTCAGAAACTGTTGTGTTGTACAACCCCATACAATCGACGTCTAAAAATATCTTGGATCTCTTGTTACCCCATGTGATCTTGGTTTGCTTTTCTAGAATTTCATCCCTCACTGCTGCTTAAGAATCTTTTCGTAATGTCTCATCTGAATTTACAGATTACCAAAGTTTATCTTCTTCACTTTAGTCTCTTGAAGCAGAACACATCATCTTCCTTGCTTTTCTAACACACTTGAAATTCAGGCATATATCAATACCCAGAAAACAGGTGTCTCTCCTTCCTCTACTTGGCTTTAAGATCCATATAACTGACTGACTTATGTAGTCAAACGTGACTGACGTAATGAAATACGCAAGTAGATGAATTATTTAATTCCCTTTTTGCAACAATAAAGACATGAACTCAGTAAAACTCACCTAACCCATATTCTTATGGTAGAAAGCAGCTTATTTGGTGAATCCAGCATTGGAAGGAGTGTCACTTTCTAGGGTTTTATAGGACCAGCTATAGCAACTGTTGTGAATCTCAACTGATACCTGAATAACCTTGTGTTTAACTCTAAGTAATTTCAATTAATTTGTTACTATTAGTGGTTTTAATGGATGTTTATGTAAATCCTTGTGAAAGCTTTCAAATTACTGGATTTATTTAAACCAGATTTTTTTTAATATTTAAATCAAAATGGATTATAATGTATATCCTCTTTGCCAAGGTGGCTGCAGAACAATAAAGTCCATCATTTCTGTGTGAAACACATAGTGCATGACACTCCTAACAATGGTATGAAAACATGCAAATGAATCCACATTCTGAGCAAAATATTAAGTAGGGAAATAGGAAATTGCTGGTTTTGAGTCAAGTGTATTACCTAAGGAAAAACTTAAGCATATTCTGAAGTTTATACTCTCCAGGAAAAGAACTTAGTCATCTAAGTTTCAGTGATGTGGAAAACCTTTTAGTTATAAGGTAAAACATACAATGGTTAAAAATGTCTGAGGATTGTGTAAAAAAACCCCAGTATTGCATACTTAACAACCCCATGGATATGCACCTTAGTATTTTCACATTACCTCATATGCAAGAACCATAAAACAAGATGATTTAAACATATTACTACACAGGCAGAGAAAATAAACTTGTCTGTGGTAAGAAAGGCTACCTATAGGCAGTTTATAGTAATTCAAAGACCTGTAGATCCAGAATGTATATGTATGGTTTAACACAAAAATCATACAATTCAGAACTCAGCATATTAAATCTCAATTGGTATATGCCCAGTCAACAAGACAATCAAAGAATGTGTATGAATTTAACTCTCTTCTTCAGACTTGCATAATTACCTACCAGTTAACCAAGTTTACCCTTCTCAGTAAGCATACATCAGGTTTACAGGTATATAATTAACTATTGGTTTTCAGAATTACCTCCACCACAGTATGCTTCTCTCAGCTCAGAAGTTACTGAAGTCCTCATCACTTGAAATAGGCTTAAAGTAAATAACAAAAGGGTATAATTCTCAATCTCATTTCTAGTCCTTCTCAAAAAAACCCAAAATAAGTACTACTGATGAGACAATAGAAATAACTATGTAGCTCAAATAAAACTGAAATCAGCACTTTCACTTATACACACATCTATAAAACTGTGTACCACCATGAATTAAAAATTCTGATAGACTTCCATTCAATCTCATTATGTTTGTAAGACTTAGTCATGCTCTTAAAATTTCAAAAAATTGTCTATATTGGAAACATCTTCCTGTGTCCCAATCTAGCTTTGGCAAATCAAGTAAACTATCATCACACTGATTATCACTGATGAGCCAGAGTAAAGCAAACCAAAATGAGGACATCAGTCTGTCAGGTTACCCGACTGTTCTTGAAAGGTTCACAGTAAGATTTCTAACACAGGCCACTTAATCCTAAAAAAGTTAATCTTCTGTATCACACTTTAATTTTTTTATTTTTTCATTTGTGTTTGTTTTTTTCCTAAAGGTCATCTTTGGCATTTATTTCCATTTAAAATATTCAGAAGGTTTGCATAAACCTTATTTTTTCTAAGATGATTTGATAGTTCACATGCTAGAAAGGATAAATGTCTCCCTTTCTGAGAAGGCTGGAAGAGGCATTTTTCATCAAAATACTTACACTTTTGTCTAATTAGACAATGAATACCTGACTGATGCAGCTTTTTCTTGTTAACTTGTTCTTTCTGTACTTGTTTACAGGTTACTGTGTCAGCAAATACAATTAAAGACAAGTTTTGCAGAATATCTGTTAATTAGATGGTGCATGAATCCTCCCTCAGCTACAACTGCCGTACCACCTCATTACTCATCCTATTTGCCATGACAGAGTACACTCTTACAGTCAAAACACATTCTTTAACAGCAGAATACTACCATTTTAAGCATTTCAATTATTATATGAAATGTATTTAGAATTCTCCCTATTATCTTAACAATGACCATATTTAGGTGAACTACTAAGGAAATTAACACATATGCTGTCTGAAACAAAGCTGGAATATTGACTTGCTGAACAGCATTTATTGCAGAAATAAAACAATTTGGGCATTTTTAATGTTTGTATCCTAATGTTACAAGAAAAAGTTGACCTGGAAGCAAAGGATCAATGTTCTTAAAACTAGGCAGGAAATGTCATGACTTACATTACATTTTAAAAAGGTATTTAAGATATTTGGCACAGTCTTTTTCATAGCCTACAAAAGCAGGACCTAAGATGCATTATCAAATACAATCATCACAGAAGTTAAAAGAATTAGAAAACCAACCCAAAACTCAAAAGACTTTGTTTGCAAGTCAAATTTTATTATTAAAAAGGTACAAGCAAAGGCCAAGTAAGCTTCATTTGTCTTCTTAATTCCAAGATAGAAGAAAGCAGGTGGACTTTGTGTCTATGGCATTTCTCACAAACATTGGACAAGGGTGCTTTTAGGGGACAGGGTTTGGGTGTAAGTAAGATGCATAAGGAAGCTACATTAAAAAGCAAATATGTAGTGGTAGTAGCCTGGGCTTTTAAAAAACACCACTAACTTGCTAAAACAGTAAAGTACTGTCAATTCAAATTAAGGCATTGCCAGAAAGAAATAAATTACTGAGAGGCCTACCTACAGACAAAAGAGACAAGACTTCAGACATGCGAAGCTGCCTTCGCACAGAACTGCAAAGCAGTACAAATCTTCAAGCCACTATGTCACCTTGGGAGTACAATACTGCTCTTTTCATGTCTGTTTCTGCAATCGGTATTTCGACAATCCTGATGGCCAGCGGTGAGTTACCTGCATGAAAAAAATACAACAGGGATGACTGATGAAGAAAGTGACCTTTTTCCCTTGCAACTGCCTAGGCAAAGTCAGATAATGTGTCTGTGCAGGAAGATTTTGCTTTGCCTCAAGAACACTAGCTTGTTTCTTGAACCTCAGAACTTCTTGAATGTTTTAGAAATAAAACCCACCCAGAACAACTCAGGCTCAGTAACCCGAAGAAATGGGTTTTTACGTTTTCCTCACAGTTTTACATGGATTTTCTAGGTTTTGTTTATGGCTCAAATTATGATCCAGCGGTAAAGGCATCCTTAGGTATCTCCACACACGCATGTGATTTTTTTTTTTTTTTAGAAAACCTTAAAACGTCAAAACGCGATCAACTCTCCAGTCTCTCCCGTAAGCGGTACTAGACGGGACTTAGAAAGCAAAGGCCACCAGAAAAGGCCTCACGATGAAAAATACTTGTTTCCAAAAGAAGAACAACAAACCCACCAGAAGAGCGGCCCCCGCGCCGTGCCCGCCCCAACCCGGCCCCGCGGCAAGTGCCGGTAAGCCCAACGGCTGTCCTACAACCAGTACCTCCGCTCGCCACCGGCACCGTGCCCGGCCCAACCCAGCCTCCCGGCGGCCCCACTCTCGTCGCCTTCTGCCGCCGCAGCGGAGTGCGCTTGCGCCAGCACTGCTACGCGGGCTCCGGGCTTCTCGGGTCTCGCCATGTCCGCTCCCTCCCCCGCGGTCACCCTGCGGCCGGTAACTCACCTCATCTTTGACATGGACGGTCTCCTGCTAGGTGTGTACCTTTCAGCCCTCTCCCCTGCGACGGCCTGACCCCAACCTCCCACTAACCGATCCCACGGTGCTATAAGGCCTGTCCCATCAATCTAGGCGGCAAAGTACAGTAGCTGCCGGCAGGCAGCCCCCTCCCATCCCCACCGCGTGGCGCCGCCCCTCCACCGAGGCGCATCCTGGGGTCGTGGCAGGGGAGCAGAAGGTGCTGGGCCGGCCTAGCCTGTCCCGCCTGCCCTGCCTGCCCGCTGTGGTCGGTCTTTCACGGCCTTCTCGGTCTGGGCGTCGTTGTTTAAACTAGGCTGAAGGGAAATAAAGCAATAGGATGTGATTTGCTTCCTTCTCTCTATCCTGTCATTTCATGCCTTGAGTGGCAAATTTTGCCTGAATTAAAAGATCCGGGGCTGAGACTGAAAAGGGCACTTAATAGTGGAGGACTAAATAGGGTTGGAGTAACAATGCCAAGGGAGGTGAGGGCTAAGTTAGATTTTAAAAGCCAAATAAAGTGGATATAGCAGATAGTTATTCTCTGGTTTACAGACCACGAGGAGCCCATGGGCCCCTAGTCTTACAAGAAGTGGTTGAGAGAATTAGGGTTGTTCAGAGAAAAGGTGGTTAGACCTTATTGCTCTCTGACTACCTGAAAGGAGGTTCTGGTGAGCTGGATGTCTGTCTCATTTCCCAAGTAACAAATGATAGGACAAACCAAAATGACCTCAGGTGATGCCAGAGGATGTTTAACTTGGTTATTAGGAAAATAAATCTTTACAGAAAAGATTGCTGAATGTTGGAACAGGCTGCCCAGGAAAATGATTACATCACCATCCTTGAGTGTAGACGTGCTTAGTGATGTGGTTTAGTGGTAGACTTCGCAGTGCTGCGTTAAGGGTTGGACTAGATGATCTCAAAAATTCTGTTCTAATTTAAATGATTCTGTGGCACTACGCTGGCACCTGGAGGTTTGCAGAAGGTGGCTGAGAGGAATATGGGGGTAGCTTCTACTGTTCAGGGTATAAGCATTTTTAAGCATTTAGAGTTGCATTCTCTGAAAATTCTGGAAACCACTGTGGTAGTCTTCTGAGTTTTGTTTCAGTAGGCTTTCAGCTTTGCAGGGTTTTTCTGTAATCTTTCACTTCCCATGCTGCAGCTAGATTGGATTTTGTAGTTTGATTAGTCATTATGATGACAGCAGTTTTTAATCTGCTTTTAATTATTTGCAGAATCAGAGCCTTCTGCTACATGTCTGCTGTGGAATAATAGAGTACTTTTGTGCGTAACTAAGGTTTTTTAAATAATCCCTGTGGATTATTGCATAGGAAACAGCTTTGGATGTGGGTGAATTCCTGAAAAGTGTGAATTTGAGATGTGTTTCTGCCTTCTGCAAAACCCAAATTGTTGCAGATTCTGGAAAACCCGCTGTGAAGTCTCATGAATTACTCTGTTTCCAAGAAATGTGCACTTTTCCTTCTTTCATGCCTATAACAGGTGAAAGCAATTTAGTTGTTGTAGTTGAAAGCAAAAATGGCTTTACTCCCACTATCACGGATACTTTCAAGCATTTTAGAGCCTTGGCTTCCGTTTGTTTCATCTGTGCTCTCAACAGGCTGTGCAGAATGGTGCCTGAGCTATTTCAGTTTCATTTTCAATTTCACCACTAGAGTCTCAAATAGCCTTAGGTTGTGATTTGTGGGTGGTTGGGGTTTTTTTGTTTGTTTGTCTGGGGTTTCTTTGTTTGCTTTGTTTGTTGTTCTTTTTAACCCAGTACCAATTGCTTTAATTTCATTCTTATTTAGAAATTTCATGAAAGCTTTTTAAGTTACTGCTGCTTTTTAGCAAAATTTGAAAATATGCTTCACACAGAATACTGGCTTCAACAGGATAGTCTAGGTGAGATAAATGTTTAGATGTTGACGTGGATACATAAGACTGCTTTACAAGTTATAAGTTGTGTGTAAGTATTATGTACAGATATTTTAAAGATAGATGCTTTAACTTTGGGCAATGTTTTAGTAACTAAAGTCTTTGAGATGCTATTTTGTCTATATTTAGAAATTGCCTTTCTGTAATATTCCAAACAGGCAAAAAGACCAACAAAACCAAATTGAAGTTCTGAGTCATGTTTAGTTCTCCATGCTCCTGGAATTCATAGTGTGAAGAAGCATTAAGCATACTTTAGATGAGGAACTGTACTTCATACTGGGGAAAAAAGGATCTGTAATTAAGGATCCGTAATTCTTGGATTTAAGTTTGCCAGGAGTGAGACACTTGAGGAGTAAACCTACTCCTTGCTGTTATTAAATTTATATGTTAAAAAGTACAGCTCTGGCGGAATACTTTGTCAGTTTCTGGATTCAAATAAAGTAGTAGACATAAATTATGGCATTTTTTATGCTTATGTATAAGATATACTTACATGAAGAGTTTATACATGCTTGTGTTACTTATTTACCCCTACGTTTGAGGTATCCTTTGCACTGAAAAAATTTCCCTGTGTTCTGTTCCCCTGGTTACTGTTGCGCTACAATGTGCATATGATTCCTTCTATTATAAGAAATTGCACAGAAAGAATCTGTTGTGTTTTAGTAATCTTTTCAGCTGTGATAAAAGCTGTGGTGAGACTGAAAATTCTCAAGTGTCTTCCATGGACACTACCTGGATGCTTTTCATAAAGTACACTTCCTTTCAGAGGACTTCTAGTATGTTTTGTCCTCTAAATACTTTCAGTTCTGTCACAACTTGAACATAATTTTAAAAAGGAGTCAAAAGACTCCTTGGACCTCCCCAAGATTCCTAAATGTTTAAAGAAATTTGGAATAATTTGGGGGAAGGAATGAATTAAGGAGCACACACACTAGATGCTTTCTGCCCAACCTGTCTGCTATAAATCTTGTGATTGAAACAAATGTTATATTGATAGAAACTTTCTCAGAAATCAATAGTGTTTAGTGAGAAATAAGCAGTGTTTACCACAGTTCAGAATATGCACTTTTTCCAGACAATCTGTTCAGCTCTAGTATCTGCTTCCTTGGTATCAGTCTCCCTCCCCAACCCTTCCCCAGCCTGGTGATTGATTAGGACGTTATGGAATTTTGATTAGAACATCACAAAACTTTTATTTTTACATAGTGTTAATGGAAGATGATAAGCATAACTATATACATATTTTTAGAAGCTATAGAAATCTCCATAAAATCACTTTGTTTGAAAGAGCACAAAGGAAGTTTGTGGTATTGGATATCTGAAACTACGCTTTTTAAATTTTTAAAGTACCTCAGCAGCTGGCTGCTTTTTTTTTCAGAATCTGAAGCTTTAGGTTTTTCAGTAATTTTCACAACAAAGTAGTGTATAAAAATGTATGTGACTGTATTTAGAACTTATCATCTAAACCTTTCTGGTTTTATAAATATATATATAAATTAAATGATGAAAAATTTAAATAGATTATGCTTTCTGTAGCTGACTGACTTCTGATTAAGGAAGGTAGGATAGCTTCTGATAGGAAGATTTCCAAACTATTTGTGAATACTTCATAACTGTGAGTGTAAAACCTTTAAATGAAACAATCCCAGTGTTACCCTATGTACGCCCTATACTTTAGTGGCTAAGCTATGTAAAAGTATTGCTGAGTGTGATCTTTTGTGACTCAGTCTCCCCCATCTCTTTAACATAATTGAGACTGATTAAGTTGTCCTTGAGTCCCACCTTGATATATTGGCTTGCCTTCAGTAGGGAAGTCCTTGCCTGTAAATCACTAGTAAAATACTTAATCTCTTTCTTTTAGAGTCCTGTGTCATTTTTTGAAGGGTTATCTTACATGCTTGTTTTCGGCTCTTAAAATCGATGTGGTTCACCCTCTTTCTGGGTCTTTCTCATTTTGGACTACCTTCTCTGTCCCCTTGAGCTGTTGGATGAAATGGTGGGGGGTTTCATCTGTTATTTTAGTTGCCAGGAAATTAGCACACTGGAAAGTAATGCTCTTGTTCTGTGCGCAAACTTAATATTTAGACACCTTGATATTTAATAGAGAAAATGAATCGATGGACTATTTTTTTTGTAGGAAACTCCAGATACAGTATTAAAACTTGCCTTTTTACTAGAGTACTTGTAATGAAGGGGTAATTAATTGATGTGAGATATGATTTTTTGCAAAGTTAATATTGTTTATTAATTTTGGTATTCAGAACTCTCGCCACCCTTAACCACTATTTTTTAATGATGATTAGGTTCTTTTGCAATGGTCATGGAAACGTTACACAAAGAAATAAGTGGATCTAGAACAAATAGCAGTAATACAACATGAAACTCAGTTGAACTGGAAGATAAGGTTCTTGTGGTCAACAAACCACTTGTTCACTAGGTGGACTCAAGGAACTCCTTTCTGCTTATGGCAGAAGGCAATGGCAAATTACAAGAGGCTTTAAGTATTTACTCACAGATATTAATTTCCCGATTCCCCAGGACAAACTACAACTTCAAACAGTATCCAAACACTTGCAGAGGGTTCTGTTGGTGTCTTGTCAGCTGCTGAGGCTTCTGATTCTTCCCAGTCTTTTCAGGCTGCTGGGGAAAGAGGCAGACAATCGCTGACCTTGTCCTGGTCCCTCTGGATGATTTCTCTGTCCCTTCCAGGGATCCTCATCTTGGCAGGTGTAGGCAGGATGTCTTGCAATGTGAAATCTTGGTGTGGATGTCAGGCTGGCTGTGCAGGCCTATTGTGTGAAGGCATTTAAATCCTGTTCCTAGTAAACCCAAAGAATTTTCCAGGCAAACTAGCCCAAAGCACAGGACTTGTTATTCAGCAGAACTGATTTACAGCTTAGCATACCATGGCAGGATGCAACAGCACTGAGGCAGAGTACTGCCAGGAGGACAGAGAGCACGATAAGGCAGGAACAATGGTGGTAGCAGCAAGCAGCAAGCAAGCATGCTGTTTCTTCCTGCTCATCTCTTTTATCAATACAGCCCGAGATCTAATTGGGCTTTGGACACGGATTAGCCAATCAGAATGGCAGTTAGCCAAGCTTAACCACAGGTGAAGCCAAAGGCTTGCTTTACCCTAATTTAGGAAAGCACAGACCTTGCACAAGCCAAGTGTGTGTACCTTGTTTACCACAGGATGCAAACAGATGCAAGACAAGTCTGGGCAAGCCAGAGTCCTTAGACTCAGTGGTTCCAGGTTCTTTGTCCTCTTTCCCATGGTTGCTTCTCTCTATAGCAGGAGGGAGAGCAGAAGGACATGTCTGAGCAACCCAGGACATGTTCAGGCTTATTTTGGTCTTTTTAGGCCTACCACAACAGTACTACAGGTACATTCTGCTTTAATATGCATATTCAACAATGCAGTTTATAAGTGATGGTCACTTCAGTATGTAGTATAAACCAGAGGAAAAAAAGTAACTACATTTTAATATTCAATGTAGTGGTGTGCTTTAAAAAAAAAAACAAGCATGTTTTTGTAGTGTTACATTTCTACTTGCTTTTGTACTTCAAATCCTAACAATCGATGCTCAGAACTTGTGCAACAGAAGACCTCTGTTCTAACTGCTAGTATGTAATATAATTAAAACTGTTAAACCTATTTATGTGTATGCTTATCTGACACACACAGTAAGGATTAGCTGCATAAAAAAAAAAAAACAAAACCCCAGAGATATTTGATATCTAAATAAATACTTCTGTTACAGTTATGCTGTTTATTATCTGATTCTGGCATTTTGGCATGCTATAAAAACATATGAAACCAACTCTGAAGATACAGAAGGAAAAATCGATTGAATTTGTACAAAATACACAACTAGAATAAGGCCTCCAAGGATCTATCTCCTCAACTTACTGCACACATTGTATTTTGAGCTATGACAAGTGGTTTTGTTATATAATTGTAGCCAACAGCTACCCTACCACCAGAATGCAGATAGGCTTGAGTGTTGCCCTTGTTGATCTGTGCCTAAACTTGTAGGGGGCTGAAAATGTTTGAAATTTGAAATTATAGTCACTACTATCTTCATGTATAATATTAACCTTTCCTAACTGACAAATGTATTTAGGAAGATTGCTGCAAAAAGAAGATATTTCTTAGCATTGCGCTTAAAGCTGAACTAAAGCCAAATTAACATGCAGAGAACATGACACTTTAGTATAGAAATTTTAGTCATGTATTTATTTTTGCTTAAATTTTTGTTAGGAGTAGTGATCATTTTAATGTAGATTACTACACTTGGTTGATGTCCCTTAGCATTGGGGAAGCTTCATCTTAGTCTGAGGGAGCTGGGATTGTTCAGTCTGAAGAAGAGGAGGCTGAAGGGAGACCTCATTGCGCTCTACAGCTACCTGAAGGGAGGTTGGAGCGAGGAGAAGGCCAATTTCTTTTTAGTGGCAAGCAACAGGACTAGAGGAAGTGGTTTTAAGCTGCACCAGGGGAGGTCTGGCTGGATATTAGGAAATATTTCTTCACAGAGAGAGTGGAGTCAGTGGACTTGGAGGCATTTAAGTAGTGTGCAGATCAGGCAGTTAAGAATGTGGTTTAGTGTTGACCTTTCAGTGTTGGGTGGGGAGTTGGACTTGGATGATCTTCCATGTCTCTTTCAACTGGCTGTTTCCTGTGATTCTGTGGTAAACTCTGAATCTGATGGTCACCAAGGCAGAGGAACTCCTCAGGGATGTCGAGACTGGAGGCAGCCTGGTCTGCAATGATCATGCACTGGTAGAGTTCACAGCCCTGTGGATACACGTCAAACAAGGAGCATAGTCAGGACCCTGAATTTTGGGAAAGGAAAGTTTCTGTTCTTCAAGGAGGTATTCAATAGGACCACCTGGGAAACAGTCCTTGGGAACAAGGGAGCAGAATAGAGCTGGCAGATCTTTAAGAATGCTTTCTATAGAGTGCAGGAGGTCTTGATTCCCAGATGTAAGAAATCAAGTAGGGAAGGGAAGACACCAGCATGGCTGAGTTGACACCTGATGGTCAATATAAAATGCAAGAAGGAACTGCACAGTTTTAAACAGGGACAGGTATTTTGGAAGAAGTATAGGAAAGACACCTGGTGGTGTAAAGATGAGGTCAGGAAGGCCAGAGCATGGCTGGAACTGAACTTGCCAAGGGATGCAAAGAGTAACAAGAAGGGTTTCTGTAGGTATGTCAGCTAGAAAAGGAAAATTAACAATACTGTACCAACCCTGATGAGCAAGAATGCAAGACAGTAACAACAAATGAAGAGAAGGCCGTGATTCTGAGCTTTTTTGCCTTGATCTTCACTTTCATCATCCCTCCTCTCACTTTCCAATTTGAAAGACCACATGATGGGAACTGAGGAGACAAAGTCCTTACCACTGTAAGTGAAAACAAAATTTGTGACCACCTGAAGAACCTGAACATACACAAGGCTATGGGACCTGATGCGATGTATCCCGGAGTCCCAAGGGAATTGACCAATGCAGTTACCAATCCACTCTCCATGATACTTGAAGAGTCGTGACAATCAGATGAAGTCCCTGGTGAATGGAAGAAGTGAAACATTACATTCATTTTCGAAAAGGGTAGAAAGATGGACTCCAGGAATTATCAACCTGTCAACCCTCACCTCTGTACCTTAGAAGATCATGGAACATATCCTCCTAGAAGCTCTTATAAGGCACATGGAGGATAGGGCTGTGATTTAGGGTAGACAGTGTGGCTTTAGCAAGGGCAAGTCATAGGATCAGCCAGTTTTGAAGAGATGTCCAAGATCATCCAGTCCAACCTATCATCCAACCATAGCCAATCAACTAGACCATGGCACTAAGTGCCTCATCCAGTCTTTACTTGAACACCTCCAGGGACAGCGACTCCACCACCTCCCTGGGCAGCCCATTCCAATGGCAAATCACTCTCTCTGTGAAGAACTTCCTCCTAATATCCAGCCTATACCTCCGCTGGCACAACTTAAGACTGCGTCCCCTTGTTTTGTTGCTGGTTGCTTGGGAGAAGAGACTGACTCCACCTGGCTAGAACTTCCCTTCAGGTAGTTGTAGACAACAATGAGATCACCTCTGAGCCTCCTCTTCTCCAGGCTAAACAACCCCAGCTCCCTCAACCTCTCCTCACAGGGCTGTGCTTCAGACCCCTCACCAGTTTTGTCGCACTTCTCCAAACATGTTCCAGTACCTTAACATATCTCTTGAATTGAGGGGCCCAGAAGTCCTGCCTCACCAACCTAGTGGCTTTCTGCAATAGAGTGACTACATCAATGGACAAGGGAAAGGCAGTGAATATCATCTATCTGGACTACTGCAAGGTCTTTGACACAGTCCCCCACAATGTCCTTCTCTGAAAGTTGGAGAGATATAGACTCCATGGGTGGACTGTTCAGTGGATAAGGAGTGGGTCCATAGGAGTACCGTAAAAATGATCAAAAGGCTGGAGTGCCTCTTCTACAAAGAGAACTTGAGAGAGTTAGAGTTGTTCATCCTGGAGATGGATCTGAGGAAGCCTTCCGGTACCTGAAGGCAGCCTTACTGGGTATCACAGTATCACCAAGGTTGGAAGAGACCTCAAAGATCATCAAGTCCAACCCATTACCACAGACCTCAAGACTAGACCATGGCACCAAGTGCCACATCCAAACCTACCTTGAACACCTCCAGAGACGGTGACTCCACCACCTCCCTGGGCAGCCCATTCCAGTAGTGAATAGGGTAGGTGGGGAGGGATGGTTTACAAGGGCACATAGCAAAAGGATAAGGGACAGTGGTTTTAAACTAGAGAAGGGTAGATTTGTATTAGGCATTAGGATGAAGTTCTCTATGATGAGAGTGATGGAACACTGGAAGAGGTTGCCCAGGGAGGTGGTGTAGGCCCTATGCTTGTAGACATTCAGGATTGGGTTTGATGGGGCTCTGAGCAACCCCATCTGGTTAAAGAGGTCCCTCCTTGCTGCACAGAATTGGTCCTGCACGGGGTTGGACCTGCAAAGGTCCAACTGCTGCCTCCTTTGTGTGGAAAAGACTGCTGGATTTTTATGTGCTGCTTTTAAGCAATTCCTGCATGGCTCGTCATACAGGTAATCTCTGGTCTATAATATGGAAGAAATTAACTTTCAGTTAAATTCAGTTTTAGCACGTTTTCTTTCTTCCCAGCATTACCCATTGTCACAAGTGAAAAATGCACTGCTACTTTCATTTCGTTACACAGGTTGCCTAGGAAATTTCTGTTAAAGGAAAACCGGTGAGAGATCCATGCTGGAGTTTGCCTATGTGCACGCTGTCTTTTATTTTACAGTGTGAATAGGAAGTTAAAACAGCTTCCTATTTCTTCTGTATCAGAAGAAATAGCACCAATTCAAATAAACATCAGTCCTCTCTAGGTTGTTCTCTATTATGGCTTAAGTGCAGGAATTAATCTTCTTGGGCTATAAACTGGCAATCTTGTAAGTCTGTTTTCTGCTCCTAGATAGCAGAAACTTACTTTCTTGCCATTTTCTGTTTCTGTTTGATTTTGGGAAACAAAGACACAAACAAACAAACAAAAAAAAATCACACCTATGTTCTGTTACTTTTCTGCAAAAAACAAAGATGCTAAAGATATTTTTAGTTCAAAATGCCTCATAAAATCTTCTTCAGATTTACCTATCTGAAAGATCTGCTCAAGGAAGATCTTGAGCAGATCTTTCAGATAGGTAAAAACATCTCCTTGTCAAGAATTAACCATAAATAGAGTAAATAAGATTTGTCATATGCTTGAAAACTAGCCTTTTAATTTAACAGCAAGAAAAATTTTGGCAGGCATACTAACCTAACATCTAACTTCTATTATTCCCATGACTGATTTTCAGATTGTCCATCCACATGGTTGCCTGTTGTTTGTGGTTAGAATAATCCAGGATTGGAGCTTAGTTCAGCATCGTAGAACAGGGTTAATTTCTGTAATGGTTACCAGATCTCAGAATGCCATGATCAGCATTAGTAATGATCTTTTTTGTCCTGGGGAGTTAACAGGAATTCTCCCAAGCTGAAAGACCCATTATTTGATTTGAATATTGCATGTAAATAGCACAAAAATGCAATGTATTTTTGGTGCTTATTTATTTATTTGGTAGTAGTACCAAATCCAAAGCATTTGACTAAAAACAACCCCAACCAACCAAAAAACCATCAAAATAGCAACCCATGTGTTAAATAAATTAATCCAAAGAGACTTTAAATTTCCACTATCAGTGACATGGCTTTCGTTTTTTGACTTGCACATATTCAGTTTTATAGAGGGCCTGTAAGAAGGGGAGTGGTTAGTAGGTTGTGAGAGGTTCTCCTCCCCTCTACTCTACCCTGTTGAGGTCACATCTGGAATATTGTGTCCAGTTCTGGGCCTCTCAGTTCAAGAAGGGCAGGAAACTGCTTGAAAGAGTCCAACGCAGAGCCACAAAAATGATTAAGGGAGTGTGACATGTCCCTTATGAGGAAAGGCTGAGGGAGCTGTGTCTCTAGTTTGGAGAGGAGGAGACTGAGAAGTGACCTCATTAATGTGAAGGGCAAGTGTCAGGAGAGTGGAACCAGGCCATTCTCAGAGATGCCCACTGGTAGGACAAGGGGCAGTGGGTGCAAGCTGGAGCATAGAAAGTTCCACGTGAACGTAAGGGAAAACTTTTTAACTGTGAGGGTGGGAAAACTGCAGCGGGCTGCCCAGAGAGGTGGTGGAGTCTCCTCTGAAGACACTCAAAACCCACCTTAACGTGTTCCTATGTGACATACCCTAGAGGATTCTGCCCTGGTGAGTGAATTGGACAAGATGATCTTTTGGGTTCCTTCCAAACCTTAACATTCTGTGGTTCTGTGATTTAGCAAATTGAGAGGTGTGTTTTGAAAGTGCTGGGAAACTAAAGGTTTTGTTCAGTGATTTGTAAAGATGCTTACAGCAGTTTGACCATTTATAAAAAATAGTTTCTTTCTGTGCCTAAATGCAAATTTTCAAATCTGTTTGTGGATGATAAGATTTTATGTTTGTTGGCTATGTGCGCTGTTTTGTGTATGAAGTTCCAATTATTTTCCTTTGAATGTAAATAATAAGGAGTCATAAATGGAACAGAATTTCACACAAAGAAAAGGTGTATAGAATTTTCCCTTATAATAACACTGTTTCCAGCTGCTACATTCCAATTTTCTTTTTACTTAAGAAGAACAACAACATTAACAACCCTGGATTTATTATTCTGCATACTGGCAGTAGGTACACTGTATGCCATTGTGGGCCCAACTCTGGAAGCTCTTGTTCAGGGTAATTGCAATTCTTTCATGTAGCCTTGTTGTGAGTTGGCTAATTGAGCTCTTGAGAGAAGAATTTTTAAGAACGCCTGAGTTTGTCTGGACTTGGGCAGTTTGACAGCAAAATTCTACTCTTATTAAGTTTAGTTATTCTTGAATATTGGCATTGATACTTCTGATATTGGGAAGGATGGTTGTTGCTGCTATTTTAAACTTTTTTTTTTTTTAAATATATATTTATTTTGTTTAATTGACAACAGAATTGGCAACAGACCTTAATGATTTTTCACAGTACTATTGTGGCTTTTTTAAAGAGCAGTGTTAGCTGGCAACACAAAGACTATTAAGCTAAATTGCATAATATAGAGATTACTATTTATTGTTGCTGCTTCTGTTACATATTTCTCTACTTCCTTGTACTGATACCCATTTTCTTCCACAAGACTGCTGAGAAGTATTTAACCAAAATAATTTTTGTACTTTACTCAATAAAACAGACTCTCAACACTGCTTTATACTTTTCTTCTCCTGCAACACTACACCCAGTGTTCTGACCCAAAATTTATTGATATTGCTAATCTTTATAAAAACTTGCTTGGTATTTAGACAAGAGAAAACCATTCTGCTCTTTTTATCTCACTTTTGACTTCCTTTCCTTCAGTTACTAGTGAGGAGTACTTGTTTGTTTCTTATGGCTCTACTTTTGATGTCTGACAACTCGGGCTTTTTTGTTTTGTTTTGGATTTTTTTGGCAGTATTTTGCTTCATGCAAAATACTGCACACCTGTTTTCTGTCTCTGTGTATACTTTCTGTTCTTCTGTAGTTTTTAATTATTTTTAAAAATCATTATTGTAATAAACGTTGTTGCAGAAACAGAGATTTTGTGTATTCCTGTTTCATTGTCATGCACAGGTTTGAGTGCCAGCACCAATCCTGACCTCCTTCCTTTGCAGCACACCAAAGGTCCAAGGCAGATGCATTGCGAATTGGGCTTCTGAGAGGTTTCCAGGAAATAAATGTTTTGACTTTGAACCAAAACACAACATGTGAGCGATATCAGGGTATATATACTTTGAGAGCAAATACATTTCTCTATCTCACATCTGTATAATCCAGCTACAACATTCCCATGATGCAGTCTCTGTGCTCCCAGGATTTCCTGTGTCCCACTCTGCCCTGATCTGAAGCTGCAGAAGGTCTCCCAGCTGAAGAGGGGCTCAAATGACCCTCCTTGATTTGGTCTTCACTTGCAGTGCCTTGGAGAGAGGAAAGCAAGAGGTGTTTGACTGCAGGACAAGAGTGTGGCTTTTGAGAACGGACCAGAAGTGGAGAAGACTCCTAGAGCACGTTAGCAACCAGTAGTCCCATGTTGGATAGGATTTTAACATTGGAACTTGAACTGCAACAGAGAGAGTAAGAGGCAGGAGGAGCCTTTAGGCAGCCTTTGTCAGGGGAAGGCTCAGGTGGTGCCTCTGGTGTTGAGCGTAACCCTGAAGAGAAAGACTTAGGGGTACTGATTGATAAGAACCTCAATGTGAATCAGCAGTGTGCTTGTGCAGCCTGGAAGGCAAACCATATCCTAGGCTGCATCAAGAGGAGTGTGGCCAGCAGGTTGAGAGGTAATACTTCCCCTTTACTCTGGTCTTGTGAGACTTCAGTGCAAATACCACATCTGGTCCTGGTGATGCCATCGTAAGAACATAGAACTGTGGGAGCAAGTCCAGAGAAGGGCCACAAAGATAATCCAAGGGTTAGAGCACCTCTGCTAGGGGGATAGAATCATAGAATCATAGAATGGTAAGGTTGGAAGAGACCTCAAGGATCATCTAGTTCCAACCCCCTGCCATAGGCAGGGGCACCTCCCACTAGTACAGGTTACTCAAGGCCTCATCCAATCTGGCCTTGAACACATCCAGGGAGGGAGCATCCACAACCTCCCTGGGCAACCTGTTCCAGTGCCTCACCACCCTCACTGTAAAGAACTTCCTCCTAACATCTAGTCTAAATCTCCCCTCTGCCAGTTTAAGCCCATTGCCCCTTGTCCTGTCATTGCAGGACCTTGTAAATAATCCTTCCCCAGCCTTCCTGTAGGCCCCCTTCAGATACTGGAAGGCTACTATCAGGTCCCCTCGAAGCCTTCTCTTCTCCAGGCTGAAGAGCCCCAACTCTCTCAGCCTGTCCTCATAGGAGAGCTGCTCCAGCCCTCTGATCATCTTTGTGGCCCTCCTCTGGACCCGCTCCAACACTTCCATGTCCTTCCTGTGCTGAGGGTTCCAGAACTGCACACAGTACTCCAGGTGGGGTCTGACGAGAGCAGAGTAAAGGGGCAGAATCACCTCCCTTGCCCTGCTGGCCACGCTTCTCTTGATGCAGCCTAGGACTCGGTTGGCTGTCTGGGCTGCATGTGCACACTGCAGGCTCATGTTGAGCTTTTCATCAACCCAGACTCCAAGGTCCTTTTCCTCAGGGCTGCTCTCCAGCCATTCACCACCCAGCCTGTATTTGTGCTTGGGATTGTGCCTACCCAGGTGCAGGACCTTACACTTGGCCTTATTGAATTTCATGAGGTTGGCCTGGGCCCACCTCTCCAGCCTGTCCAGGTCCCTCTGGATGGCATCCCTGCCCTCTAGCAAGTCGACTGTGCCACACAGCTTGGTGTCATCTGCAAACTTGCTGAGGGTGCACTCCATTCCTCTGTCCATGTCACTGACAAAGATGTTAAACAGCACTGGTCCCAGCACTGACCCCTGAGGGACACCACTTGTCACTGGTCTCCAGGTGGACATTGTGCCGTTGATCGCCACTCTCTGGGTTCGACCATCCAGCCAATTCCTTATCCAGCGAGTGGTCCATCCATCAAGTCCATGCTTTTCCAGTTTGGTGACCAGGATGTCATGTGGGACAGAGTCAAATGCTTTACTCAGGTCCAGGTAGATGACATCAGCTGCCTTTCCCTTGTCCACTGTCGCTGTGACTTCATCATAGAAAGCCACTAAATTTGTCAGGCAAGATCTGCCCTTGGTGAAGCCATGCTGGTTCCCACCAATCACCTCTGCTTTGTTTTCCATTTGCCTTAGCAGGACTTTCAGCAGGATCTGCTCCATGATCTTGCCAGGCACAGAGGTGAGGCTGACTGGTCTGTAGTTTCCAGGGTCATTCTTTTTACCCTTCTTGAAGATGGGTGTTATGTTTGCCCTCCAGTCAGCAGGAACTTCACCAGTCTGCCATGACTTTTCAAATGTGATGGACAGTGGTTTGGCAACTTCATCTGCCAGTTCCCTGAGGACCCGTGGGTGGATCTCATCTGGCCCCATGGACTTGTGCACATTCAGGTTTCTTAGGAGCTCATAGACATCATCTTCTACTATAGTAGGCAGATTTGCCTGCTCCCAGTCCTCACTTTTACCCTCTGCAACTTGGACATTGTGGTTGGAGCCCTTGCTGTTGAAGACTGAGGCAAAGAAGTCATTGAGCACCTCAGCCTTGTCCATGTCCTTTGTTAGCAGCTCTCCATTTTCCTTCTGTAAGGGTCCCACATTGTCCCTAGTTCTCCTCTTCTCACTAATATACCTGAAGAAGTTAGGTAGAGGGGCCTGGAGAAGAGAAGACTCCAGGAACTCTTACAGCTGCCTTCCAATACTTGAAGGGAACCTAGAGGAAGGCTGGAGAGGAATTTTAATAAGAATATCTAACAAAAGGACGAGGGATAATGTTTTTAAGCTGAGGAAGAGTCGATTTAGACTGGATTTTGAGAAGAAGCTCTTCAGTACAAGGGTGGTAGGGCTCTGGATAAGGTTGCCCAGGGAGGTTGCAGATGTCCCCTCTCTGGAGGTGTTCAGGGCCAGGTTGGTTAAGGCCTTGAGCAACCAAGTGTAGTTGAGAGGCATCCTGGCCGTGTCAGGGAGTGTGTAGTAAATTGTCTCTATGTCCCTCCCAACTGAAGCCATTCTGTGATTCTATGATTCCTGGTTCTTAAAAACTCCTTTGGGCACCAGTTATGTTTCAGGTTTCAGCAGTTCAGTATTATTTTTTCCTCTGCTGTGCTCGTGTGTGGTTCTTTTTTTGTCAAGTTTCATATGTAGTTTGTCTCAGCATAATGCAACTAAGAGGAAATCCCGTTTATTATTTGTCAACCCAGTCTTTCTCTCTAGGATCCACTGGTATTTACTAATGGCCTTTGTCATTATGTAACATGTAGGATGTTACATTGTGTCTCATTCTCCCAGCTCATTTATACGTGTTCTCTGACCTGGAGTAATAGTTCCAGCAGCCCCTGCGTAACCTCAGCTCTCCAAAGGACAGATACGTGCTTGTCCTTTGCAGCAGTCGTGTGCTTGCGGGTACTGAACTGCCTGGGTTCGCTGCCAAGGAGCTCAGCCTTCTTGTTCACTCCTGGGCATTGATTGTCTGCTGTGCATAAGTATTAGTTCACTCAGGTTCTCTTTCAGTGTGGCCTTATACAGCAAATTGCCTGCTTATGTTAGGGCATGTTTTTAAGCATTGTATCTTTCAAATTGTGTTCTGCTTTAATCAGTTCATTTGGGTGTAATGTAAATTTCCACAGAGTATGTATTCAGACTAACAGACCTTTCTTTATTTGTTTACTGACCAGTCAGAGGAAGTGTTTTTTGTTGGATTGACATGAATTTGATGCTGGTCCTCCTGTTCATTGGGGAACGTTTCTTAGGAAGAGGAAAAAATTTGCACTAATACTAGAAGAATGAAATGGAAGATAATGTATGTGATGGTTTGGGAGTTCCCTGGCCCATCCCCCCACCCCCCATTTGTAAAATGACCCAGAACTCAACTGGCTGGAAGTTAAGGACTGAAACTCTATTTACAGCTCAGCACAATGTACAAGCAGAGATATACACTATAGACAGGAATAGTTACAGAAATAGACAAGTTAAAGGTAATACAGAAACACAACACCCCTCCCAGAAATCACTCAGGAGGGGCTCCCAACCACCCTTCCACCTTCTCCCAACCCCTGTACCTTACCCCAAGGTTTACCTTACGCGCAAAGTAAATTAAGAGGGGGGGTTAGAAGAAAAGTGGTTAGTGAAAATTAATCGGCAGAGGAGCCAAAGACAGAAACTGTTAGACCACCCCAGACCCTGTGCCGTGTCCCCAGAGAGAGACAGACAGAGAATGCCTTATCTATGTTTTGGTTATTTTTCCCAAACAATTTTTTTTAGCAAGCCTATGAGTGAAATAGACATCACCATGTTTTCCTTTCACAACCTATAGTGTAATTCTAATTAGCCTTAAACCAACACATGAAATAATTTGGGTTATTGTGAATCAGAAGGTGTGACGTGGAAGAAGTTAATGATTTTAAGGTGAAGTGTGAGTACAATGAGACATAATTTCATTTTAATAAATTGCTCTGTGGTAAAGATTCTGTTTTGGTTTTGTAATTGACATAAAGCAAGCTCTGTGACCTGTCTCTTCAGGGCAAAAGAGTAGAACCATGCATGCCTGTAAAGTGACAACTTTGAGTGACTTCATCATTCTACTTGAAGACCATTACTGCAAAAAAATATGCCTTATGAAATGGTGAATCTTTTTATGCTAGGACTGAATCCTCTCTGTAGCATTATATTGTTATTGGACTAACAGAATGTTCTTTGTTTTGTGGCTCAGGGGAGATACACTCTTTGTGGCTCTATCACATGCAATAAATTTCTAGTCTTTAAAAATTAAAACCATTGTTTCATGGGAAACATATCTTAGGAAAATGAAAATATTTCTGCCACTAAGGTATTGTAGTACATCTAATTGCTACTCTGTTTCCTAATAACTTGCATTGTTATTACTGTTGTATATCATATTTTTATGATATTTATTCTTCTCCCATTTTTAATTTGAATGTCTTCAGTTTCCATGATTGAAGGAATCTAAGAATAAAGAGGAAGAAGTAGTGTTACTGCTCAGGTTGCCTGTGTTCTAGAAGTTCAGACTTTTTATATGGCAGTTGCAAATTGTACAGTATTGTAAAATTTATTTTCTTAAAGTCACTGTTGACTTTGCATAGCGTACTGTTGATCATAGCTTTGCCTTTTTCAAAAAGCAAGTGAACTATTCTCCTTTCCCTCTTTTGTGTCTTGTTATGGAGAACAAGTAATGAGAGTGTGCATTTGGAAACACTGTAGGATAACAAGATAAAATTGCAATGCTAGATTTTAAGGTTATGTTAAAACAACAAAGTAGTTTCACATCTTTATCTCACTTTTGTTAAAATTCCCTAGCGTCTTCTTACAGAGTGAGAAATAAGTTTTGGTTCTTGCCAGCTAATTGTATTTAGAGTTTTAAAGAACTTCCAGCATGTTCATTAGCTGCCTGTTGCCTGAGTCTTCCTACCCTTAGAAACAACTATGTCATCAAAAACCTCACACTATGCCACTGCAAAATTTCTGAGTGGCTGTGATCTGTTGCAGACAACTTCCCCTGTCCAGGCTGATCCCTGAAATGCTGTGGGAAGAGTGATTTCTGGAGTCTGCTGTAGCATCACTACAGCTGTCCAGACCATTTTTTTCCTATGTAAGGCTGGATGGTAGAGAGAACAGGCAATCCGCATATATCCAGACAAGATTTGAAGTATCATATGATCTGAGTGCTTCTTGGTCCCAGGGTTTAGAAATAGTCTATGATTTTCAAAATTGTTGACCATACAGAAGTAACTGAATTCATTATTGTGTTAAGAACATCTTAGAGTTCACTCCAATGCTTACACTTGGAAATATACTTAATACAGCAATTTTTCTATGGGATCTTGGTCTCTCAGAAAACTTCTGAATCTTGATGATGTCTTGGGAAGTGTCTTAGGAATTTTCTTCTTACATGTTTATTTTTGCCATTAAAAGTTTTCTAAGACTATACTCTAAATCCTATAGTTTTCACTCCTTGGACATAATTCCTTGATGATATTGTGTCAGCATGGTTTTATCACAAATATGTTTAATAAATAGCAGAAAGTCTGTGAAGTGTCCATCATCATATTAGGCTTTCTGATATGCTAATTATGTTTTGTTCTAGGTATGTGTGTGCTTTACAGACTTCAAAATCTTTCAAATTAATATTCTTTCCATGTGGAAATTTCCACTGCTCTACAAAACCTGTCATTCCTGGTTTGGAGATACACACCAATGAAAAGACACCTCCTGTGTGTGTATATGAAGGACAAGATTTCTTCCATTTAAAATAATTGTTAAGATCATGAGTGTCTTTTCAGTAACTCAGTTGTCTTTTTTTTAATTTTTTTTTTTGCCTTAAAAATATGTCCAAAATGTCTTAAGGGTTAGTTAATAACAAAACTGGATTATATGGTTAATGAATTAACTAGTCCTTATTTTTCCCTAACCAAAGCTCTTGGCTTTAAGACTTATTAACATTTTAGAATCTCTGGCTGGTACCTGTCTGGATTATACTGGTTAAAGCTGCTCTCTACTTAAATCTTTCTGTATCCCCCTGCCTCTCCACCATACAAAGCGATTAAATTCACCTACAACCTTTTCTAATACTGTAGTTCAGCATGGAACATAGTCATGGTTTCTCTTTCTTCATTCTGTTGTAATTGCAGCTTTCAGGGGACCAAAACAAATATTCTTGTTTCAGCCAAATGTTTCTGTATTTGCATTTAAAGAAAAGAAAGTGCACTCTACAGCAGATAGTAAGTTTATCTTTCTCTTCATAGTATCTTGCATACTGAAATTGTGAACTTCAGTTCGCTACTTTATTTTCTAATTGTATGTACAAGAAACAATGTTTCATTGATGTTCTAATGTTATTCTTGTGTATCTCAAAGGAGTTACAGTAAAGAAAAAATTTAATTCTAGTACCCATTCACTCTTTCTGGGTTAGATCCTACATTTACTGTTCTGCCCTCCTAGTTCATTAAAGCAGTCATGCTGTGCTGTGAAGGCTTGATTTTGAAAAACAAACAACAAACTATGTTTAGGCCCAACTGAGATTTGATCTACTTTTCCTAGAAAATGTTACTAAATATTTGAAAACCTCATCTTGTCTGAGCCTTCTTGACTTGGCAGCTGATTTATTAGTGCTTATCAATACCTCTTCCCACAAGCCTTGTTCTTTCATGACATTCTTTTTTTCAGAATTAAGTGCAGTGTGGAATTGTATCATTCAGAGAGACTGTATTCATATTCATAAATGGTTATAAAGTGACCAATATATAGATATTGTACCATATCACAGGTGTAATAAAGTATGCCTTACAGATATTGCTTTTTCCTTGGAGTTTGCACAGATGTTAAAAATTCCTACAGTTCTGTTTAAATAACAGTACTCACTCCTTTCCTCCAGACTATGAAATATACATTCAATAATACAGACTCAGAAGCATTAATCAAATCTTCAGCAGAAGAATTTACAAAGACCAATGATTACAGGTGTACTATAACTAATCAATGTCAGTTTAAGTTTGAAAAATATGTTACTTGCTTGCATTGACTGTAAGTAAGCCTTTGATACAACTATGGACTACTAAAAAAATTATTTTTCACAGATGATGGTGCAGTTTGATGGCTTCATTACTGGCTGTGCAGATGCTTCCCATTTCCAGTTCAAGACCTACTTAAGCTACTCTGACAGTCCAAGGGAAGGAGTTAAATTCTCAAGAGATACACTGTTTTTTTCTATAAGTAATAATAATAGGGTAGAGGATACTGTCAGAGGAAAATTCCTCCCCTAACAGGTTGCCCAGGACGGCTGTGGATGCTCCCTCCCTGGAGGTGTTCAAGACCAGGTTGGAGGAGGACTTGAGTAACCTCTAGTAGTGGGAGGTGCCCCTGCCTATGGCAGGGGGTTGGAACTAGATGATCCTTGAGGTCCCTTCCAACCTTACCATTCTATGATTCTGTGATTCTATGATCTTGAAGGTCTTTTCCAACCTGATTAATTCTGTGATTCTGTCACAGTGTCACCTGACTCAGGCCTTGTCATAGACATTTTGATCATAGAATCATAGAATTGATGAGGTTGGAAGAGACATCCAAGATCATCCAGTCCAACCTATCACCCAGCCCTATCCAATCAACTAGACAATGGCTACATCTCTGTTAGCTATAGGTTTCTGTCTAACAAGCAGGATTGTGTAGGCTCTGTATCAACTGCTGTTTGCACAGTTGTATTTTAGATGATCTGCGTGAATGCCTAAGAAAGCAGATCAAGCAGCATCTCTGAATCAATAGCTTTACCATTTCTAAAATAATCCATTGCTATCACATAGTTGGTGTTTAGTAAGTAGTTTTAGAATGTTTTCATTAAGTCATATACATGGCCTACTGTTTCAAAGTTGAATTCCCTCATGTTCCAGAATTGAGAGAGACTTCTTTTTCCTTTTCATGTCGTATTTTGTATTGGTGGTGGAGTATTTGTTTACAACTCCACATCAGAAGAGTAATTCCATAGTTTATTTGTGAATTATTTCTTTCACCTGCCTGTGAAATAGTCCCTGCTAAAGTGGGATAAAAGGACGAGGTGCGTATGTCAATATGAGATGGCATTAAGATATGTCTACTGTATTAATATAAACTAAAAGCTTTTTGAATTTCTTCAGAAGCTTCTTCCCCTCCTTATAGACATTAAAATGTTTTTGTGCATGTAAAATGAGAAATTGGCTTCCTCTGTAGCTGCCATTGAGGAATTCTCTCAGTAATATAAGACCAGAGGGGTGAATATGTGATACCCATTTGGGAAGAGTTCTAGGCTATTATTTTTTGGACACCAAACTGACTTTCTTTTCAAGCCTATTAGCAATAACTTAAATTCATGTTAATTTGTCTCATATCAGAGAAGGGCAAAGAGACTGACAGCACTTTCAGTTAGCCAGTGGCAGTGTATTTCTCTGGACTTAGCGAAACTATTACCGTGTCACATATTCATGTATCTTCGAGTGTACTTTAATATTCTAACACAAGAGAAAAGAAATGTAGATTTGCAAAAATTAAAGCTCCAAAACAGACTTCTACCTGCTTCCTGCTGAAATGAATAATGGATCATTTCAGTGGATTTTTCTAAGTGCTAATCAAAAATGTAATGATTTGCAAATCATTACTCAAATTGGAAGCAGTAATTTTAATTTTCAGCAATTATAGTGATTATTTTTTTTCTTTGTCATTGGAAGTTACAGCTTATCAGTTCCATAAAATGGTTTGCCAAATAACTTACTCTTTATAACTGATGTATTATTTTAAGGTAGTCATTACTTGGTGCTTGCTATTTCTTTTAATAGGGGCTACTTTCTTCTAACTTCCAGGAAACAATAAAATGTACTTAAATGTTACTGCTATGTGAACAGGTCAGACAAAAGGCAGAAGATGTGAATACCACAGTGGCATTTCATTTGGTTGGATGGGCCTACCTGTGTTTAGCACTTGTCTGGTTGAGTACATCAGCACCACGTGCCCTGAAATTCATGCATGATACAAGATATTTAGTAGAGCATGCATAAAATCAGTGAAAGAGGTGTCTCTGTACATGCCATTTTACTTCTCCGAATCACAGAAACATTCCAGTTGGAAAAGACTCTTAGGATCAAGTCCAACTGTAGGGACTTTACAAAGTCCACCTTTAAACCATATCTTCAAGCACCACATCCAGGGTTGGTGACTCAACCTCCTCTCTGGGCAGCCCATTCCAATGCCTGACCACTCTTGCTGTGAAAAAATGTTTGCTAATGTCTACTCTAAAGCTACCCAGTTGCAACTTGAGGCCATTCCCTCTCATTCTATCACTATTTACCTGTGAGAAGAGACCAGCACCACCCTCTCCACAACGTCCTTCCAGATAGCTGTAGACAGCAATGAGGTCTTCCCTCAGCATCCTCTTTTTCAAACTAAACAGTCGCCTAGTCGCTCTTCATAAGAGTTATTCTCTATCCCCTGCACCAACTTTGTTGCCCTCCTCTGCACCTGCTCCAGCACCCCTACATCCCTCTTGTAATGAGGTGCCCAAAACTGAACACAGTACTTGAGATGTGGCCTCAAGAACAAGGGGACAATCACCTCCCTGTCCCTGCTGAACGCAGCATTTCTAATACAAACCAGGATACCATTGCCTTTCCTTGCCACCTGGGCACACTGCTTGCTCATATTGAGTTGTTTGTCTATTACAACCCTTAGGTCCCTTTCTGCTAGACAGCTTTCCTGCCACACTTCCCCAAGCCTGTAGCATTGCTCAAGGTTGTTGTGGCCCAAATGCGGGACCTGGCATTTGTCTGTATTGAAGCTCATGCCATTGACATTGATCCAATCTATTCATGTCTCTCTGTAGAACCTCCCTACCCTCCTGCAGATCAACACTACCACCCAACTTGGTGTCATCTGCAAACTTGCCGATGACACATTGTATGATTTCATCAAGGTCATCAATAAAGATGTTAAACAGAGGTGGCCCAAACACTGAGCCCTGGGGGATACCACTGGGGATTTAACTCCACTGACCACCACGCTTTGGGCCCCTTTGTCCAGCCAGTGTTTTATCTAGCAGAGCTGTGCTCATCCAAGCCATAAGCAGCCAGAGAACTGTGTCAGAGGCTCTTTGGAAGTCTAGACACACTGTATGCACAACCTTTCCCTCATCCAGTAGTCGGGTTATCTTGTCATAGAAGGACATAGGGTCATCAGGTTTTTCAGGCAGGACTTGCCCTTCATGAACCCATGCTGACTGGGCCTGATCCCCTGGTTGTTCTCTGTGTGGCATGTAATAGCCCTTGAGATGATCTGCTCCATGACCTTCCCTGGTATCGAGGTCAGACTGACAGATCTATAGTTTTCTGGATCCTCCTTCCTTCCTTTCTTGTAGATAGGTATTACATTTGCTACCCTTAAGTCCATTGGGATGTTGCTTTAGAAGGAATGAGGGGAATTCTACAGCAAAGACTAGAACATACCTGTTTCTTATCTCACAGAATCATAGAATGGTAAGGTTGGAAGGGACCTCAAGGATCATCTAGTTCCAACCCCCTGCCATAGGCAGGGGCACCTCCCACTAGTACAGGTTACTCAAGGCTTCATCCAACCTGGCCTTGAACACCTCCAGGGAGGGAGCATCCACAGCCTCCCAGGGCAACCTGTTCTAGTGTCTCACCACCCTCACTGAAAAGAACTTCCTTCTAACATCCAGTCTAAATCTTCCCTCTGCCAGTTTAAACCCATTGCCCCTAGTCCTGTCATTACAAGACCTTGTAAATAGTCCCTCCCCAGCCTTCCTGTAGGCCCCCTTCAGATACTGGAAGGATACTATCAAGTCTCCTTGAAGCCTTCTCTAGGCTGAAGAACCCAAACTCTCCCGGGGAGACCTAATTTTGCTAAGGTGTTTGAACCACTATCCCTTTAATGAACCCTTAAGTCAACAGGCTCCAGGTTGATTTGTATTCACTGGCAATTCTTTAGAAGTCTGCTTTTCCCTTTAAAGCACAATGCTATGCACACATGCACACTGTATATATGTATAGATACAAATACATGTCTTTATATGCTTTATATACAAGCATATAAATAGTTTATATCACATGTTTATGTAAAATTATGTAACATAATAGCATAAAAAAAATCTCATGGTGTATTATTGAAGTAGACTTACACATTAGAGTAGAATGAAAAGATAAGTCTCATTTTTTAGGTTAGTACCGTAATAGGCTATTGTGGATAAAGGAATTTCTGTTGTGTACCTTCCTCATCCTCACTTTCTTAAGCTCCTATAACTGATTTTGAGTTCTATTTAACTGGGCTTTTTTTTGCTTTTGGCAATTGTGGGTAATGATAGTCATGCATTTTTCAACTAACCTTCTCAATAATGAAAGTGTGAATTAAATGATGTTGGGAGGGAACTGCAAGACTTACCTTTTGTCACAAATTGCATGGTAGTTTTCTACTAAATATTGATATGGATTTTTTCAGTTTTGTTTGCTTTTAAAAACAATACTCAGATTATTTTCTTCCCCTCTTGATTCTTTTGCAAACTCAGAAGCCTTCAGCTCTAATTTTTCTGTGGTTCTGGGTGGTTTAAACTAATTTTTGCAATTTCAGACCTGTTCCAGTGCCAGTCATGTAATTGGTAGTCTTACGCATTGCATTGCGGTATCACAGTATCACAGTATCACAAAGGTTAGAAGAGACCTCAAAGATCATCAGGTCCAAAGGTTGGAAGAGACCTCAAAGATCATCAGGTTCAACCCATTACCACAGACCTCAAGACTAGACCGTGGCACCAAGTGCCACATCCAAACCCGCCTTGAACACCTCCAGGGACAGTGACTCCACCACCTCCCTGGGCAGCCCATTCCAGTAGCCAATGACTCTCTCAGTCAAGAACTTTCTCCTCACCTCCAACCTAAACTTTCCCTGGCGTATCTTGAGACTGCGTCCCCTTGTTCTGGTGCTGGTTGCCTGAGAGAAGAAAGTAACCTCCTCCTGGCTACAACCACCCTTCAGGTAGTTGTAGACAGCAAGAAGGTCCCCCCTGAACCTCCTCTTCTCCAGGCTAAACAATCCCAGCTCCCTCAACCTCTCTTCATAAGACTTGTGCTCGAGGCCTCTCACCAGCCTCGTTGCCCTTCTCTGGACACGTTCAAATACCTCAATGTCCTTCTTAAATTGAGGGGCCCAGAACTCAAGTTGTGACACAGTACTCAAGGTGTGGCCTAACCAGTGCAGAGTACAAAGGGAGAGAATGACCTCCCTGCTCCTGCTGGCAACGCTATTTCTGATGCAGGCCAGGATGCCATTGGCCTTCTTGGCCACCTGAGCACACTGCTGGCTCATGTTTAGGCGGGTGTCAATCAGCACCCCTAGATACCTTTCTGTTTGGCTGCTCTCCAGCTACTCTGACCCCAGCCTATAGCTCTGTATGGGGTTGTTGTGGCCAAAGTGCAGCACCTGGCACTTGGGTTTATTGAATGCCATCCCCCTGGACTCTGCCCATCTGTCCAGGCGGTTGAGGTCCCGCTGCAGAGCCCTTCTGCCCTCCAATCCATCAACATCAGCCCCCATCATTCTATACTGGTTTTGTTTGTCTGATACCTTAAGGGAAAGGTCTCAGATTCCCACTGAAAGAGGTAGTAAGGATAGAAAAAGAATTAATTACACATCCTGCTTTATTCGGTGGTATAGTCTTTTGCTCCCTTCGTGATTGTTTTTTTTTTTTAATAAAACTGTTCTGTTTTTATGCTTTTATAGTTTGTCATAATGTATTATTTCTTTTTTGTTGACGCAGAGCTGTAATTGATAAACTGAGAATAACCGTATCTTGTATTTTTCTTAGAGAGGACATTCCATTCTGAGTTCACTGTTCAAAGATTACTGGTTTCCCATTCTCTTCTTTTTAACTCCTTACCAGAATCACCAGCAAGGCTTTCCATGTTGGTGGATAGGTGTATGCGTTTTATCTTGGGCGTGGTGTTTCCTAAACCGTGTGACAGTTCACATACCATTTGGAACTCCGGTGTATGTACTGCTCTTCAGTACCTATGCTCTCAGTTATGTGGATATTTCAAGAATTGTTTCAGTTGTGTAATTGAACAAGCCAAAAACCTGTACTGCCTGTAGCGAGCGGGGTCTGCTGCCCAAACAAGTATCCTGGGTCTTTAGCTGATCTTTTGGCTCAATGTCAATTCTAGTTACTGAAGGGAAACATGGAGAAGAGCGCTTTGGCAGGCAGCACAGCATGTCTTCTGCACTGCTCTGTGCTCACATGATGGAAGGTGCAATGATGGGAAATGGCTCTGATGTTTTTCATTTGATTTCAGATTGGAATTATCTCCTGATCTCAGGAGAAGCAGATTCCTGTGGCTAAGTATTAAGCATTTGTCAGAACATAGAGAAGATCTTTGCATATACTGTAGCCATGGGCTCTACTTTTCTTTCTTCAGTCAGTCCTATTCACTGTATTTATGTTAAAGCTTGTTCTGTTCTGTGTTTTATGAAATACTAGTTTCAGAACTAGAACCACCTTTGACATAGAAGCAGATAGTTTTACTGGCAAAATACAGCCTGAAGTTTACTCTTACGAGTCCCCTCCTGGAAATACAAGTGGGTGTGTTCTGTGTGAGTAATCACATGTAAATGCAGAGGTGCCAGCAGCACTATAATAATGACTGTAATGTCTTTGAAGGCACTCTTAAGCTTCCGTTCAAAGGCACTCTTAAATAATTAAATCTTCTTTCTTCTTTTTTTTTTTTCTTCAATTTACATGGAATATGTAATGACATCCCCGAAGTACCAGATTTCCTTCCTTTCTTTTCTTTCTCATGCAGAGAATAAATAGAGAATTTTAATTAAGACACTGCTTGCTGACTTGTATAGTAAAGAAAGATGATGAAAGAGCAGGTACAGATGGTTGTGATCCTCAGTTGTAACATGAATGATATCTTGAAAAACCTAGATAGCTGTGAGATGATCATAGAAGTCTAGTTTCCCCTCTGCAAATAAAGGGTGGCAATTCTGTCCACTTCTGTATGCCCTCTGGCTCCTAGCAGTTCACTGTGTGACCATTAATGTGGTTTTCTCCTTGTAAAACTTGACTGCTCAGCTGTCTATACATGGGTTTAATGTATGTATGTTTGATTTTTTGGCAGATACTGAGCGTCTCTATACGGTTGTGTTTGAAGAGATCTGTGGACGCTTTGGAAAAACCTATACCTGGGATGTAAAATCATTGGTCATGGGTAAAAAAGCCCTCGAAGGGGCAGAGATTATACGAGATGTCCTAGATCTTCCAATAACCAAAGAAGAATTATTACATGAAAGTAAAATAAAGCAGGAGGAGATATTCCATACTGCTGAGTTGATGCCAGGTATGTTCTAAATGCTAACCAAGGCAGAGTTTTTTAATTTGCCTTCCATAGAGCAGGTTAATCATTCTCTTTTTAGCAGATTTTACTCAACTATAACTGATATTTACTTGTTAAAGAGATGTTTTATTTGTTAAAGGGTGCCAAAAACTTCTTTATTTTACTTGGAGAATAGCCGTATCTGTTTTGGTTTTTTTTTCATATATGTTTTAAAAGAAGAATAAAGGTTAGGTAAATGGACATGAATTTTGTTTTGTAAACCAGACATCTTTTTAATTGTTGTTGGCATCTGCATAACTCAGCAAGCTAATTTTCTCTGGATATGAACATAATCTGACTTGTTTAATCACAAATATGCTTATAAATGTGCAGGCAAGTGTATGAGCCTGTGGGTTGTTTCAGCTGGGATTAATGTTGCCTAGCCTGAACATTGAAACATAAGCATGGTGTCTGAGCCAGCTGTGTTTCAATGGAGAGGCTTTCTCAGGATGTCTCAAGACAGTTAAATTTCATTACCTTCTGAAGCTACATACCTTTTGCCAGTGATGGAGCAGGCATCTTGAATGAGTAGCCTTAAACCAGATACCTCAGGATAAGCAAGAGGATAAATCTTACCTGTGATATGAACTCACACAAAATTCTATATTCCATTGCATTTACTTCTGAAATGCTTAGAGGAAAAAATCTTAAGGCATGCCAGACGAGCAATCACTAAAGCTAGGATTGTTAACTTTTTGTGCAATGTTAAAATTCCTGAAGCAAATATCAGTACTTTCTTAAGGAGAAAATAAAAATTAAGGAAGAGGAAGGATAGGAGAAGAATTAAAATAGAGTATTGTAAGTGAAATAGCTGTATGTCACTATAACCAGCTATATTTTTTTGTATCTTTGAAAGTGTGCTTTTTTTTTTCTGACAGTCTGTACAGCATATTAATGACATTTTAATTTTTAGATGCTTGTGTTTTTCAAATTGCCTCTTTCTCACTTCTAGATCCAACTAAATCTTTAACCCTAGATAAACTTTCCAGGAAAACAGCAAAGATGGAGGGATGTGGATTTCATTTTTCACATCAGACATCTGCGACTAACTTTACAGCTACATTTTTTACAAGACAAACAGAAAAAAATCTAGTCTGTTCTTTAAAAATGTCAGATGAGCAGACTGGGTGGAAATGTTAGGAGACATAGAGAAGAGTCACTGTAATGTTAACAGCCCAGGCAACAGATAATGTGGTTGAGCTGTCTTGAAAGACAGAGTGGTAGAACAGATTACCCAATGAAACATGAAGTTTTGCACTGTTCCTTTGTTCAAAATGTGAATTCTGGGCTCACTGAAGCTGAACTATTATAGATGAAACAAGCATAATTCTTACCTGGAACAAGTAATTAGATTACCTTATATACTTGTACTCACTGGCTATCATGTGGAGAAAAGATCTGTACTTTACCTGAAAGCAGCATATGAATTGCATGAATTTTTAGAAAACCATGTTGAAAATCAGCTAATGATCTAGAAAGAAGCAACTCCAACTACTTACTATTTAGTTCTTTAAAGACTGACTTATTCTTCTATCTGATAACCAGACTTTTTAGTCTGATACTTCTGTCCTCTTGTGTCTTCTGAGGATATTTATTTATGTAATCCTTGTGGATTTAGTCTACTATCTCTTAATGTTGAGAATGGACTTCATGAAGGTCTAGTATAAGATGTAAGATTGTAAATAAAGGAATGTGGAAGTTAACTGTCATTAATAATGAAAAATTACTCAGATGTACTGAGTCTCTGACTCTCTTTAGACAGTTCATAAGCAGGCGAAGTTCTGGTTTGGTGGAGAGCAGTGCCAAGTAATGACCAATGATATTTGGAAGAGTGATGCAAGCAAAGCAAGACTTGTTTCTGACATTGAATGAGCTATGCACGCACTTGTGCCAAATATTACAACTGTTAATTCCCAGATAAAGTAACTGACAGGTATGTCAGTGATTGTTAAGAATGGTGTGGAAGTCGTACAAAGATATGATTGGCAAAGCAGTTCTTTGCTTGACAGGCCATGTCACAGCCATGGCACTTAATGTGTAACAATACTGAGATATTAGTGGTAGAAGACATGATTTTGGGTATTTCAGTATAGCTGAACTGATCAGTAAGCTCCAATACATCCGGCTGTGGTCAAAATCCAGATTTAATCTATGAAGAGGGTTTATCTGTTTCTGATGTGGAATTTTATGATAACTGTTTGAGAGTTTTTCATAAACGTATTTTCAGTTCTGAAGGAATGTTAAGGGAGGATGGTTTTGATTTCTTTGCAGAAAGGAATTAATCCATGACAACACTGACAAAATGACAGGACCACTATTTGTGCTACTTTTCTAAATCTTTCTGTCAGAGTGCAGACATTGTTATCTTCAAGAGCAACATAGTAGGCTTTCTGTTTCTGCAAATGCAGTACTGCGTTCCAGGGAAGCACATCATCAGAAAAAAAAAGAAGTGACAGGTTAAACACAAGAAAACCATACCTATGTATGTTTACCTGTACATGTATTATAGGTGTGCTTTTGCTTAACATAAACGCAGCATGTACACAGAACCAGAAAAACTTAACTCAATTGTTACACAGCTACCAGCAGTTGCTAGAATCATGTCAGGGTTATTAGATTAATGCTGTTCTTTCATAGCAGTCTCTGGGGGTTTTGGCTCATCATTGTTATTGTGCGCTTGTGTGTACCTTTCAGATATTTTTCATACCTGGGTCATTTCCATGACAACATACGTTGCCGCTCCTGTTAAACCAGTGCAGAATGTGATGTGCAAATGATTTTCCAAATCTGGTACAGCTGTCTCTTTCTTGCAAACATGAGGAGGTAATTTCATAGTGCAGTTTTAGTACCAAATGTATCCAGTCAGAAATCATGAAGGAAAAAAAAACCCAAAAACCCAAACCAGAGCAGCTCACTCTAAAATAATATATATTTTTTTCTGGAATGGTTCCATTCAGTCTAATTTACTTAACTATCGTTTCCTTTATTCATTCATGTTGTGCCCTTAACACTTAAACAGATTTTCTGCCATGTTTGCATTGCATTGCTTTGCTATTACTATTTCAAGGGCAATGAGTCTGTGATGGGCTTAGTGAGGCTGGAACACCTAGAGATTAGTAACTAGTTGCAAACTTGGAATGATGCTGTTTGACTGATGTAAAAGATTTGAGCTTTGCATTGTCCTAAACGACTAAAAACCAAAATCTGTCAATAACACAGATGACAGAGGTTCAGAATTCTGTAAAATTTAATACTTAACATATTTTTTCCTTGGCCATGGATCTGTCAGTATGGTCTGATAAGCCAGACCAAAATGAAATTACTCATTTGGGGAATGGGGAGTTTCTGCAGAAGCTTGTTTGGTACTTCTTAGGGAGCAATAAGATGAGAAGATAGAATTCTTTATTAATAGCCAATTAATTTCAAAATTGGGAAGTAGGTTATTAGTTTGCACCTCCACTTATTTAGTTGAGTAAAAAGAGTATATGCCATTGCAGATAGTACTTTTAATATCTCAGGGCAGAAAGAATTGTCATCAAATTCACTAGAATTCTAATTGGCTTTATAAAGCTCTGGTAATGTCAGCTTTTCTTTGATTTAAAGAAAGTGAAATCTTTACGTTTAGTCAGATATAGCATTCTTTTTAGGAACTATAAATGATTTTGAAAGCATAGTATTTTCATACAGAGGCTATCTTTATCCTTAAGATTTCCCTATGTTCTCAAGAACATAGAAATCATACAAGTCACGCACAATGCATGTACATAATTTAAACGATGCATTGAACACTTTGGTTTCCTTTAGTCTTTTTTCCTCATCAATAAATCTTTCCTTCCTAATACATACTGAATGCTCTCAGACAGCTTTCTTTGTGTAATGTTAAAGTAAACTGAAGTGGGTTTAATGTGGATTTCTAAAAAGCTTTGATTGTGTTATTCCACAAGTCAGATGCTCTCTGTTCTCATGGTGTTGGAGTGAGTAGAAAGCTAAGTGTATCTCTATGGTGGTCAGTGAGGAGCAGCACCGTGATAGATATATGTGAAGATCTTCAAGGGAGTGTGGAAAGAGTCTGCAGAAAGACTGTGAAGTTGTACTTGGGCTCGTAATTTCTGTGTGACCTATATGAAGAAAGCACTTAGTGACCAGTAGAGTTCTTCCAAGGGATCATAATTTGTGATCTATGTGAAGAAAATGCTTGATGACCAGTGTAGTTTTTTCCAACAGGAATTTCAGTGTACAGAGTGAAAAAGTCTCTGTTCAAGACAATGTTCTCTAAAAAAGCCTACAGTAGTGTTGTTTCTTCTGCAGATTATACTGTGTCTCAGCTACAAGACTTTATAAAGCTATAAATAGAATAGAATAGAATAGAATAGAATAGAATAGAATGGAATAGAATAGAATAGAATAGAATAGAATGGAATAGAATAGAATAGAATAGAATAGAATGGAATAGAATAGAATAGAATAGAATAGAATCAAACAGGTTAGAAGAGACCTCCAAGATCATCCAGTCCAAACTATCACCCAGACCTAGCCAATCAACTAGACCATGACACTAAGTGACTCATCCAGTCTTTTTCTTGAACACCTCCAGGGACAGCAACTCCACCACCTCCCTGGGCAGCCCAGTCCAATGGCAAATCACTCTGTCTGTGAAGAACTTCCTCCTAATATCCAGCCTCTACCTTCCCTGGCACAACTTGAGACTGTGTCCCCTTTTTTTGTTGCTGGTTGCCTGGGAGAAGAGACCAACCCCCACCTGGCTAGAACCTCCCTTTCAGGTACTTGTAGACAGCGATGGGATCACCTCTGAGCCTCCTCTTCTCCAGGCTAAACAATCCCAGCTCTCTCAGTCTCTCCTCACAGGGCTGTGCTCCAGGCCCCTCACCAGCTTTGTCACACTTCTCTGGACACGTTCCAGTACCTTAACTTATATTTGCCTTCCAATACCTGAAGGAAACCTACAGGAAACCTGGAGAGGGACTTTTCATAAGGTTGTCTAGTGGCAGGACAAGGGGGAATGTTTTAAGCTGAGGAAGTGGAGACTGGGTCTTAGGAAGAAGTTTTTCAGTATGAAGATAGTGAGACTGTGGAATAGGCTGACTAGAGAGGTTGTGGATGCCCCCTCCATAGAGATGTTCAAGACCAGGTTGGATGAGACCTTAAGCAACCAAGTGTAGTTGAGGTGTCACTGTCCATGGTAGGGAGGTTGGAGTAGATGATCTCTAAGGTCCCTTCCAACCTTAGCTATTCTATGATTCTATGTTTTTTGCTTTTTTAACAAATGTAACTCTGAAGAGAAGACACAAAATAATTATTTCAATTGAAGCTTTTACCATTTCCATATATGTAACCTTTAGCTTTCTGTTATAGTTTGGGTTCAGCTTTCAATTGAATCTGAAAATGAACAGTGGAATCATTGGAAAGTCTACAGTATAACCTGATTTCATTGCCTACTTGATGCTTGCATTTAATTAGTTTGAGGAATACAGTATTTAGTTTCATTTACTTTGATTGGGTTTTTTTTTTCATTATTTACTATCATGAACTAAATTTTGACATCTTTTACTATTTTTTTGGTTATTTGATTTCTGACTGTAAATCAAACAATTGCAAATTGTTTGAATAAGGACAATATTCATGTGGAAGAATGTAAAGTATTAATGTATGTGATGGCTTGCTCAAAATGTTCTTAAATTAGTTAACATATCTAAATTATTTGGAAACTATGAAGGAATATTAGATATGATGGCTGGTGCAGAATCAAAACCCCTGTGACCCATTTGAGTTTTGTCTGAGGATGGGAGAGATGGAGACCTCTCTTCTAGATGTCCTTTGAGCAGAACATTTAGCTTTCCAATAAAATGTTTTAAAACACATAACACACAACACTGACTTCTCTGTTGCCCACTGACTTCCTGTTTTTCTTCCTCGGGTTGCATGAATCGTAAAACACTGAAGGGCTAAAGAGATGAAAGAGAGATGTAGTAGATGTTCAAAAAAGGATTTGCCACTGGGAATGCCACTGTTTGTTTATCTGAGGCTTCTCAGACAGGTAGGAGCTCCTGTGATACAATTTTGAAGCTTAACTTTTATAAAAGCTGCTTCTAACATTTACATTGTATGGTTTTACTTAAGAGAAGGCCTTGCAGCCTCTGTTAATTTTCAGAGGAGCCTTTCTTACATAGGAAAGGCTAATATTTTTTAAGATTTAAACAGATATCACAAAGATAGTGGCATTGTCTGTATAGAGCTGGGCCTTTATGTGACCTTGTTTCTGCACACTGTGCAGGCAGTGCACAAACTAGATATATTCCTGAAGCCATAAGGCTGGAGGACTTTGTGTGTGCTTTTAAGAGTGGATTTTTGGTTTAAGGTACCCACAGAGCTTACTTGCTGTGTGGTTGTCTGTGATAATATAGTTATGCCTTTAAATGAATCATCTGCAAGCAGAAATAGGAACACCAGAAATCATTCAACTGGAGAACAGATATGTTGGGTACGTTTCTGCCAGGGCTTTGGTAGTGGGGAAGACTCCCTGTCCTTTGCATTGACCATGGAGGCCTTTTGTTGTAGATGCTCCTCCCCATCCCACTGGAGAGGCTGGGAGTGAGCCCGCAGCTATGTTGTTGTTTTGCTGCTGACTGGGCTTAAGAGTTTGTTTTTGAGTTGTGTTTTGTTTTGTTTGTTTGTTTGTTTTTTTCATACAAGGGCATGTGTGGAACAAAATCAATTTCATTTATAGAATCATAGAATCATAGAATCATATAATGGTAAGGTTGGAAGGGACCTCAAGGATCATCTAGTTCCAACCCCCTGCCATAGGCAGGGACACCTCCCACTAGTACAGGTTACTCAAGGCCTCATCCAATCTGGCCTTGAACACATCCAGGGAGGGAGCATCCACAACCTCCCTGGGCAACCTGTTCCAGTGCCTCACCACCCTCACTGTA
>VWZE01020258.1:202704-217786 GCA_013396675.1 Eubucco bourcierii
ATTTGTGCTTGGGATTGTGCCTACCCAGGTGCAGGACCTTACACTTGGCCTTATTGAATTTCATGAGGTTGGCCTGGGCCCAACTCTCCAGCCTGTCCAGGTCCCTCTGGATGGCATCCCTGCCCTCTAGCAAGTCGACTGTGCCACACAGCTTGGTGTCATCTGCAAACTTGCTGAGGGTGCACTCCATTCCTCTGTCCATGTCACTGACAAAGATGTTAAACAGCACTGGTGCCAGCACTGACCCCTGAGGGACACCACTTGTCACTGGTCTCCAGGTGGACATTGTGCCGTTGATCGCCACTCTCTGGGTTCGACCATCCAGCCAATTCCTTATCCAGCGAGTGGTCCATCCATCAAGTCCATGTTTTTCCAGTTTGGTGACCAGGATGTCATGTGGGACATTTAAACAACAAAGCCACCACCACTTCACCAATTGAATCAGAGTAGAATAGTGATAAATAGTACTGTGTCTTAGAAACTCCAGCTCTGCAATGTATCTGGTTGGAGACGTATTAGGAAAAGATAGAAGAGCATTATATTATCTTTACATTTGTCTGGAGGCATTTTGCAAGAAATAGGTCTGAATCTGGAGTTCCAGAACGGATAGAAAAACAGTGTTCTTTTCTCTGGTAGGCAAACACAAGACAGGGATAATAAAAAAGTTTGAAAGTATATCAAATAAAATGAGGGGGAAATTGCATATTGTTCACCATTCAGAAGAATTCCACGACACTGACCTTGTGTTTGTATAAAGCTAAAAGGAAAATAAAAAGTTTTGTTTTCCATCCATTTGAACTAGCTCTTGAAAGTTACGTATTTTTAATTTTCAATTCATAATGAATAATGGCATTCTAATATAAAGTGTGGTAACTGGAGAAAAAATCATGTAAAAGATAGTTCTGTAATAGCATATAAATAAACATATAGGGACTATTGTTGGATCATTTTAGTGCAGCGTTATTTGGTTTCCCAAACTTTTTGCTGTACACGTTTGTATTAGTCAATGAAAAGGAAGAAGTGACAGTTAGCCCGAGGGTTTTATTGTTCACTCTAAGCCTTAATTTTTGTTTGTCAGTTGATTTCAATATATTATTCACTGTGGTTTCAGCTGAATGTAAAGAGAACAAGCATCACATTGGGAATCTAATGGGAGAATAATATTTCCCAGGGGTTTTTTAAAGATTTTTTTTTTCCTTCAACATTCAGAACAAAAATGCTAATCTCTTTCTTTAGAATGCATCTGATTCTACGAGAAACAAATCTTTTCTATTGCTTTAGCTTTCATTCTTTTCCCAAAGTTGTTAGTGTATTTGACATTTGAGATTAATTGGGTTTTAAAGCTGCTGACATTTGAGGTCGATCTTCTTTAGTTTCAGTTTCTGTAACTAAACTATCAATTATTTTCACCTGTTTTTCTGTCCAGTAGGCACTGGTATTTTATTATTACATTTAGAGTATAGTAAACTTTTATGTTTGTTCTTAAACTCACTTTCTTTGAAGAGGCAAGAAACAGTATTTATGTTTTTGATTACTTCAAGTGAAAAAGTACATCTGGAAGTAAAGCATAGTACCATAGGATGTTTATTCCTGATTTTATTATGATTACTTGAAGAATGTACTACCTGAATTTACATTGAACTACATGTAACAGATGTACATGTAACAGTCTATCCTCTAGGAGGGAAGAAAAAATAGAAAAGATCCTCAAAGTGAAGAAAAATTAAAAAAATAAAAAAGAACTTGCTGCATGTGGCTGAGCTCTCAGAAATAGCTGTGGACATTGGTTCCCAGAACCTTAGTAGGTGAAGCATGTGCTTCAGTCTCTTACCTACAAGTAAGGTAGAAGTTACTGAGTTCATGGACGCTGTATTCTCAACAGTCATTGAGTTTTTATTTGATTGGTTTTGATGTAACCGAAGTCTTCATTTGGTTGGGAAAAAAAACAAAACAAACAACTCTGTATAGCTATCTGGGGTATATTGACAATCTATATGCAAAGGAAAGTTTCCTACAGATCTTCAAAGCAGTTTCTCACTTCCTATTCTGTTTATGTTCTCTGTTAAAAAAAAAAAATTTAAAAAATACTGTGAACAATATTGTCTTCTAATGAAGGATTATATGCTAAATTGGTCAGTAATCTGATGTGGTGGCAAAGTGTCTACAACTATATTAGTAGTAATTGATACAGACAAATTATTTTGTTGATCTATAGCTTATACAAAGAAACAAAACTAGGATAATTTATTTTTTTTTAACTGCCACTGTCTTGAGCTTGTTAAGTTATAGTATCAATTCTTCCATGTATATCTTAACTTTTTTCTATGGGGCTGATTTTTCACCTTGGTACTTTTTTTTCCAGGCAATCTTGCTATGTTTACACATATGCAGATATGCACTTTTTAAATGGCATGTTTCTATTAAAGTGCATTTTCAGAATAATATAAATCTTTCTTCTCTGGAGCTATTAGGGACAGCTGCATTTTCTTTTCCTTGTAATGAGGAAAGCCAAAAAGAAAAAGCAGAAGAAGCATACACACAAATTTACACACTGAATGCAGGGTATATGCAGAGGGACTATGAGGGATAACTGTGGAGAAACAACCTTTCTGTAACAGTGCTTTTCTGTGACTGTCTATCTCCAACAGAAATGTAGAATAAACAAATGAACTAAAATCATGATGTACTGGGACTGAAGGAAGATTAGCTAATTGAAAAGAGCACAGCTTTACAGAAAACCATTTATACCATAGCAAGGGCACAGGAGACAGGAAAAGTCTTCTTGTATGATCTTTAGGCTTCTTTATATTACTACACACATGATACACTACTCTTGCTCAATTTGCAGATTATTTAGAATAAATTCATTTGATTAAATGCATTTTATTTTTGAGAAAGACATGTTTAGGCTACTGCTTTACATTAATGGAAGTACTAAGATGTCTTATGGTAATGTAGAGTTGTATCACATGTTTCAGAATGAAACATTTCATTTTTGATAAGCTACACCTGGAATAACATTAACTTTTATTTAGCATCGTATTTCAGTGAGAGGTCTGAGCAGTTGCATATTGCCAGTATAACCATGTAAGGGGGGCATAGAAAGGTTAAATGAGCAATGCATTGACATTAGAGGGGGAATAATACATGTTATTTCTGTCCAACTGGAATCCTATCACCACAGAAGTATGTGTATTTATAGTTTAAAGGCTGTCTTCAAATAAAAGCATGGAACTGTAAATGTCAATTATTAATTGACTGATTAGATTATGGAGAATAAAGAAATCTACAAAGGGCCACATCTACAGGTCATATTTCCAGATGAATGGGCTGGTTAATAGACATATTTGCTAATCTACATGCTTTATTATCAGTAATAATTATAACTTATCAAATTTGGTTATATGACTGTACTTGGGAAAAATGAATTCTACATAAGATTGTTGTTTACAGAATTGTCAGAATAGAGCAGAGAGGCTGGATCACATGGGAAATGCAAATCAGAGATGCTGGGGTGGCAAAAAAAAAAGAATTAAATGAACATGAGGTGTAGCTGTGTTTGAAGGAGCAGGGAACAGATGCAAGTATGACAGTAAATCTGAAGTAAGGAAATAGCTTTAGTATAACCAGACATGAAAAACAGAATAAGAATTCATGAAGATGGAAGATGAAGACAAACAATTCTCCTTGAGTTGCTTCTAGGAGTCCAAAGTCAACTAGGGGCTTATCTACTTGAAATTGGTACCATGTGCCCTACACAGTTTGAATTCATGCCAAGAATCAGAGCTAAAGGGCTTTTACGAATATGGAGAAATTTTCTGCTGTGAAGTGGTGAAGTCCAGACATCCACTCTTGTTCTCCATTAGATGTTGGTAGTTGGTTTTTTTTGGGAGAAGTATCCAGCATTTAGAATGCTGCAACCAAGAATCACTGAAACCTTTGCACAGGAGACTCAACACTTGCACCAAATAATGAAGTATGGTTTCCTCCTACGCAGTCTGCTGTGTTTTCACTGTTCACTGCATTAACCTTCTCTAGAAGATTGTATCGCATTGAAGTTTCTACCCATTAGGCTTGAGGTGTTCATTACTCTGAGTTCACAGCATCAACAGATAAAGCTCTGGTATTAACAACTGTGACTGACAGCTCCGTCAGTCTCGGCTCAGTGTTACTTGCTTTAGTAATTGCAAAAGAGAGAAGCTGAACTCTTAGGGGCTGGTTTAATCCAGTCGGATATGTGGTGCATAAATGAAAACCACACCATTCAGTGAAAAGACTGTGTTTCTTTGTTTTGTTCTGGTGGTTTGTTTTGTCGTTTGCTTTTTGTTGTTTTTTTTTTATCTCCCCCCTTTGCCCTCCCCCAGGAACATAGCTCTGTGTAAAACACAAATATTCTCCTGTCTTACTTAGAGAAAGTTTGACATAATAAATATACATGATGTCATAGTCATTGCTGTAGTGAGTATATCTGTGCAATGATGCTGAACACATTTTTGGCATATTTTGAGAAAGCATCATTTGATGACAGAACAAATACATGTTCAATGATTTATGTGTGGAGAAGGAACATTCCAGATGTAGGAAGAATTTTCTTCTGCAATGACTGGTTGGAAATTGGTTGTTATATTCAGTAAAATGACTCCTAAATATATTGTATTTAGATATCAATACTAATACCTTCAAGTGTGTGTGTATATATATATATATATTTATATATTTATATATATTTATATATGTGTATATTTTTCTTGCAGGAGTTGATAAGCTGATCCGCCATTTACACAAACACAACATACCCATAGCTGTTGCCACCAGCTCAGCTGAAGCCGCATTTCAGATGAAAACAGCCAGACACAAAGACTTCTTTGCTCTTTTTCATCATATTGTGTTGGGAGATGACCCTGAGGTGAAGCATGGCAAGCCAAATCCTGAGGCATTTCTAGTTTGTGCCAAGAGATTTTATCCTTCCGCACCTCCAGAGAAGGTAAGAATGAGAGGGAACGAAATAACTGAAAACTGATATTCCTAACCTTTTATTTGGGTATTTGGTTGTTTTTTGGGTTGCTTGGTTTTTTTTATTTTGGTTTGGGTTGTTGGTTTTGTTGGTTTTTTTTGATTTGAGGTTTTTTTGAAGGTGTGTGTTTTTTGTAAGGTCATAGATTAGAATTTAATATAAAAATTTACAAATCAACAAACTCTATTTTCAAAGATCCTTATGCTGTTGAAGGAAGAGCTTGTTGGAACACATCATTTCCTCCCATTACATATATTCTTTGTAATGCAGATTGCTCTGATTTACTAGTAGTACATACTAGTGTACAGTAGTAGGAAAGTGAATCTGCAAGCTTAACTTCACCACTCAAAGTTTGGAAACATTTAAACATAGATCAGTTTACTTTTCATACATTCATGGGTGATTTATCTCTTAAATATCAAAACATTAGGGATACTCCTTTGTAAAGGAAGTATCTATTTTTTTCTAATCCATCTCCTTCCTCTTACATTCTTAATCTTTGAGGTCATAATTCTTGTTTTATCTTTGAGATCATAATTCTTGTTTTCTGATTTAAAACTGATCAATTTGAGCAATCTTTCCCAAACACTGGAACTGTTAATTTCTCTCTTATATATATATCTCAAAAACTTTCCAAACTTGGTTCTGAAGTAGAAATCTCTAGAGAGAATATTTTAAAGATAAATTGAGAATTACTTTAAATAATGTCTTCACTTTTATTTCAAGTTAAATTACCTTTCTCCTTCCAATATTTTTCTTGTTTCTTGTGTGTCCTGAGCCGAACATAAGTTCAAAATTTTAGACGTTACTTCAGAAAAATACCTGACACTAATTTTTAAAGAACATTTCTTGGTAACTGTGCTAGTTTGAGGCTAATTGGAATATTTTAATGGAGAAAATTATATTATAGGTTGTGAAAGGAAAACAATGGTGATGTCTACTTCACTCATAGGCTTACTGAGATGTATAAGAAAAGAATACAAAACAGAGATAAGACACCCGAACTCAGACACTTTGGGGCTGTCTAGCTTCTTGTCGTCTTCTCTCTGCCGAGTAACCTCACTAACCACTTTTCTTATAACCCTCCTGGCCGATCTTCCAAACTCATCTTGCACGTAAGCCAAACCCTGGGGGTAAGGTATAGGGATGGAGAGAAGATGGAAGGGTGGTTGGAAGCCCCTCCTGGGGTCTCTGATTTCTGGGAGGGGTGTTGTGTTTCTGTATTACCTTTAACTTGTATATTTCTGTAAATATTCCTGTATATAGTGTATATATCTGTTTGTGCATTGTGCTGAGCTGTAAATAGAGCTTCAGTCCTTAACTTCCAGCCGGCTGAGTTCTAGTCTGGGTGACTAGAAAGTGGGGGGTGTTGGATGGGGAACTCCCAAACCATCACAGTGGTTTAGGCAGCAATTGCTGTTTTCTCAATTGGTGTAGTGAGGAAAAAGGTTACACAAATACATACAGAATGATAGCTAAGATTTTTCAGCCATTAATAGCAAGTTGTCACCCAGAGTCTGTGTAGTTGATTGTATTGCATGGGAATAAAAAGTGAACTAAATTTGTTGCAGTATACTATATTATGAATAGCATTAACTAAACTGGGTTTGTTTATTGCCATTGCAGTATTGGACATTCTGTGTATCTGCATCAATATAGTTTGGAAAACCTAGATGTTCAGAAAAGATGCACCAAATGCATGTAATTGTGTTCATGCAGATAGTAGATATAGGGACATGTTAGGTACTTCAGTAGTCCTGGTATTCATGATACGTTACGGATTTTGAAGAATCTGAGTGATGAGTTTCTTAAGTTCACTGAGTCAAGTAATTATGAATTTTGAACATGTCAGTACTCGACTGAGAGCAAGTATTGCAAAGCAGTCTATGGCTTTGGAGGGAGTGAGAGGAATTGAAAAGAAGTTTGAATAACAACCTAATGTTGCTTTCATAAAAACAATATTAAAAAAAAACCACTTGCTTGCTTCACGGTATATCTGGGGAGCAAAATATCAGGTTATGTTCCTGTAATGGTTGTGATTTTATGAGTTAGGCTGCGAGGTGCATGATCCATACTTTTCAACTGGCTGGAGATGTGGCTGTGAACTGTTCTGTAACACAGAAAGTAAAAAAGCAGGAAATACTGAGAATTTGTGTAAAGCTGAGTCATAACTGGTATCTGAAGGAGAGGTATGAAAATTGAATCTCAACTTATTAATGATGAGTGTTATTTCACATGAGGAGCCTCTCAGTGTATTTGTCTCTGTTTCAAAAAAGTCATGAGGTGGTGGAAACTGGAAAGAACAAGAATAAAAACAGAACAGAAAAAAACACAGACCCGAAACAACCAAACAACCGCCAAAAAATCCAAACAACAAATACAGTGTCACTGCTGTAGTTATTTTTGTTTATTTGGCAGTAAACAGCCTTAGCTGTGTTAATGAAAAAATATTTGAAGGCAATAAGATAATAGTAGTGTCTGTATTACACTTAATAATTTTAAACTTTAAAAATATTAGAAAAAAATTTGGAGTTTTCATGGTAGATTTGTGTACTGATTTTGTTTAACCTTTCTTTCAAGAAGAGCATAAATGTTTAAACTTCTGCATTTCCCTTGCGTGAAGTTTAACAACATTCAGAATTCTAAGTGCAGGTAATTCAGCTAAGCCTTTTTGTAGTTACATCTACAAAAGACACAAATGTCAAAGTGTGGGAATTTAACGCATACACAGAAATCCCAAGAAGAAGTAAAACAAAGCATTACTTGCAAAACTATCTGAAATATTCTTGACTAACTGCAGCATAGTGATGCCTCCTGCAATGTTTACTCCCAAGCAATGAACTCAGTAGAGCTCAAAATCAGTAATGTGCAAGTTTGGAGCAAAATGTCAGGTGGTATAGGTAATGTTTGCATAAGCAAGTACTTTGACTCAAGGGAAACATTATTAGAGCAATGTGCTTGCTGTTTAGACCCATAAGTCTATGCTATATGCGATTTTAATGTTTTCTGATGAATTAGATTTATTCTGATCCATGCCTGAATGCTGCATAAGGTTCTTTGGAACTTTATGTAGGCTTAAGCCTTGGAGATTGCTTGTTATCCACCTGGAGGGGACTTCATGTTAAAACAACTTAGTACACACCAAAGCCACCGGATGAAACAAACCATTAGGAAGCAACTGAGGACTGTCATATTTGTTTCAGAGCTTCAGTGCAGCTCCAAGGGAAAAATACAATGCAGCCATAAAAGACCAAATTCACAGTATCACAGTACCACCAAGGTTGGAAGAGACCTCAAAGATCATCAAGTCCAACCTGTTACCACAGACCTCAAGACTAGACCATGGCACCAAGTGCCACGTCCAAACCCGCCTTGAACACCTCCAGGTACGGTGACTCCACCACCTCCCTGGGCAGCCCATTTCGGTAGCCAATGACTCTCAGTGAAGAACTTTCTCCTCACCTCCAGCCTAAACTTCCCCTGGCGCACCTTGAGACTGTGTCCTCTTGTTCTGGTGCTGCTTACCTGAAAGAAGAAAGCAACCTCCTCCTGGCTACAACCACGCTTCATACTTCCAATATACTTGTGTCATTAAAAACACGTGAATTAATTTTTTATCTACTTGAGGATGTGGTGGTCAAGGATTTTCTTTCCAGTGTTTTAATGGTTTTACCTATAGCTCTTCTATAATGTGAAGGACCTAACTAGTAGTGGTAATTTCAAAACAAATACCATCTATACCCATTGTTTAAAAGGAGGAAAAGATTGTAGTAATACAAATGGTTTTAAATCTCTTACGAAGAATCAGTCTGTTCTATTGAAAAAGTTCCAAGTGATATAAATCATCGCCTTAATTTAAAGCACTATTTCTTTGTACTTTCTTCCATTTCTAATTCATTAATTGATGCCATAGTAACGAATAATCTCTGTACCAAATCTAGTGAGAGCTCATTAAATTTTTTCAGACTGATTAAATGACATTAGGATTTATGAGTCTCAGTAGACTTTTTATGTCATAGGGAAGAAAAGTTCAAAGAGAAATTTTCTGAGGCTTTTTTCTACAAAATATGTAGCAAAAGAGTAAGAGATTCAGAACATTATGACCATTTTGTAATTTTAGTCCATGTTGTACAAGGAAAACAGGGTGAAGAAGACTGATTTAACACTTAGTGTGACTGTTATTACTGTGAGCCTGTGTGAAAAGGATGCCCAAACCTATTTTTTATTTCTTATTATTCCATTTTTTCCCCTGATCTAGGATTGTTTGGGTTTTGTGTTTGGTTTTATTTTCCCTCCTTCAACTGCTCCACTTTTAGTGTATGCATGTGTTGTATGTATTTCACTCACTATGATTCTCAGACAAGCAGTTATTTTATTAGTGGTGTCTCTGTAATTCCTTATGTATTTCTAGAGATGTAATTTATTAGGAATACTTTAAATAAAAAGGTACAGAAATTACAAAGGCGTGAACAGCTTTTCTAGGTGGTGTGCTGAGCTGTAAATTGGAATCCCTGCTGTTGAAATCATGTATTTTAGTCACCATAAGTCTACTCCTTTCCCATTTTATGAATAAATTGGACTTGAACTCTTTCCTGAATATTTACAATTGCTGAATCATACATTTTATTTTAGATGCAAACACACATAGACATTTTTTCACTTAGTTCAAACCTACATCAATGGCTGTCTCTTCAACCTTGGCAACCTCTAGATGGTCCTTTAAATAGTCCTATCTTGCCAGGTTTTCCTCAGCTGAAGCACTCTTCCAAACAGCTGTTCATGGTATAAGCCATTCTGATTTAGCCAAACTCTGCTGTCTTATCTCCTTGGACTGACAATTTTACCAATTATTACCACTATATCTAACTTATTGCTAGATCTTTAGTTTTTTCCAGTAGTATAGCTTGTGATTGTAATGATTGTAGTAGAGCTGAATTTTAAAGCTTTAGGCTGCATTCAGTGAGACAGGTGAATATAAGTATGTGATATTAGTAGATCTCTGCTGTTCTATGGTCTGGACAGAGGCAGATCCAGGATGTGTCAGCAGCCACATACTGCATAAAAAGGGATCAGTGTTGCTCCTCGATGCATTTTAGCTTCCAGTGCAATTTAAGAAGGAAAGCAGAATTCAGACTTTGTGTTTGGAAACCATTTGACTTTCTTCTCAGTACTGATATAATTACAGTTCGTTAATTAACTGAAAATAGGCAGTTGATGGGTTAGAACCAGTAAAGAATTTCATATGTCAACTCATTTGTTTGTGCCAGCTCTTGTGTAGCCAGGCGGTTAGTATGCTTTTTAAAGGTCTGGGATGTTTGATGTTTCTGGTGTGTGTGTTTTCTTGCTAGGCTCACAAAGACCCCCTTTGGAATTCCTTACCTGCAGGTTTGTGTTCTCTCTGTTCCTGTTAGCCTTTTATCCTGTGCTACACAGTGGCCAGCTTCCAAACAGCAGAGAAGACACCCACTTGGCACAAATGTGTTGTATGGTGGGGATGGTTCTTCCTGGGAGATGATGGGACTGATGGACAATTGGTTCAGTAACACAAGAACTTGAAACCACTGCTCCTGCATGTACACAGTGTACTTAAGTTTGCAGCAAAAAGCAGAGTTCACTCACTTGACACATTTAAACTACATATAGCAAATTTGCCATTGCTGTACACAGCATGATTGGGAGGTGACTGAAGTATGTCCTATCATTCGTGTTTAGTTGTTCTGTGCAGACATACCCTTAAGTGTTGAGAGCGGACAGCAAGTGAAAATGTATTTCTGTTGACTTCAGGACGTTTCTACTTGTCTGCCTTCTAAGCAAGACGAGAATCCAAGTTCAGTAGGAACCTGCCTTTCTGACTAGAGGGTTTTTTAGTTGGTTGTTTTTTTTTTTACTTTCATGTGTACATCCAAAATTACCCCATTTAACTGCTTATGTCTAATTCTCAGGAACTAAACATCTCTTGCAGTTAGTCTTTTGTAAAGCATAATTGGAAAAGTAGTGTCAGCACATTACTAAAACGTTAAGAAAAATGGGCTCCATAGAGAACATGAAAGCAATCTGGGACTTCTGTTTTCTTTTTAAAGAGATCAGAAGAGAAAGTCATCCTTATCTTCTCTCTTATGTGGAATACTTCCTCAAAAAAATGAGGAAAACAGCTTTTTGAGCACTTTTCAACCCAAGAAGTTCAATCTTCCAGTTTTAGAGATCATCCTAGTTACCACCCAGTACCTCAACTGCTTGCTCAGGAAGGTTCTCAACTAGAACTTTTTTCCCGATGTCATAAAGCCTTTGTTTTTCATGTTCTGCAGTGTAACTGAAGACTTATTTCTTGATACCAAGTTGTGATTTGAGTATTTGGTATGTATTTCTGGCCTGAATCTTGAATTCCTGCTATTGTGGGGCACTACAAAGTGACAACCAACAGAAACCAGTATAACTTCTCTGAAGTTTTCCTACCCACTCATACTGAAGAAGCTATTGATTTCAGACAGACACTGAACAAATGTAGTGAAATAAATTATTAAGAAAATGTTACTTTAAATCATCTAGTAGGCAAAAAGTAAGTAGATATTGAACTATGCAGATTTTAATGTCTTAAGACATCCATCTTGAAATACCAACCTGTCTTACAGCTTGGAATTCGAAGTTCACAGCACTCTAGTGAAATGTATGTTTTATGTGGTATGTTGCTGGACAGTCTGTTGGCTGAATCCCTGCACCTTCCTCAGTTTCTAAATAGTCTAAACATATAACCCTTCTGGGTGTCTTTCAGGCTGGATAATGAAATCTGGGACTATAAAGCTCAGCTTCTAGTTTTAAAAGTGTAATGGAGTGACTGTAGAGACAAGAATGCCAAATATTTTGCCAAATCTAACAGTCCATGGCTTCTGAAGATCTGCTACACACATGCATGTTTTTTCTAAATCCATAATAGGCCACTATTTTATATCTACAAGAAAATTAAATGGAGTGGACAGATATAAAGTTGTTTGCTTTGTTTACAGTTGCCATGGTCTCTGTTTGTGTGGTTGATATTCATTCTCCCTCTTATCCTGTGGTATGTGTACTTGTCAATGGCCCCCATCCCCCTTGCCTTCCTCCTCTCCTTTACATGCCTCCCTACCCACCTCCAAGCTGACAGCCTTTATTATGTATTTGAGGAAAAAAAATGAGATGTTGCGTGGCTTGAAAATAATTTACCTCTTAAGTGTTCCAGACGTTGCCCTTGTTACTGCAGTGCATGTTTATTTATGAATGTATTTGTCTTATGGAGATGATAAAGGTCATTGATATTCCATGCAAAAAAAAAACAAACCAAAAAAACCTGATCAAGGTTTGCTTTCACTTAGCATAGCTGATTGGAAGAGGAAAGAGGGATTATAATTGGTTCTTAATCTTTGGGGTACCCTACTTGATGCGTTGGAGGTCAGGACTATTTTTTTAATTTTATTTTTCTCTTTTCATTTGTCTTGATAACATTTCAAGTAGCTGCTCAGGGACTTCATGAAATGTGATGCAGAATAAGAAATTATATTCTGCAGCCTTCTTTGCTTCTACGTGAGGTGAGTGTGTAAGTGCAAAGAAACTGGTACACCTCTGAAATCTAAAAACATTATATTCAGATTAGCTGGTCACTGGAGATGTGTCGCTAATTGTTTTAGAGAACTCATTATGGCTATTATCATGCATTAATTATGCATGACAAGTAGTAAAAAAAAAGCTGGGAGGGGGGGAAATCTTTCTTGATAAATTGCTTACTGAGTTATCTTTTCCTTCTTTCAAGACCTTGAGCGTTTTTGGAAGATGCCAAACAGAGCAGTCATTGAATAATTAGATTTTAATTATCAAGGATTTTCAGGAAAAAAAAATTAAGAAAAAACCCATTTTTTAATGTCTTTTGGGTTATGGCAAACATGAATAAATTCCTTTTCAAAAAGATACAGCACACTGATTCTCTCTGTAGCTCATGTTAGCTTTGTAATCACCCCAGAGCTGCTCGTAACAATGCTTTTCAACAGTTTTGCAACAAAGAATGAAGAATGAAACAAGTTATTGCATTGTTAGTATTTTTGGTTACTTCTTTGTAAGGTATTGTCATGGGCAGACCTCTCTATCTCTGCATACCTTTGAAAGACTAAGGTCAATTACATGTTGGTTTAATGCAGTAAGGCTGGGGACAAAAGGGTTCATTTCCTTTATTTTTTAAATTTTTTATATACTTTTTTTTGGTGTAAGGTACTTGCTTTTTGTGAAGATGCATTTTAGAGTAATTTTCAGAGAGCTTGTATTCATAGAATCATAGAATGGTAAGGTTGGAAGGGACCTTATGAGAGCTGCTCCAGCCCTCTGGTCTTTGTGGCCCTCCTCTGGACCCGCTCCAACACTTTCATGTCCTTCCTGTGCTGAGGGCTCCAGAACTGCACACAGTACTCCAGGTGGGGTCTGACAAGAGCAGAGTAAAGGGGCAGAATCCCCTCCCTTGCCCTGCTGGCCACGCTGCTCTTGATACAGCCCAGGACTCGGTTACTGTCTGGGCTGCATGTGCACACTGCAGGCTCATGTTGAGCTTTTCATCAACCCAGACTCCAAGGTCCCTTTCCTCAGGGCTGCTCTCCAGCCATTCACCACCCAGTCTGGATTTGTGCTTGGGATTATGCCTACCCAGGTGCAGGACCTTACACTTAGCCTTGTTGAATTTCATGAGGTTGGCCTGGACCCACCTCTCCAGCCTGTCCAGGTCCCTCTGGATGGCATCCCTGCCCTCTAGCAAGTCGACTGTGCCACACAGCTTGGTGTCATCTGCAAACTTGCTGAGGGTGCACTCCATTCCTCTGTCCATGTCACTGACAAAGATGTTAAACAGCACTGGTCCCAGCACTGACCCCTGAGGGACACCACTTGTCACTGGTCTCCAGGTGGACATTGTGCCGTTGATCGCCACTCTCTGGGTTCGACCATCCAGCCAATTCCTTATCCAGCGAGTGGTCCATCCATCAAGTCCATGCTTTTCCAGTTTGGTGACCAGGATGTCATGTGGGACAGAGTCAAATGCTTTACTCAGGTCCAGGTAGATGACATCAGCTGCCCTTCCCTTGTCCACTGTCGCTGTGACTTCATCATAGAAAGCCACTAAATTTGTCAGGCAAGATCTGCCCTTGGTGAAGCCATGCTGGTTCCCACCAATCACCTCTGCTTTGTTTTCCATTTGCCTTAGCAGGACTTTCAGCAGGATCTGCTCCATGATCTTGCCAGGCACAGAGGTGAGGCTGACTGGTCTGTAGTTTCCAGGGTCATTCTTTTTACCCTTCTTGAAGATGGGTGTTATGTTTGCCCTTCTCCAGTCAGCAGGAACTTCACCAGTCTGCCATGACTTTTCAAATATGATGCACAGTGGTTTGGCAACTTCATCTGCCAGTTCCCTCAGGACCCGTGGGTGGATCTCGTGAGGCCCCATGGACTTGTGCACATTCAGGTTTCTTAGGAGCTCACGAACATGATCTTCTACTAGTAGTGTGATGGTTTGGGAGTTCCCTGCCTCCCCACACACTTTGTAATATTACCCAGACTAGAACTCAGCTGGCTGGAAGTTAAGGACTGAAGCTCTCTTTACAGCTCAGCACAATATACAGGCAGATATATACACTATAGACAGGAATATTTACAGAAATATACAAGTTAAAGGGAATACAGAAAACACCCTTCCCAGAAATCAGAGACCCCAGGAGGGGCTCCCAACCACCCTTTCACCTTCTCTCCCCCCCTATACCTTACCCCAAGGTTTGCCTTACGTGCAAGGTAAATTAGGAGGATTGACCAGGGGGGTTAGTAGAAAAGTGGTTAGTGAAAATTAATCGTCGGAGGAGTCAGAGCCAGAAACTGCTAGACTGCCCGAGCTGCTGTTCTCCCAGCAAGAGACAGACAGAAAAATGCCATATCTATGTTTTGGTTTCTCTTCCCAAAACAAAATCTTAGCAAATGTGTGATTGAAGTAGACATCACCATGTTTTCTTTTCACAGCCTATAGTGTAATTTTCTCCATTAAAATATTCTAATTAGCTTCAAACCAGCACA
>VWZE01020258.1:218918-257186 GCA_013396675.1 Eubucco bourcierii
CCTGAAGGGGAATTACCTGAAAGGGATCTGGCTCATCTCTGCAAGACTCCAATTGCATTATTTTGTCCTCAACATGCTTCTGGGCAGCAGATTGAGAGCCCTTACTAATCTCTTACTGCTCCCATGCTGGTATGTCCTCCCATACCTTGCCACCTGGAAGCCTGGTGACTTTATGATATGGTATTCATGATAGGGTTCTTTTTATTCTGTTGTGTGGTAAAGAAGTTGGAGAAGTCTGATTTTTTTGGCACAATTGCAGGAAACCTACATACAGGACCATCAGTTAATGCTGGAAAACAGGGGAAAACATTTTGCTTGTGCTGATTGCTGTATCACAAAATAAATGCACTTCTACAAGGTGTTCCATAAAGCAGTGTTTGAGAATTATTTTTTTATTTTTTTTTACTATTACTGTGATAGACTGGTAGCTTAAAGATAAAAGACCTTGTAGCACATGCAGGAACTGAAGAAGTGACAGTTTTATCTGCTCAAAAAGGGATGCTTAACATTTCCATTCCAGCATCTCTTTATCTTAGAATAATAGTGTGATTCAAAGCCAAGTAGGAAATGATTCAAATTAAGCTTTGGTAAGGCTGAAGTGATTCTCATTTAAAGCAGAAAACAATTTCAGACTGGTAGAAGTGCTGTCCTCCAATTCCAACAAAGAAGACTCTTTGTTGAATATAGCTATGAATTGCTATTCATGCTTGGATTCAGTGTCCATCTTACTGGGTATTATCTCTGATTACGGGTAATACCAGAGGCTTAGTAATTGCCTTTTAGCTAGAAGAGGTTAATTTATGCACTTAAATTCTGTTTATCAAGTAATTAAAAGCTTTTTAATGACACCACTTTACAAGCTCATTCACATTATTCATTTTTTCCTTGGTGCTAAGACAGTGACTTCTATAAATCTTTTGCACGTATTTGAAATTTTCTCACCTTTTAGCTTCCTCGAATGCCAGCTTTTTCTCTCTCTCATTTTTCATTTGCTTGCTTGGTTGGTTGGTTTTGTTATGAATAACAAAGATAAGCAATTAATTACCACTCAGTATTTTAAGGTTTACTCATCCCTTTTTATTTCTTGCTCCACAAGTAAAACACTCTTCAGACTCTGACCATTTGAAAGAGTTATGTTTCAATTTTTTTTGAGGGCCTGGGAGGTGATGATGGATAATTTGCTGGTTGTTCTGTTGTTTTGTTGGTTCTTTGGGTTGGGTTTTTTTTTTGTTTTTGTTTTTGGTTTTGGTTTTGGTTTTGGTTTTTTTTTTTTTGTTGGTTTTGTTTTTACTATTAAACATTCTAATTATATTTCTTTAAACCATCCCTATGAAAATATTTTAACATACACTAATGCCTGTGGCATACAGTACATAGAATATTCCAGATGAGGCAGCAGTATACATATATGTGTGTGTGTATAAACATATACATATATGTATTTACACACACATATGTACACACACACACATATATATGTGTGTACACACACACACACACACGTGTGTGTGTATATATATATAAAACCCAAGCTCTGAGTTTTCAGAGAGCTGTCTACAGTGGTGTCTGGTACTTCAGCTGTCTGTTACAAGATGTACATGTCATTTATTTTTTTCAGGCTAACGTGTATTGCTTATATTTCATGGCCATTTTACTTCATTTGACACTTGGCTGTCATGTAGACCACCTTGTCACTTCAGATTTCTTACAGATGTTTCATATCACAGCTAACCTACATAAATTTCTGTCATTAGCAGACTTTAGGAAGTATAGAGGTAAGGATTACTAGTCAATAACTCCCTGTATAACACCAGAATTATTTAAAAATGTATCTACAACTACTTTCTAAAGCAGTAGCGTAGTGATGGGAGTTTGTTTTAATGTTAGTAACTCACTTCCTAGTTTGGTTGCTTAAAAGCCTCAGAGTCTTGCTGATAGGCAAAGACTAGCTTATGGGATTTCATCCATTATTGAAAATATCTTCTCTTGTAGAACATCTTTTTCTGCATTAGAAAATTGTCCTTTTTCTCATGAACAGATACCTGGTCACAGTGATCCATTCACTTACTATCTCCAGAACACATTATTGCATCCTGTGGCGTCAGACTAAAGAGTGGAAACATTAGGGGTTGCAGCCTATTGTCCCAAGCTTCAAAGATATTACAGACTCAAAATATTACTCATTAAAAAAAAAAAAAATTAAAAAAAAAAAAAAAAGCCATGGGCAAAAAAGCATAAGAGTATGTAACTTACCTTACTGCTTTCAACAATGCAGTTATCCCAACAGAATGCCCACAGAACCTTTTATTCTAGAATGATCATATTTTTAGGTAGAATGCATCTGCGATTTTAATATTAGGTATGATATCTCCTTTGAAGACTACTTCCAATTGTGAGATTTTTATTTTTCAGTCTGAAAATTTTAATTGAGAGGATTTGTTGTTTTTTGTTTTTTGGTTTTTTTTTCTTAACAAGTGTTTGCAATTATTTTAGCATTTTCTTCAGAAGATAATAATATTTTCTAATTATAACAATAACTCGTACAGTGGTCATATGGGAACTTCCATAAAGAGTTATACTGTGTAGAGCAGGTGTTTGAAGCTTCAGAAGCTGACAGTCCTGCAGTCAGGTATTCTAGGAGTCAGCAATAGAACTCGTCCATTCTATGACCATTGCTAGACCTTCAAATGCTCCCAAGTTTCCTGATACTTGTTTATGATGCTGCCCACTGTGTACATCATATTTACATTTATATTTAAGTCTACATTAATCCCAGAAGGGGAAAAAAAATATCAAATGCATGTGCTCTGAACAGCGTTTGGAACACTGTGAAATACAAACATCTAAGACTATAAGTGGTACTGATGTAGCTTATAAAAACTAATTACTCCACACACATACACTGATTGGCATTTATTTAATGAATGTTGTGGCTTTTTTAATGAACAAGGTTCCAAATTTCTATTTTAGATGTATTGTCTGTCAATTTTCCTCCGAGTTAAAGAATTAACAGAGGTAATTTCTGATAGAATTAAGAAGTGAATCAGACAGCATTCAGCTGTACTCTTAGCTGCAGTGGTCCAGCAAGGAGGAAAAGTGGTTTAAGCAAGACAAATTTCAGTTAACAACTCAGCAATAAGAAAAGGAGGAAGAAGAGAATGTACCAATGAATCCTAAAAGAGTATACATTTAAAGATACTGCTGAAGAAGGATGAAGAGTGCAGGCATGGAGATTGTACAAGACACAGAGGTCAGCATGATAGAAGGCACACAGTTGAAAGTGGGAGAAGGAGATAAAGAATGCAATTAAGTGAAAGGATAGAAGATGTCTAGGGAGTAGAAAGAAATAAAAGCAAGACATGCAGTAATTGTGGGTAAGATAATAAGGGCCTTGAAGGTGAAAATGAAAACTTGGATTTGTGTCTGCATTAAGTAATCTATATAGCTTCATTATAAATTATGAAGAAATAATAATGTGCAGTAGCCCATTTGTCCTTAACGCTTTCCCAAACATTTTTTAGGTAGCATAGATGAAGAGTGAGGAAACAGATTAGTTAGTGATGTATATACTGAAATAATAAAAATATTTACTGTTTTGAGACTAAACATTCTGTCTCAAGAGACTGTTTTACTGGTATCTTACCATGTATAGCTCTTCTTTACAGCTGTGATGTTAGCATGACAGCCTTAAATTTCTTGAACATAGTTGATACTCAGTGTTTCTCTGTTTTGTGGAACTGATTATATTTTAACAAAATAGTTCTAATGAAGGATAAAGAAATTGTTCTGTAAGTCACTAATTCAGAAAAGGCCTTTAATGTAGTTACTTTCCAGTTTTGAAATGTATCCATTCTTTGCAGGAACTCTCACCAGCTTTCACACCATTTCTAAAAATCTGTGGATTGAGTCCTTAGATTCTCTGAGATGAGTATGTGATCTGGCTTTATGTAAAGTGATTACTAGTAAGAGATTCAGACTCAATGTCAGCCCAAGGATGAAGAAATCCATCACAGGATGCTGTATTTTAATAAAAGGATTTCCGTTACTCGGCAGTATGAAGACATAATACTGCTTGTGGCATGCTGTGCTGTATTGCTTTAGGATCAGACTGAACATTGGAAGAATAGCAGCATCAAGAAGAAAGGTCTGATTTAAGCATCTATTTTTTTCTATTGATTTTCTAAATTTAGCATAGTATATGGTATGCCAGGCCCTTGCTGCAAAGACCTGTGAAACAAGCTACTTGGATTCCTAGTCTTGCATGTTAGAAATCAAGCAACATGTGATGTATAAACTTGCATAGAACTGAATAGATCCAAAGAAAGGTCTGCCACAAGATACAGCTGTTATATTATATGATAAAAAGTCATCTGTAGACTGATGAAAGAGTCTCAAAGGGGCAATGGCAAGTAGGGAAACCCAAATCACACCATGTCCAACTGCTCCCAGGTCCACCACAAGGGAAACCATAAACCCACCAGAGGCTAATCTGAGGCCAAAGGAGTACAGAGTCCTTAAGGCAGACAGGAGGTCCAGATTCAAGGACTCAGAGGGAGGAACAGTCTGTCCAGGTCCATGTCTCTCCTGTGCTGAGAAGCTAGGCCCATTGCTCCAGCTGGGTCTCAGAATGGGACCTAGAAAGGCAGCATGTTAAGTATGAAGCCTGGGCACAGAGACCCACCACCAGGTTGCATTGTCTCTTTGATTCACTAAAATCTTTGTTGTCTGTGCCATGGAGATCATGTTCATCCTCAGAATAGGTGATCACATGTGGGCAGAACTGGGTCCAAATCGGCCCCCTTGCTCCAGATCATGTCCCAGAACTCCAGAGGAAAAAAAAAATTCTTCCTTCTGTGTAGTCTAAACTCTCTTTTAGTTTCAAACCATCCCCCCTTGTCCTGTCACAACAGGCCTTACTAAAAAGTCTGTACCATCCTAAAAAAGATTATCCCCATTGTACAGGGGTAGGGACAGCTCCACCAACAGTGACTCTCCCAAAGCCTAATTGTTCGTGTGTGTGACCAGTACCTGGAGTCAGACTCCAGGCAGAGGCCTGTGTGTCTGTAGTGCCAATGGGTGGAGGGAGCAAGACTCTGAGTGCTGGCGACTAGAAAACAAATAGCATTCCACAGTTAGATTTCCTTGGAGTTGTTCTATGTTTAAAAATTTGACAAGCATGCAGAAACCTGACACTGCTTGTAGCTTTCACTCATGGCTAGGGAATTGCATAGCACAAAATACACTAAATAAACTTGGAGCTGTGGGCCTGTTCTGTTTCTCCTTCCCCTCTCATTCATGTTGTCCAAATGTAGCAGGTGTTCTACATCATCTCCTGGGCAAAGGCTATCCTTTCAATATCATTACTACCTTTAATTTAATTTTTTTCTCATATCTGTGCTCTGCTTGATTTTGTTTGGTATAAGTTACTGCCACCAAATATTATTTTTTTTTTCAGTAGAGGTAGTTACTGTGAAAGTCTGTTTTAATTTCTAACTCTATACTTTTTATGTCTTTGTGTGAATAAGTTTATGAATATTTCTCTCTGTTTCACTTAGAATTTTTCTCCTACCATATCTACCTTCTTGCTTCAAGGAGAAGGACAGATTGTTTAAAGAGAGTCTGGATTTTCTGTTTACAGAGCAATAAATGTTTTGAAATGAGCTGCAGTTATATATGTTGTAAAATTGCTTTTGTTTGACAAGTTAATAAATCTCAGTCCAAGATCTGAATGACTAGATATATTAAAAGCTTGTGTTGCTTAACAAAAACAAGCAAACCAACCACCTTTTTGCATTTCTTCATAAATACAGCAAAGAGCTCAATCCTATTCCAGTTGACTCTGTCTTTCATTTTGTTTGCAAGTACCTTGTTATTACGAGTCTTCCACACTGTTGTTCTGAGGTTTTTTTTTGGTGACACCACAATCTCTACAGCACCTGGCCGGTGTTACCCTGTGTCAATCCTGTCTCCAAGGGCCAGCACCTGTGCTCTTGCTCATAGAGATATACCCGACTCCCAGGCTAGTTCACTTTCCAGATCATCCAGTGTGCTTGATCAAACAGAACTTATTGATGAAACTGCCTTAATCCAGCCCAAGAAGGCATCATTACTGCAAGCTCTCATCATTGGGGTGATTGAAATTCCCCTGAAGCTGTTGGAAAAGTAGCACAGCTAGCTGTAGGCAATCTAGGAGACTCCTGGAGTGCCTAGACAACAACTTCTTAAGACATTGCTCACAAATGCAAGTGAAGTCAACAGGGACATCAAAGTTGATGGCAGCCTGGGACTCAGTGATCATGCACTAGTGCAGTTCATTGTCCTAAGGGTTATGAAGTTGATGAGAAGCATAGTTAGGACTCTAAATTTTAGGAAAGCAAAATTCCAGCTCTTCAAGGAGGTAATAAATGGGACTCCATGGGAAACAGCCCTCTGGGACAACTGGGTGGAACAGAGCTGGCAGACCTTTAAGGATACTCTCTATAGAGCACAGGGGAACTCAATCCCCATGTGTAAGAAAATTGGGCAAGGAAGGCAAGAGACCACCATGACTGAGCCATGACCTGCTGGTCAAATTAAAGGGCAAATTGGAACTACACAGGAAATTGAAGAAGGGACAGGCATCCTAGAAAGAGTATAGGGACATTGCCTGGTTGTGTAGTTATGAGGTCAGGAAAACCAAGGCACAGCTGGAACTGAACTTGGCAAGGGGTGTAAAGAAAAACAAGAAAGGCTTCTATAGGTACACTAATCAGAAAAGAAATGTTAAAGAAAGTGAACCCCCTCTGATGAACAACAGTGGGGAGCCAGGAACAACAGAAGAGAAGGCTGAGACTCAGTATTTTTGCCTCAGTCTTCACTGGCAATCCCTCTCCTCATGGCTCTCATCTTGATGGCACACAAGATTGAAACCATGGGACTTGACAAAATGCATCCCAGAGTCCTGCAGGAATTAGCTGATGTAGTTGCCAGGCACTCTCCATGATGTTTGAAAAGTCATGGCAATCAGGTGAAGTCCCTGGGGATCGGAAGAAAGGGAACATTACACACATCTTTTAAAAGGGTAGAAAGGAGGGCCCTGGGAATTACTGACCTGTCAGCCTCACCTCTGTGCCTAGGAAGATCATGGAACGAACCGTCCTAGATGACATGGTAAGGCACATGCAGGACAGAGAGGTGATTCAAGACAGTCAGCATGGCTTTACTAGGGGCAAATCCTGCCTGACTTATCTAGTGGCTTTCTGTGATAAAATGACTATGCCAGTAGATAAGAGACAGCCTGTGGATGTGATCTCTCTCGACTTCTGCAAGGCCTTTGACACAGTCCCCCCAAACATCCTACTGGCCAAATAGGAGAGATAGGGATTTGATGGATTTGATGGACTGTTCAGTGGATAAGAAATTGTCTGGATGGTCACATCCTGAGGGTGGTGTTCAGTGGCTTGAAGTCTAGATGGAGAGCAGTGACAAGTGGTGTCCTTCAGGGTTTCATACTGGGACTTCTGCTGTTTAATATTTTTACCAATTATATAGACAGTAGGATTGATGGTGCCATCAGCAAGTTTGCAGATGACAGCAAGCTGAGTGGTGCTGTCAATATGTCAGAGGGATAGGATGTCATCCAGAGAGACCTGGACAAGCTGGAGAGATGGACCCAGGTGAACCTCATGAGGGTCGAGAAGAACAAGTGCAGGGTTCTGCACATGGCCCAGAACAATCCTCTCTATCAATACAGTCTGGGGGATGTGGTGATAGAAAGCAACTCTGTGGAAAAGGACTTGGGCATGCTGATGGACGAGAAGCTGGACATGAGCAGACAGTGTGCGCTTCCAGCCCAAGTCAGTTGCATCCTGGTCTGCATCAAAAGGTATGTGGCCAGCACATAAAAGTGATTCTACTCTGCTCTAGTGAGACCTCACCTGGAATACTGCGTTCAGTCCTGGAACCCTCAGTACAGGAAGGACATGGACCTGATGGAGCGGGTCCAGAGGAATGCCACAAAAGTGAATGGGGGTTGGAATGCCTCTGCTACAAAGACAGGCTGAGGGAGCCGGGGTTGTTCAGCCTGGAGAAGAGAAGGCTAAGAACTTACTAAGAACCTTCCAGTACCTGAAGGGAGTCTACAAGAAGGATAGAGAAAGACTGTTTACAAAGGCCTGCAGTGATAGCATGAGGGGCAATGGCTTCAAACTGGAGTTGTTAAGAACAGGTTCTTTACCATGAACATAGTGGAACACTGGAAGAGGTTGCCCAGGGAGGTAGTTTGGGCTCCATCACTTGAGATACTCAAGGTGTGGCTCAACAGGACTCTGGACAACCTGTTCTAGTTGAGGATGTCCGTGCTGACTGTAGAGGGGTTGGAATAGATGACCTTCAGAGGTACCTTCCAATCCAAACCATTCTGTGATTCACTAGGACTCACATGGTCACTTTCTCACCCACCCTCACCACACATGCTACATTGTGGGCACAGGGGACCTCTGGTCCCACAGGAGGACCAACACTAAGACCTCTGTGCTCATGTGCATGCACAGTAGTAAGCCCTTGTCTGGGAAAACAATCAGAAATGGAGTTTAGATAGAGGGGACAGGAGAGTCATGTAGATTCATGGCCCCTGCTCACATCTCACCAGCCCCTTCTGTTCTTATTCCCGTGGTGCACCACAACCCATGGAGCCTCTCCCACTGGCCCCACTCCCCCAAATAAGTCTGGCCCTGTCTTGAGGTCCCCTGGGGGCTCCTGTGGCACTAAGGGTCCCCACTGCCACTAGACAGTGCTCCGTCAGGCAGCATAGGGATGAACTTCTAGGAAGCTGATGGCTGGTGTGGCATGTCTGGGAGCAGTTGGGCAGGATGTAATTCAAGCTTCCCTACTTGCCCTTGCTGCTTTTTCCATGCTTTTTCCTGTGTGCAAAGATAATCACTTCCACTGCATAAACTAATGTGTGTATGTATGTGTATGCAGATAGGAAAACCTACAGATCCCTCTCTGTAGAAACACCCTTCTCTGTCTTAAGTGCTAATGCTCCATAGATGCTTTTTAGATTTATTAGTAATGTGATGTTTCATGACCACAGAAGATTTGGAAGAGAAGATTCACATTATTCTTAGATAGACACTGGTGCACCTCAAATGCTGTGTTCAGTTTTGTGCCCCTCACTACAAGAAGGATGTTTAGTTGCTGGAGCTTGTCCAGAGAAGGGCAACAAAGCTGGTGAAGGGTCTTAAGAACAGTTCTTACGAGGAGTGGCTGAGGAAACAGGGATTGTTTAGTCTAGAGAAGAGGAAGCTGAGGGGAGACCTCACTGCTCTCTAGAAATACCTGAAAGGAGGTTGTAGTGAGGTCAGTGTTGGTCTCTTCTCCCATGTACCAAGTGATAGAGTGAGAAGTGGCCTCAATTTGTGCCAGGGGAAGTTTAGATTGGATGTTAAGAAAACTTGGCTTAGTGAAAGGATGGTCAGGCATTAGAACAGGCTGCCCAGGGAAATGGTAGAGTCACCATCCTTGAAGGTGTTAAAAAAACATGTAGACACAGTACTTCAGGACGTGGTTTAATGACCATGGTGGTATTAGGTCAATGGTTGGACTTGATGGTCTTAGAGATCTCTTCCAACCTTTATGATTCTATAATAAAAACCAATACAGCTTCTAATTAGAAAAAAAGGAGGGAAAAATTACCTGAGATTTTTCTTCTGTACTGAATCATGGTGTTTGAGATTCTGTCACCTCACCTGACAGCCTGTCTTCCTTTTTATCATAGTCACAGCATAATTTACCTGGTAGCCAGAACATATCTTTAGGTGGATTGTGTGGCAGTGATACTTTGTCACCTTGACATGCCTTCTGCAGTCTTGTTTCCCCAGGGAATCCTTATATACTATTAGGGAGCTGAAGCTTCCAAGCTATCAGCAAAATGCTGCTCATAGCACTCAGCTGCCTGTCAGTTTATCCAGATTCTCGGCAATACCTGTGGCACTGTCTATTTCTGAACTGATCACGTTGCTGTATTAGTGGTTGTTTCTTTCAGGTCATGTGTTGTGATGGTTAGAGCAATGTAAAATCACTGCTTGCAGTATGCCATGGTAGGCCTACTAACACATAAATGCACATAATTCAATTTTAAAAGAGAAAAACTAGGGTCGGACTGTGCTTAGGCAAAGACAACTTAGCTTTTTCCCAAAGTACATATGTATAATAAGCACACCAATTCTCATTCAGGTCCTTGTATGTAAATTGACTGCAAGAATTTGTAGAGAATGCCATTTGCCTTTGACTTAACTATGAAGAAGTATGTCTGCATCAGTATTGGGCTTAAACTGGCAGAGGGGAGATTTAGACTGGATGTTAGGAGGAAGTTCTTTACAGTGAAGGTGGTGAGGCACTGGAACAAGTTGCCCAGGGAGGTTGTGGATGCTCCCTCNCTGTGATTCTGTTGGGGTGACTGGGATGCTTTCTAAAGGAAGGGTTTATATTCTTATCATAGGTTCCCTAATGGTCACTTAGCAACATGTTTTGTCTGTATCTTTTGCACATTTGTCTTTCAAACTTATAAATTGAGAAGATCTATTACAGTGCTCTCTGCACTCATGAATGTGCATGCACACTTTTGAACAGGAAAGACAAGAAAATTGTTTTCATACATTCAGAAAGAAAGGTAATTATAAATAGATCCTGGACATCAAGAATGACCATAAAACAGCAATGCACCCTTGCAGCAAAGGCAGCTGATGAGTAACATCACCAGCAGGTTGAGGAAGGCGATGCAACCCCTCTACTCGGCACTGATGAGACCATACCTAAAGTACTGTGTCCAGTTCTGGACTCCCCAGTACCAGAGATACATGGAATACTAGAAGGAGCCCAGCAAAGGGCCACAGAGATGATTAAGGGGCTGAAGCATCTCTTGTATGAGGAAAGGCTGAAAGAGCTGGGACTGCATGATTTGGAGAAGAGACAACTCAGGGAACATCTTATTAATATGTGTAAATGCCTGAAAGGAGGATGCAAGATGGAGCCAGGCTCTTCAGTGCCCAATGACAGGAGCAGAGGCAGTGGACACAGATAAACACAGGAGGCTCTATCTGAGTGTCGGGAAATACTCTTTTACTGAGAGGGTGACTAAGCAGTGGAACACATTACATGGAAAGGAAGTGAAGTCTTCATCCTTGGAGATACTCAGACGCTGCCTGAACACAGTACTGCGCTACTAGCTGTAGGTATCCCAGCTTGAGCAGACAGCATCGTCCAAAGGAAAGTCAGGAATCATTCTGGAATTCTGTTATTCTGTGAGTCCACATAAGGTTTATGTAGCACGTGATTATTTTCCATGTGTATGGATTATGTATGTAATCCGTACATAGTAGCACAATAACATGGCAACTAGCTTTAGAATATCAATTTCGTCACCGAGAAATGGACATGTTCACTTTACATAGGAAATCAACCCTCATCTCTTTTCCAAGTACTCCCTCAAATTGTTGAAGGTCAGCAGATACACAATACTTCAGATCAGTGGATTCGTTAGGTAAGTGGTGATTCTTGGTTTTAGTGTAAAATCATTATTGTGGTGGATGAGCATGTAGTTTTCACTTAGGCATATGGCCTGTTGCAGTATTTTGAGGACTTTGCCTATGAGAGGTCGATTTACAAGCAGATAGGTGGTAGTTTTCTTTTTAAATTAGTCTACCATCTGTTCGCTTTATACTCTGTTGACATCTGGACATTGTTTATAATTGAAATACACAGATGAGAGATTTTTTAAACTAAAGATGATATTAAGAAAAAGGTGATGAGAACCCAGGTAATGATAAACTTGTTCCTTTGAAGAACTTGCTACCCTAAAAAAGTTCCTCATGAAAGCTGTGTTCCAACCATAGTTAGTAGTTGCTGATACCATGGCTGATATTCCCAAACTATCGTTAATGTTATGCCAGTGATATGGCTGTGTTAGTTCTAATCTATATTAAACTGAATAAGCCTTCTTAGGCCACAGAGAGACTGTCTGTGCAGAGACCATACATATATGATGTATTTATGCACATGCACACATACAAAGAATTAAATGGAATCATAGACATGTTTTGATTTTAAGAGACTTTTATGTCCAACTGTTAATCCAGTACTACCAAGTCACCACTAAATCATGTCCCCCAGCACAACATCTTTTAAATACCTTAAGGTATGGTGACTCAACCGCTCATCTGGTGTCCTGGTTTAAGCAGCCCACTCTCACAAGCAAGCCCCCTCCCAAAAACTTGGTAGGGAAAGTAACACATAAATAAAATGAGATAAGGAGTTTAAGGAAAGTAGTACAACGCACAGTTACCTTACCTATTTCTTAGAAAAGCAAAAGCAGAACCAGCAGCAGAAGCTAACCAAAAAACTATACTTCCCCCACCCTTGCCTGAAGATGGCAGCCAGCCCAGTGGTGAAGACCAACACCCCAAAAACCAGAGAAGCATCAACCAGAACAGGAAGCCTCTTGGTACAATCCGAATTACAAGCCCCATGATGCTTTGCTCTGTCCAGCACTTTCATTTTAAAGATGGCATGATGTCAGCATGGTGTTGATCTGGGATCAGCAGATTCAGCTGAACCCAGGACACCTGGTCAGTTTGTTCCAGTGCCTCATAACCCTTTCTGTGAAGAAATTTGTTTTAATGTTCAATCTGAACCTCAGCTGGCACAATCTGAGTCATTTTCTTCTTGTGTCCTATTGCTTGTTAACTGGGAAGGAGATCAATATTCTCCTCACTACAACCTCCTTTCAGGTAGCTGTAGAGATCAATAAGGTCTCCCCTCAACCTTGTTTCCTCTCATCTAAACAATCCCAGTATCCTCAACCACACCTCTTACAACTTGTTTACTAGGCCCTTCCCCAACTTAATAACCATGGTTTTTTCTATTTTTGCTTATTGTTTAATCTGAAGCATTCATTTTCATCTTATGCACCTTATTCCTTTCATTGAAAATGACCTGTTATTCTACCTGTAAGCATGCCTGATAAAAACTGATAGTCTTTGAGTGAGGTGACTAGTAGTATTCTATTATCTGGTATATCTGGTCTAATAGAAAAAAAGGTACAGTTTGATAACTGTGAGTCGTCAGTCCATATAAAAAGTTTCAGTGCATAATTTTAGATACGCAGATGATATTATCAAGGGAATTTTGGTAGAAGTGTTTTGAAATATATTGCAATGGTAGATTATGACTTAAATAGCTTTTTACTTGCAGATTAATTTTAAGTCTATTCATTTTCATAGTGTGAAGGTTTGGGAGTTCCCCCACCCCCCCACACTTTGTAAAATGACCCAGACTAGCACTCAGCCGGCTGGAAGTTAAGTGATGAAGCTCTATTTACAGCTTTGCGCAATGTACAGCAGATATATACACTATATACACAATATTTACAGAAATATACAAGTAAAAGGTAATACAGCAACACGACTCCCCTCCCAGAAATCAGAGACCCCAGGAGGGGCTCCCAACCACCCTTCCACCTTCTCCCCACCCCTGTACCTTACCCCAAGGTTTGCCTTACATGCAAGGTAAATTAGGAGGATCGGCCAAAGGGGTTAGAAGAAAAGTGGTTAGTGAGGATTAATCAGCAGAGGAGCCAGAGCCCAGAAGCTGCTAGATCGCCCCAGCAGCTGCTGTTCCAGCAAGAGCCAGAGAGAGACTGACTTATCAATTGTTTTGGTTAGTGTTCTCAAACAATTCTCCAGCAAGCGTATGAGTGAAGTAGACATCATGATGTTTTCCTTTCACAGCCTATAGTGTAATTTTCTCTATTAAAATATTCTAATTAACCTCAAACTAGCACACATAGTTATAGAAATGTTTGGACTTTGAGGTTACAGCGTAAAGAATTTTTTTAGAGGAGTAGTCTATTTTAATGGTTGATTCACATAAAACTGATATTGACTGAATTTCAATATTACAGGCTTTATACATTGTTATGAAATGCCTGGGTAATTATTGTCTGCTGAGCTGGAATTGCCTTGCAGGAGGTGGGCATCTCTACCTGATAGCAGAAGCATGCACCCTTTCAGATGATGAAGGAATAGTATCCTTTTCCAGATGTATACACAATATACATGAATATTTACAGAAATATACAAGTTAAAGGTAATACAGAAACACAACACCCCTCCCAGAAATCAGAGACCCCAGGAGGGGCTCTCAACCACTCTTCCACCTTCTCCCCACCCCTATACCTTACCCCAGAGTTTGCCTGATGCGCAAGGTGAATTTGGAGGATCGGCTAGCTGGGTTAGAAGCAGAGTGGTTAGTTAGATTATTCAGCAGAGAGGAGAAGGCAGGAAGCTAGAGAGCCTAAGACTCCCCAAGCCTGAGAATGTCTTATTTATGTTTTGTGTTCTTATTCTTATACATCTCAGCAAGCCTATGAGTGAAGTAGACATCACCACTGTTTCCTTTCCACAGTCTATAATATAATTTTCTCCATTAAAATATTCCAATTAGCCTCAAACCAGCACATATTGCTCCCCTGAAATAAACAAAGCAAGCTGATAAAAACAAGCTAGAGATTAACATGAAAGCGATTACTTCCCTACTGAACTCTTGAAAAAATAACATTGGTATTTTCTTTTGAACTTTCCTCTTATTCTTAGCTATTTTTTAAATTTTCCTACCAGTAATTGTATTGATCTAATAGATCTTGCTGTGCACTTAAATTTAATCTCTCATTCAGGGTTAGTAGAGTGCTCTTTATTAATTGTTTCTCATAAGTAGTTCAAAAGAGTCATATCATGCATATTATATGTAGAAATATGGTATTTATTTTTAATTCTGTTACTTTCGTTAGTAGGTTGCAGAATCTTTGGAAACACTGTACTTAGCATATACAAATACTTGCATGGGTGGAGAAAATGTAAGAAATTATTGGTTCTGAGTTCTGTTTGCCTGCACAGTCAAAGTGGCTTTGCCAACTGAAAGGCTGAGAAATCATCTTTTAAAATCATGAGGACAGTTATTTAAATAGATCTGATTATCAGTGTAATGAAGCGTTTAATTTCAGATGTGGTATTTTTAGATTGGTATGGCAAAATAAATTTTGGAATTCTGACGTTGATAAGTGTAGCCCCATGCCTACAACTGAGCTTGTGTTGAAAGAGCAGGTTCTGCGAATATTTGCACAGGCATTTTGTGGTTCGACACATACAGGCTGCTCTAGGCAAATGCAAAGCATGTCAGGAATAACACAGTACTTTGAAGAGATAAATGCCTCTGTGATTCAAACACTGCCCAGAAAAGGGAGGATTTATGTTCTTTTCAGTCTTCCTGTTCATTTCCAGTCATTTTGTGGTTCTCTGGTTTATGAGCCTTGTAGAATAGTTTTTTATTAAGGTACAGAACTGATTCACAGAAGGCACACAAACACAATTCCCATCACTTGAAAACAGATGGAAACATACAGAGAAAATTGTCTAATTTGGTCACATGTGTATGGAATTTAATCTTATAGCATATATTGGAAATATATTGAATCGAAGCATATAGTATCCTTGCATAGATGTAGGAGACTAATTTACAGCAATTAAGGTTGCTTGTGTAGTTAATTCATATTTATTATGAAATAGTGCTTTGAACACCAGTGAGTTCAAAAGAAAACACTGAAGTAATTCTGGCTTAGCAAACATCTCCAAGATGACTGAGTGAAGTCTTTGTATTATTGTATTTCCAATCTGAACCTTTGCATGTTTGTACCTCTTCACTGTGTTAATTTACATCCTTTTTCAAAATAGTGTGTTTATTTCAGATTATTATGGCCATTCCTAGTGCTGATTATTTTAAGTTCATTCCTCTTTTATTCTTCAATTTCTTTTATCCTCCTAGACAGTGTGGCTCTAAGGCTGATCTTTCTGTGCAGAAAAGTAACACTGGTCAAACAGACCTTATACAACAACAACAAAAAAAAAAAAAAACCAAAACAAAACAAAAAAAAACCCCACCAATAAGACCTTATAGAACAAAAAAGAAAATTATGACACTGAAAAAAATTAATTGCTCCATGAGAACCAGCTGTCCTCTGAAGCACTTGCTGAGTTGGACATAGGCAAGTAGTGGTGTCTTGTTGCAGGAAACAGACCTACTGTTGTCAGCCTGCTTTACTGGGCCTGTGGCTTTGTAGACATTCCCTGTGGTAAAAGGGTTGTTGCATTTATTCAAGAAATACTTTTAATATCTACTTAAAATCTCAGTTTAAGACCTAGAATTTAAATTCATCAGAACAGCTGCTCCTTTGGATATACTTAGTTCAAATCCCTGATGATGCTTATGAGATGGGAGCGGCCTCTTTACAAGGTACAGAGTGATCATGAAGGAGGCAGCAGGCATAAGCTGGAACACAAAAAACTTCTAAGTGCTCAGGAAACAATTTTTGCCTTAGAGATGGTGAAGTATGGAAACACGTTGCCGAGGAGGTAAGTGGAATCTGCGTCCTTGAAGATACCTAAATCTCATCTGATCAAGGACCTCAGCAGCCTGCTCTGGCTGTGTGCTTGTTGAATTGGGAGTGTTTCTAAATGACCTACAAATATTCCTTCCTGTGTAAATTCTGCTACAGTTCCGAGCTCTGCATGCAAAGTGCAGTTGCGTGAGTGCATTGTGCATTTGATGCCAAGAATATAATTGGTTTTAGTAAAGGTACTTCTGTGTGGAAGGAAAGACAGCACAGATTAACTATTTCATTGCACGGAATTAGTTTTTAGGCCTTTTTTAGAGATAAGGGGCATCAAACCCTAGCATCTTATGCTCTATGAGTAGCCTCAGTAGAGAGCATCTTGAGTATTTGCCTTGTGTTCTCTGTAAAGAACAATTCTCTTCTATGGCTGATCCAAGCTGTGGTTGATTGAGTTAGATTTCTGCTGCCAGGATAATTGGACTCTGTTTCAGAAATGCCTGGGAATTTCTGGATGCCTGTAATACAAGTTGCCATACAAAGTTCCCAACGTGGTCTCCTCTAAACACACAGTCCTCTATGAAAAGTGTACTCCAACCATCCGGAATGATCAGTTAGCCCCACATGTAAATGTGACCTTCTCCCTGCCTCACAGAGCCACAGTGTCTGGGTCCAACCGTCCCTCACATAAGCACTTTCTCTCACTTGATCAAGTTTTTAAAACAAGAAAGAAATTTGAAAATTTTCCTCCTTCTTCCCCATCCAAACTGTTTTATTTCTTCTGGTCCACCTTAAGAGAACAGCTTGTGAACTGGTTTGTGAGAGAGTAACTGCTGGTGTGGGCTGAAATGTAAAGTGGCATTTATGTAAGAGCTGGAAATGTGAAGTGATGCAGTTGTGCAGATGTAACATACTTATTTTTTGCTTTTTTGCTTTTTTTTTTTTTTAAAGAAAAAAAGCTAATGACTTTTTGTTTTATCATACAAGCTTTCTGGTAAATAATTTGATTCTTGTATTGCTCTGCTGCATACTCCTAGTAGCAAGTTAATACAAATCTGAATTAAAAAGCTTGTGTGCCTATAGTTTCCAAACAAGTCTTGATATGAATCTTTGAATCATAAGGAGTAGTGGCTGGTAATTAGTTAGTGTTCTGGGTACTCTGATGTTGAATTAATTTGATTATAAGTTTTCAGCTTGTTTGTTCTTTTTTTATAGCATTTACATCTTTGCTTACCCTCCATTTTACTTAACTGGAAGTCGTGGACCCGTAAGCTGCATGACTTTCTGAAACAGCATGTATAATATGATTCTGTTATCCCTGACTAGTCAAATTGGCATATGTGCTTAAAATAAAATTAAGTTTAATTCATTATTACTAATGAGAATTTGCGCAACTACTTCCAGGCAGAGTGTAAGTCCAAAGATTAGGAAAGAAACATTAATCAAATTATTTCATTATTGGGTTTTTTTTATTAGTTCTTAGGAGAGTTTAAACAGTGGGAGGCCGAAATTGCAAATATTGTAGCTACTTAAAATGCATTTATTCGGTAATGTTTAAATAACTCTGGTTGTAAATGGGTCACTGAGAAATACATTTTCCCCTTGTTCCTAGATACTTTGTATATCAAAGCGTAGGAAAAAAGAAAACACAAGTCACCTAAAAAATAGCCCAGCATCTGTGTTATGACATGACTGTGAAGTTGTTGGTATTTTCTCTCTCTCTCTTTGTGAATTTCAACTACTTCCCTTAAATAATGAACAGCATCTCTTCAGCATCTCAACAATTTGTAAGGGATATAGAGAGGTCTGTGTTGCAATCTGAATTATGGTTCTTGAAAATTCCTGGGTCACTCACACTAGTAGTACAGTTGGTCAGCAGTGGAATTATTTTAAAAATCTGGAAGAATTGATTCAATAAGGATAAAGATTGTTGAAGAAAACAAAAACCATGATTGCAGTAGCAGTATCTTTCAGACTGATCATTTATTTCTTAGGCATTGCTTAGTTCTGAATTATGACCACAGAACATCAGCTAGTTTTATACAACGAGGAAAGTAAAAAAAAAAAGTTACCTGCAGAAGTGAAAGATCTTTCCACCTTCTGGTTCATAGAGATGTGCAATGTAATTCTGAAATAGATGTGAGCTGCCTGCAACCTGTTTTTAGGCTCACTTTGATGTGCATTGAAATAAATCAGTGGGGATTTTTTTAGTGATATGATGACATTTGAATCAGACCTTAAATGCTTAGAGAAGACTGCATTGTGCATGTATATGTAAATTAATATATAAGGTTACCACATTAACCCAGTGTGCAGTCTTTACAAGGAACACACCATGCTTATGACCAATTTATATGATCATAAAGGAGAAAAATCCACGATAAATGAAGAAGTTGATGAATTAAAATATGCAATCCAACAACCCCCAAACATAATATGCCACATTTTTATACCAAATGTTTCTGTGTTATTTGAGGAGGGAAGATGCAATAACCTTCTATTGTGTTTTCTCACCAAGCACAGAAAGAGACTGGACCTGATCAGAAGTTGGAGATGAACATAGAGATGACCTCTCATGGGTCTTACCAGCTTTTTTTGAAACTGTAATTTGAAACCTGAGAATTCTCCTTTTTGCTTTCATTCAGCAGGAGGGAAGAATAAAATTAAGTATTATTCTTTATTTTTTAACCACTTTTGTCCCCAGAATGCCTTTTGGGTTTCATTGTTTGATGGTTTTTCTAAGAGCACATACATGCAATGAAGTTTTATGCATGGTGGGAGAGTCGTTCTGTCAGTAGCGCCTTAGAAGACATGGTAACATGTCCAATTAATACTACCCATGGTAGTATTAATTTAGTTCTGGTAAGACTCAGGAAGACTGAAGGAGTTTTAAATGTATTTTGCCCAGTGAAAGATTTAACTATTATGGCTTCAATTTGAACAGACCACAAGGTAGATGTCACAAGGGTAAGAGAAAAGCAAAAAACACAATTTAATAGTGTCTCATTAATTCCATAGCAGCATCCCTGTATGGGAAATACAATGTAATAATAATAATATATTTTAAAAGTGTTTGTGAAAGAAAAGAAAAGTGTTAACAAATGCTCAGTTCTTTTTATTCTCGCTCTTTCTACCAAAGGGAGTGAAATACTTGGTCTTACCATTAAGACACTAGTTCGAAGACAAAATGATAAAATATGTGGTTTAGTCCCCATGTTTGCAAATGTTTTCACTGAGGTTAAGGACATAACCAGAACCAGAACCAGCAAACAGGATTCTTTTCTAATACAACAGAAAATAATTTGAGACTTTATTTTAAAAGGCAATGAAAATTTTCCTTTCAATTTTCTTTACACAACAATAGATGGTAACGTTTACAGTGTAGCTCTGTGTGTATAAATTACACCATCACTACAGGCACCAGTACAGGTTGGCGGCTGCCCTGCTGGAAAGCAGTTCCTTGGAGAAAGTCCTGGTGGACAGCAAGTGATACATGGGAAAGCAATGTGCCCTTGTGGGCAAGGGAGCCAATGACTTCCAGGGGTGCATCAGGAAAAGTGTGCCCAGCAGGTCTAAGGAGGTTCTTCTCCCCTCTCTCCCTCTAGTCTGCCCTGCTGAGACCACACCTGGAATACTGTGTCCAGTTTTGGGCTCCCGAGCTCAAGAGAGACAGAGACCTGCTGGAAAGAGTCCAACAGAGAGCCACAAAGATGACTGGGAGGCTTGCACATCTCCCCTATGAAGACAGAGTGAGACCTGGGACTGTTCAGTCTGGAGAAGAGAAGGCTGAAAGGGGATCTGATCGATGTCTATAAATATCTGAGGCGTGGGTGTCAAGTGGACAGGGCCAGTCTCTTTTTTCTGGTTAACAGCAATAAGACTATGAGCAATGGCTACAAAATGGAACATAGAAGGTTTCCCCTCAACACAAGGAGAAACTTCTTTACAGTGAGGGTGACCGAGCACTGGAACAGGCTGCCCAGAGAGGTTGTGAATTCTCCTTCTCTGGAGAATTTCAAAACCTGCCTGGATGCATTCCTGCGCAAACTACCCTAGGTGATCCTGCCTTGGCAGGGAGGTTGGACTTGATGATTTCTGGAGGTCCCTTCCAACCTCTAAAAGTTCTGTGATTCTGTGATATTTAGTCTCATCCTTTATTGTGTTTTAGAGTTGATACAGCAGTGTCATATGTGGTCGAGGATATTTGTTCAGTAAATGGTCTTTTATCCTACCAGAATTCTTGGTTTGTATTAATATCAATAATGCTTGCATGTATCTCTGTTAGTAATGTAAATATCCCATCCAGATATTTACATTATGTATGTTTTAGAGGACCTACTGTACATGCCAAAGGCCTAAGTAACACCCTTCTTAAATTTCCTGTAGGAAGATGAGGTAATGTGGTGCTGCAGTAGTTTTATTATTTCTTCCTTTCATTAAGTGATTAATTTTTATCTTTCTAGATTCTTAGAGTGAAATATATATTAGTATACTTTATTGTTTTATTCTCTTAAGCATCTAGTTCATTCCAGTGTAAAAACTGTCCTATTTTAGTATGACCTTTTGAGACATCTCATAGCAGTAGCATTGATCACTGACAGAAGTTTTAGAAATAATGTGGAGAAGCAGCCAGAATCTCAGCTGAAGTCTGTATAAATCTCATCTGTCTCTCTCACTTGGAGTGATGCTGATGTTGCAATAGTTATGCAAAATGAGGAAGAACTTGGCTGCTTTCATATCTCTAAATATAGTATCTGGGTGGGCTAGGACAGTGTACAGTTTATAACATCTCTGTGCAGCAAAGTTAATAAATCCATTTTGTATATGAACCTCTAAACCTTACTTCATCCATTAAAAATGTTGCTGTGCTGTTGACAGTAAATGTCAGTAGCAAGAAAGACTAGAGGAAGATCTAGTACACTTGCTTCATCTAACATTAAAGCTACTGTAATTATGCATCATTTGCCTGTCTTCTTTGGTAATTAACAGTTTTAATTGCTTCTAGTTCCAAGGAATTAGTTAAGCTTTTCGTTGTGCATATTGCCTTCCATAATCATTGGCTTCTCTCATACAGTAAACTTAGTGGCATCAGGGAAGTCAGTTAGGTCTTTGGAGGCAGAGCAGCAAAGTACATTTCTTTGTATGGGCTGGATTAGAAAAGGTCTCTGAAAGGTCTGGATACTGCTATCCTATGCAACATTTTAAGCTTACTCTTCAAAAGGCAAAGCCTGTCATACTTTCATCTACTGTCCTCAGAGTCTTCAGGGTGCTTTGGGTCACAAACTAAGATATTGTTAAGAACAAAACCTATAAGAAGAACCATACTACCGTTGTAACAGTAATTGTTCCAAGGATGTAGTCACTCATTTGTAGTTAGTAATATTGTTAATGATCAGCATTTGAAATTGACTGTTGTGGTTTAACCCCAACTGGCAATTAAGCATCACCCAGCCTCTCACTCATTCCTCCTTAGTGGGGGCGGAAATGACAAGAGCAGAAGTGAGAAAACTCAAATGTGAATACAAAGACAGTTTAATAGATAAAGCAGAAGCTGAATGTGCAAACAAAGCAAAACTAGGGATTAATTTACTACTTCCCATTGGCAGGCAGGTGTTCAGCTATCTCCAGGAAAGCATAGCTCCATCATGCTTGATAGTTGCTTGGGAAGACAAATGCCATCACTCCAAATGTCCCCCTCTTCCTTTTTCTTCCCCCAGGTTTTATTTGCCAAGGATGATGTGGTATGGAATATTCTTTTTGGTCTTGGGGTCAGCTGTCACAGGTTCCCTCTGAAGCTCTTGTGCACCCCCAGCCTACTCATGGTTGGATTAGTGCAAGAAACAGAAAAGCCTTGATGCTGTGGAAGCACTACTCAGCAGTAACTCAAACATTTATCAGCTCTCTTTGCAGCACAAATCCAAAGCAGCGCTATACTGGCTACTATGAAAACTAACTCTAACTGAGCCAAACCCACACTGTGCAAACTGGAATTCAGTGATTGTATAAAGGAAATGAGCATGAAAGAGGGTGATGTGATACCACTAACTCACTGCATCACTAAGTTTTACTTTATTACTCAAGGTAGGAAGCACCTTTTACTTTCTCTTGGCATACTCCCAAGTGGTTGCTGACACGTTGACAGGCAAGAGTCAGTATTTTAAAATGAAGAAAGGTTTATTTCCCTCATCCTCTTCCACAAACTGTGATACAGATGGAGTTACAGATATAGTGCAGACATTTAATACATCTTGCAAAAACATTTTGAGTATAGTAAAGCTCTTGCAGTTTGCAACTTGTTTTTCCTAGAGCGCAGCTAGAACAGATAGACATTGTGCATCTCTAATCTTTCTTGGTGAAACAGTTGTGTTAGAGAGGCTAAGAAACCCAGTATGGTGTTGTATATTCTCCCAGTGTGTCATACCTGGATTCAGTCAAAAGTTAAACTAAGTTTGGTGAATCATTATTCTTAGCCATTCTACATTAACTGCCACAGTGTATTTTGTTGTGAAGAAAAGGATAAGAAAATCCATTCTGGGTATGTAGGAAGTGATTTGGTAGATTGATAACAACTGTAGAAAAGGGCTTAGTGCATGAGACAGGAATTTGTGATAGGACAGAGTTGCATTGTCTGGGGAGTGTGGGGAAAATTGTCCTAACCATCCCAATATTTGTGTTGAGTTACTGAAATCAGATGTGGCAGTAATTTGATTAATAGGAGTGAAAGCAACACTAATAATACTGAGTTTGTAATGCAGAAGTAGTAGAAACCACTTGTCATTTAAGGTCAGAGTTTTTGGTTGGATGCCAAAGGCTGCACTGGATTGTCCATGACAAAAACTTCAAACTCATGAGCAAGTAGTGTCAGGAAGAGATGTTTCGTTATACATATTCTGCAATTAATTCCAGAAACATTACATTTTATTTTGTAGAAGTTCAGGATAAATTGTTATATTTGTTTATGTTAGTTGTTTGTTATCCAATATTTTGATGTTAAATTACAAAATTCATGTAAATGTATTGATTATTTTTGATTACTTTTGATTAGTTTTGTTTCCAAATTTCAACCTTGAATGATCATGACTATTATAAGACATGGAATTTTTTACCTGACTAAACTGTCAGGTCCTCTAAAAGTAACTTTCTGATATAATGTCAGTTTCCATTTTTCCATCTCACTGTTGCTTTGGAAGAATTAAGCAAATCAAGCATGAATTCAATAGCTTTCTTCTGAGAACTGACTTCTGTCTTACTCTTCATTCACCTAGGGTCTTAATATTGACCTAGGTAGTTGTCTTTACCCTTTTGTGTATGTACAAACTGCCACACCTCTAAGTGAAAGCGCCGCTTTTGCCATTTTGCAGGTTTTAAAGTTGATCTTGAAGAGTAAAATTGCCTGCTTATAAAGGTACTTAAGCACTTGCTTAACTTTAAGCTTGTGCTTAAACCTATCCCTATAAAACAAATCACTTAGGAACATCTGGATAACCAGTTGCTGAGATTTAAATAAATGCATTAGTGTTTTGTTTTTTTTTTTTAATTGAGATTAATGCAAGGTGAATTACCTTGCAGATGTTCAAATTGAGGGGTTTGCCCTTGTTCTAATTAGGGGTATCTAAGCCAGGAATTGAATTATGCAATTTTTATTTGCGATCATTTTCTTTTTTGAAACATTAGAAGTTCATAGTGACATTATTATTTCATCTTTTCCCTTCACCTTTTTTTATAGTGTCTTGTGTTTGAAGATTCACCACTTGGAGTCAAAGGAGCTCTGGCAGCAGGAATGCAAGTGGTTATGGTTCCAGATGAAAAATTAAATCCAGATCTTAAAAAGGAGGCAACACTACTACTGAACTCCATGGAGGATTTCAAACCAGAACTATTTGGTTTACCAGCATTTGATTAATGCCTAATATCTATGATGATGCACTTGAACTGGAAAATAGGAAAGTGGAATGCAATTTTGTTATACTTTCATGATTATTTTACATCTTTGCAAATCTCTTCCTCAAAACTAGAGCACAAAAGTCCCGTTAACACCAAATCTTCTACATAGTACTACTGAAATTTGACTGGAAAATGTATGATTTCTCCTCATAATAAATGCTAAATTAATGCAGCATTTTGTCTTGTGGAGTGAATCCAGCCTTGTTCTCTGCACATCACAGTGTTTTCTGGTGCGGTGGGTTGTCCCTGCCTGGATGTCAGGAGCCAACAAAAAATGCTCTCTCACTCCCTGCCTTAGCAGGACAGAGGAGCGGAAATATAGCAAAAAGCACTTGGGTCAAGATATGAACAGGGAGAGATTGTTCACTAGTTACTGTCACTGGCAAAACAAATTTGGCTTGGGGAAATCATTTTACTACCAATCAGATCAAAGTAGGATAATGAGAAATAAAACTTAAAGGATCTTCCCTTCACTCCTCCCTTTCTGGGCTTAACTTCCTTCCTAATTTCTTTACGTCCTCACATTCAGTGGCACAGGGGAATGGGAAATGGGGATCAGTGTCAATTCATCATGTGTTGTTTCTGCCACGCCTTCTTCAGAAGGGGGACTGCTCACACTCTTCCCCTGTTCCAGCATGAGGTCTCTTCCACAAGGAGACCCTCCAGCATGTGTCCCCTTTCCATGCACTTTAGTTCTTCAGGAGCAGACTCCTCCAGTCTACACTGTCCCCATGGGGTCACAAGTTTTTTCAGCAAACCTGCGCTATCCATGGTCTTTTGTCTCCACAGGTCCACAAGTCCTTCCAGGAGCCTGCTGCACTGTGGGCTTCTCACAGAGTCACAGCCTCCTTCAGGTGCATCCACCTGCTCCTGCATAGAGCCCTCATGGAGCACCATGCATATCTGCTCCACCTCTCACCTCTGTGGGCTGCAAGGAGACGACCTACCTCCTGGTAATCTTCACTATGAGCTGCAGTCCAACATCTGCTCCAGCACTGGTGTGTGCAGAATTGTCTCACTCTTCGCACTGCCTACAATTGCTGGTGTGCAGGCTTTTTTGCCCCCTTCTTAAGTTTGTTATCACAGAGATACTACCACTGTCACTGATGGGCTTAGCTCCAGTCAGCACCAAGTCTGTCTCAGAGCAGGCATTTGCTTTGTTGAATGCAGGGGAAGTCTCTAGCAAGTTTTCAGAATCTAACCCTGTAGACTCTCCACTACCAAAATCTTACCATGCAACCCAAATACATCTGGGAATATTGCACAACTGTATTGGAAGCTTCTTTTCTGTTTCCACCTGAACAACTTACTGTTTAGATCCTGGTACGAATGATGCCAAATTAATAATCAATATTAATTTTGATATCCAGGTGAAGATTGCTAATAACTATGAAAATTGTTTATTAACATTAAATCTCTCCAGAAAACTTATTTACAAGGTTCGAAATGCACCGTTTGGAAATGTATACACACAGGGAACAGGCAAAACTGGAACACTTTTAAGCGGTAACTAGCAAATGCAACTATTAGACTGGAAGAGAAGGTTTGTGCGGTCAGTACACCACTTGTGTTAGCTATCCCACTTAACCACTAGATGGATGCATGAAGCTCCTTTCTGCTTATGGCAAAAGGCAGTTAGTGATTACAAGAGGCTTTAAATATTTGCTCACAAAATATTATCGGGCAGTACCCAAAGCACATGGGGGTCAGTGATCTCAAAGCTATTAGAGGCTTTAGAGTTTTCCCAGACTCTTTTCTCAGGAAACTGGGAGTCTGGCACAGTCTCTGACCTGGTTCATCTCTATTCTCGATTCAACAGAAGCCTTGTAGAGGGGCAGGCAGGATGCAGTGCCATGTGCAGTCTTGGCATGATGCCAGTCTGACTATACAGGCCAATCACGTGGAGGCATTTAGAGCCTGTTGCTGGTAAACTTTCAGAAGGCAATTTCCAGGCAGTTCAGGATGCAGTGGGGCAGCAGGAGCAGGGATACAATGGCAGATCACATTGTGTCATCTGCTTATCTCCTTTTATGGATAGAGCCTGAGACTAATGGGTCTTTGGACACAAAATAGCCAACAAGAATGGCAGTTAGCCAAGCCTGACCATATTAGGTGANCCAGTCTGACTATACAGGCCAATCACGTGGAGGCATTTAGAGCCTGTTGCTGGTAAACTTTCAGAAGGCAATTTCCAGGCAGTTCAGGATGCAGTGGGGCAGCAGGAGCAGGGATACAATGGCAGATCACATTGTGTCATCTGCTTATCTCCTTTTATGGATAGAGCCTGAGACTAATGGGTCTTTGGACACAAAATAGCCAACAAGAATGGCAGTTAGCCAAGCCTGACCATATTAGGTGAAACTATAGGCTTGCTTTACCCTTTTTAGGGAAGAACACAGGCCTTGCACAGGACAACTGTGTGTACCTTGTTTACCACAGGATGCAAATGGCCAGGGTCCTTAGACTCAGTGGCTCCAGGTTCTTTGTCCTCTTTCCCGCAGTTGTTTCTCCCCAAAACAGAAGGAGGGAGAGCAGAAAAGCATACCTGGGCAAACCAGGACATGTATAAGCCTATTTTTGCCTGTTTAGGCCTACCATGACAGATCCTAAACAGAAATCTTTTCTGGATTGACTTTTATCTCATTACTATGTTTTTGATAGATACTGGTATCAACATGTTTATGCATGTCCTCATCCTGTACTTGACCATGTCTGGTGGTTTGGTCCTGCCTGGGGGCCAAATGCCCACCAAAGCTGCTCTATCACTCCCCCTCCTAGATGGACAGGGGAGAGGGGAAAATATAACAGAAACCAGTTATAAGATAAAAACAATTTAATAATAACAATAAGCAAAAACAATAGACAACACAGAAGCAAAAACTGAGAAAGTCTCTACTTCCTGTCAGCAGAATGATGGTCTTGGGAAGCTGGGCTCTCTATACCTCATGGTTCCCCTGGAGGACAAACACCATGGATCAATTTCCCCAAACTTCCTTCTTTCACTTCATTTTTATATTTGACCTGACATCATATGACATGGAATATGCCTTTGGCTAGTTTGGGTCAGCTGGCTTGGCTGTGTCCACTCAGACTCTCAGGGCAGGGAAATGTTAGAAAAGCACAGCTTGGGTGCTTGGCTTAGCAGTAGCTGAAACACTGCTGTATTATCACGCTTAGCTACAGCACTGCAAAGCACAGCACTAGAAAGATGCTTTGAGAAGAGTTAACTCCAGCTCAGCTCAAACCAAATGCACCATCTTTTCCCCTTTGTACCATTTGCTTGTTTCTTGCTGTTACTTGAAGAATATTTTTTGTTGGACTTTCTGTGTTTTCTTATTTTCCTCTGGGGGTTGAATGAAATGACTTCCAGAGGTCCCTTAAAACCTACATTATTCTATAATTCTGTCATTATCTTTTTTCAGTGCGATGATCACCTGCTAGTATCTATACAAGGTTATTACATGATCCTACATCTTAACTGAAATGTTTTGCATCTTCCTTCTTTCATTTCCTTATATTCTTTTTAATATTTCATTCTGTATTCAATTGTCTCTGATGAATTGCTTCCCTTTCATTCCTGTGCAGTGGATCCATCCTGTCTCCAAGCTTCAATTCTGATAATGACCTTAACTCTGTCATGGACAGAGGAATCGAGTGCACCCTCAGCAAATTTGCAGATGACACCAAGCTGTGTGGCACAGTTGACTTGCTAGGGGGCAGGGATGGCATCCAGATGGCCTCTCCTGGACAGGCTGGAGAGGTGGGCCCAAGCCAACCTCATAAAATTCAGCAAGGCCAAGTGTAAGGTCCTGCACCTGGGTAGGCACAATCCCAAGCACAAATCCAGACTGGGTGGTGAATGGCTGGAGAGCAACCCTGAGGTAAAGGACCTTGGGGTCTGGGTTGATGAAAAACTCAACATGAACCTGCCGTGTGCGCATGCAGCCCAGATGGCAACCGAGTCCTGGGCTGCATCAAGAGCAGCATGGTCAGCAGGGCAAGGGAGGGGTTTCTGCCCCTTTGCTCTCGTCAGACCCCACCTGGAGTACTGTGTGCAGTTCTGGAGCCCCCAGCACAGGAAGGACATGGAACTGTTTGAGCGGGTCCAGAGGAGGGCCACGAAGATGATCAGAATGCTGCAGTAGCTCTCCTATGAGGACAGGCTGAGAGAGTTGAGGCTCTTCAGCCTGGAGAAGAGAAGGCTTTGAGGGGACCTGATAGTAGCCTTCCAGTATCTGAAGGGGGCCTACAGGAACTCTGGGGAGGGATTATTTACAAGGTCTTGCAATGACAGGACAAGGGGCAATGGGTTTAAACTGGCAGAGGGGAGATTTAGACTAGATGTCAGGAGGAAGTTCTTTTCAGTGAGGGTGGTGACACACTGGAACAGGTTGCCCAGGGAGGCTGTGGCTGCTCCCTCCCTGGATGTGTTCAAGGCCATGGTTTTTGCCATGTTCCCTACAGAGGTTTTTCTTCTCTATTTTTGAAATACAGAAATTTGAAAACCATTCATGTTCATCTTCTTATCTGTCCCTCTAGTTTCTGTCTGTTTCTGATAACCATCAGGAGAAGGGTAAGGGTCTTTTTAGAAAAACTTCATATGTAGAGAGATTTAGATGGAATCTGCAGGTACATGTATGATATGGTGGAAGCAGTGTCTTTTGTCTGAAGAAAGGTATATTATGTGGAGTTTATAACTTTTATAAAATGAATGATTGTATTCAACATTTTAAAAACTGAATTTCCAATTGAGTGTCTAAGATATTACAAATTTGTGGTAAAAATGTCAAACTCCATCAATACAAGGAGTATGAAATGTGTCAAATAATAGAATTTCCATGTATTATGAGAAGACTTTTTGACCTCAGTTTGTTATAAATATCATCTTTTTTTATCTATGATCTTCTTCACAAAAATCTTCTCTAAGCATTTCTGGTGTTTAACTGTTTTAGTTTTAAACTTTTTTTTTATCTGGAACAAAAATTAAAGAGTCATTGGCCCTGTGGTATTTGGAATGAGTTTCCTTACATTTTTTCTACTTGGTTAAAAAAGAAATAAAATTGAAATACTTTTACTTCTTTTATATAGTCTGTTATTACTTCCTGGTTTTGTAGTTTGTTCATACATCAAAAAGTAAGAAAACTTTATTCCATGTGATCAGTTGAATGTGACCTGGATGGGACCAAAATTTTTTTAATTATATATAGTCACAGAACCACAGAAATGTTAAGGTTGGAAAGACCCTCAGGATCACCAAGTCCACCTGATAACCCTACACTACAAGGTTCATCCTAAAGCATATCCCCAAGCACCATGCCCAAATGACCTTTATACACATCCAGGGTTAGTGACTCAATCACCATGGGCAGCCCATTCCACTGCCTGACCACTCTTTCCTTGAAAAAATTTATTTGCCCATGAGAAGAGACCAGCAGCAGCTGCTCCACTATGTCCTTTCAGGTAGCTGTAGAGAGCAATGAGATCTCCTCTTTTTCAAACTAAACAGCCCCAACTCCCTAAGTTGCTCTTCATAAGATTTATTCTCCAGACCGTTCACCAACTTCATTGCTCTCTGCACTCTCCTCAGCTCCTCAACATCCCTCTTGTATTCAGGTGCCCAAAACTGACCACAATACTCGAGGTGTGGCCTCACCAGTGCCAAGTACAAGACGACAATCACCTCCCTATTCCTGCTGGACACAGCATTTCTAATACAAACCAGGATACTGTGCTTTCTTTGCCACCTGGGCACATCGCTTGCTCATATTCATCTGCCTGCCTCAGGACCCTTTCTACCAGACAGCTTTCCAGCCACAGTTCCCCAAGCCTGTAGCTTTGCTTGGAGTTGTTGGAGTGCAGGAGTGCAGGACCTGGCATTTGGCCTTGTCAAAGCTCATACCATTAAGGTTGGTCCATTGATTACAATATAATGGTTTGCAATTAAATACTTTTCATCTAAGGATCTGGAATTTTATTTATCCTTAAAAAAATAAAAATAGAAAAAAATTTTTAAAGGTAAATATTATTTCAGTGTAGATACTTTGCTTATCATATTATTTCCTTATGCTCTTGGATATTGCAGTCATTAGTGTTTGTACAGTGACAGCAACCCATCCCATCTGATATGGATTCCATTTCTGGTCTTTCCATACAGGAGAGCAGAACTTTTGCTGTATAATTCTTCCTTTGACTTATGTAATACAACACCAAGTGTTCTTTACAGCAATAATTCTGAGCTTTCAAGTGTAAAACAGCTGTCTGTAGGGATCCACTTCATTCATAATTACTGAATTCCAACAAGGAAGTTACTAGGTAGAATAAGCTTTAATAAGCTGTAATTAATAACTTTTTCAAAGTTTTGCATATATTTAATTTAACTGGAGAAGTTTTTGGTGTTTGGGTTTTTGTTTTTGTTTTGTTTTTTTTTTATTAATAAAATGAAGAACGTCTCATTTACAGTTTGCGTCAAAATAACTGTCATCAAAGTATCACACAGTATCACAGTATCACCAAGGTTGGAAGAGACCTCAAAGATCACCAAGTCCAACCCATTACCACAGACCTCAAGACTAGACCGTGGCACCAAGTGCCACGTCCAAACCCGCCTTGAACACCTCCAGGGATGGTAACTCCACCACCTCCCTGGGTAGCCCATTCCAGTAGCCAATGACTCTCTCAGTGAAGAACTTTCTCAACACCTCCAGGGATTGTAACTCCACCACCTCCCTGCGGAGCCCATTCCAGTAGCCAATGACTCTCTCAGTGAAGAACTTTCTCCTCACCTCCAACCTAAACTTACCCCGGCATAGCTTGAGACTATGTCCTCTTGTTCTGGTGCTACTTGCCTGAGAGAAGAAAGTAACCTCCTCCTGGCCACAACCACCCTTCAAGTAGTCGTAGACAGCAATAAGGTCTCCCCTGAGCCTCCTCTTCTCCAGGCTAAACAATCCCAGCTCCCTCAGCCTCTCTTCATAGGGCTTGTGCTCGAGGCCTCTCACCAGCCTCATTGCCCTTCTCTGGACACGTTGAAGTACCTCAATGTCCTTCATAAATTGAGGGGCCCAGAACTCAAGGTGTGACACAGTACTTAAGGTGTGACCTAACCAGTGCAGAGTACAGGAGAGAATGATCTCCCTGCTCCTGCTGGCCACACTATTCCTGATGCAGGCCAGGATGCCATTGGCCTTCTTGGCCACCTGGGCACACTGCTGGCTTATGTTCAGGCAGGTGTCAATCAGCACTCCCAGATCCCTTTCTGTTTGGTTGCTCTCCTGCCACTCTGACCCCAACCTGTAGCTCTGCATGGGGTTGTTGTGGCCAAAGCGCAGCACCCGGCACTTGGATTTGTTGAAGTCTTCCATTTTTTATTTTTATTTTTTAAGATTTAGAGATACTAATAAATAGATCAACAACTAAATCAGAATTACTTCATCACAATCATCATGATAAAATCAGCATACCCTTCCACTCTAATTAAAGTGCCTTATCTTTTGCTGAGTACTAATAGACATGAAACTATCAATTCTTAACTCCTTAATAAATCCTGTCCCATACGATTGTCTTTCCATGCATTTAGTATTGCACCTGACAGTTGTCAGTGAGATTATTTGCCCAAACTGAAATCTGTGAACCTGAGCCATATGCTATAAGTTTCACCTCCTTTTAGTAAAATTCACTTCTGTGTTCTTTACTGCTTGGTGTTGGCCAGCTTCCTATCCTGTGCTGAACCATTTGACTGCTGTTAAAATAAGTATCAGTGTTGCAATTGGGTTTACTCTTGAATGAACGAGAAATCAAAAGAGTATACAAAATTAATTTCTTCCTCTTCCTTAAAAATCCTGTCATCTGCATCATATGCAAGGTACATATTCATGTCAGCAGTAGGTGACTGTAACCTGCCTGATTAACCATATACCAAATACCAACATATGTTTGTGTATATTTCTTCACCCAGTTCTTGGTTGGATTTGTGGCTCTGTAGCTTGATCATCTCAATAACATCTGTTCAGAAAAAAAAAAAAAAGAAAAAAGTTCAGAAAAAAAAAAAAAAGAAAAAAGAAAAAAAGAATTAAAAACTTGGATCATTTCCCTTCCTTCCATCTGCTGCTTTCCAGATGAAGTCCTGTTCTGACTGAACTAAAAAAAAAAAAAAAATCATACCAAATCCTGGCTACAGATCATGAAGACATGTGAGCAATCAGGAGTTTTGAATTCTTCATCTGTGTTTGAATTCTTCATTTGTGTTTGTATGAAGAGGGTTGTCGAAAACAAGTCCAGAAACTCTAACTCCACAATCACACTTCAATTCCTTCAATACTTAACTGCCCGCTTAATTCACTTTTGTTAAATGCAGAAACCAAATGCTAGCTTGATTTTAGGGATACATTTACTGTTATTTGGCTTAATATAGAACATGTACTTCAGGCATAACCTGAGAAGAATTCCAGCCTCTACAGAAAATGGAGCTTAATTTAGACATGAAAATCTATTAAAGAAAAAAAAAAAAATGATGTATGAAGTGTTGCACTTACAGTCCTTTCTGCCTCAGAAGTGCATTAGGTTTTAATGAACTCCAATGGGATTTATCTTGGTAGAATTTCCAGGTTGCAAATGTATACGTAAATAGTAGTTGTGTCAAATATATCCAGGTGAAAATTCATTGCGCTAGAACAGGATTAATTTCAAAATGCAGTCTGACTTCTGTGAAGCTTGGCATATGCCTTCTACAAATAAAGATGAGAACAAGCTGAGATGTTCATCCTTCGTTTGGACTAGATGTCTTTCTAAAGGATGCTATAGTTAAACCATGGAAACCTCTACCTAGAATCAAGCTCATGTTGGATGTATTCCAAAAAATGTCTTCAGCAAAAACCAAACCAGGTAATTAGGGGTTTTTGTTTGGGCTTTTTTTTTTTATTATTATTTGTTTGGGGTTTTTTTTTTGCATAGTAAGAACAAATGAAATTGTTTCCCACTGCATTAAAATGAATCCATATCTTTGACAACTAGGGAAGAAAATTTGACATTTTCTACATTATTACGAGTTTTAGATATTGCTTATACATTTGGGTTTTTTTAATCTTGACACCAAAAGCACTAGGTAGACACTGAATTCCGCAGTACCACAGGCAATATTTTAATAATAGGATAATAGAAAACAAACAAACAAGAAAATGGAAAAAGCAGAAACCTCTTTCTAATAAATGTGTTTCTATCTATTTGTTTCGCGTTTAACACTTTGTAACTTCACTGAACTTCTTGTGTCTTGACATTGACAAATTAGTGGAAATAAATGAAAAGACTGGAGTGGAGGCAAAGGAGTTCTCTCAGACCACTTCTCTGCCTCACAAGAAACATGACTGCCACCAATACATTAACCTTCCCTTTGTGCATCTAATCACCTTATCAAAGTGGAGAAGAGAAGGAAGACAAGAACTGAAACTCAACCCCACACCAGAACTTCCAAGTGCTGAGGAACTTTCCCTGGAAGTAGGGCTCACTGAGTGTGCCAGCGACTATGTCCATACCAGATGGCTCAGTGCAACAAAACCAAAACCAACCAAACAAACAGACAAAAAAAAAAAAAAAAAAANAAACAGACAAAAAAAAAAAAAAAAACCCCAAACACAAATAAAAACAAAACAAAACCCCACAAATGTTTTAGAGGACAGAGGACAGCATAAGATAGACTGTTGGTCTCTTCTGTTCTTCAGCCCTTTGAGTTATGTCATCATACTCAAAATGTTAAGAGTTGGCTCATGTGATTAAAACAAGCTTCAGCAGAGAGAAAGCATTTCAGGTCTTAATGTTTCTCTTTGCAGTTATTTCCCCAGAATATCCACAATATAAAACTGGAACATTAAGTGGAATATTAGCAGGATTATTGTCAATATCTGAGGCTCCTTTGATTCAAAAAACAGTGCAGAAAACATTCTTTTAATGCAGAAAAAACATAGAATCATAGAATCATAAAATGTCAAGGGCTGGAAGGGACCTCAAAAGATCATCTAGTCAAACCCTCCTGCCAGAGCGGGATCACCTATACCAGATCACACAGGAATGCATCCAGGCAGGTTTTGAATATCTCCCGAAAAGGAGACCCCACAACTCCCCTGGGGTGTTACAGTGTTTCACCCTCATGATGAAAAAATTCCTCCTCATGTTTAAATGAAACTTCAAATGCCTCAGCTTCCACCCATTGCCCCTTATCCTATTCTACCTAACAGTAGCTGGAGACAAGGAAGCAATCTGTGGTATAAACCATCTAGAACCAAACATTCCAGCGAAAAGGAGAGGAAACAGAAGAATTAAGTCTTCCGCTTGTTCATAACAAAAATGTGAAAGCGGTAATTATGGAGGGAAAATCCCTACATTAACAGAAGCAAAATCCAAATCAAAACCATATTCAAATACATTGTTATAAGGCACTGAGATTTACAGAGACACATTCAAAGTCATAAAGCATATTTCTTAAATATGCTGTAACTCTTTTGCTTGGAGGAGACTGAGAGGTGACCTCATTAATACTTATAAATATGTAAAGGGTGAGTGCGAAGAGGATAGAGCCAGGCTCTTCTCAGTGATGCCCAGTGACAGGACAAGGGGCAGTGGGTTGAAGTTGAGGCATACAAAGTTCCATGTAAACATGAGGAGGAATTTTTTCACTGTGAGGGTGACAAAATCCTGGTACAGGCTGGCCAGGGGGTCTGTGGAGTCTCCCTCTCTGGAGATATTCAAAACCCACCTGGATGCATTCCTGTGTGATCTGGTCTAGGTGCTCCTGCTCTTGCAGGGCGGTTGGACATGATGATCTTTTGAGGTCCTTTCCAGTCCCTGAAATTCTGTGATTCTATAAAATCAAGTCCAAAGAAAATTAAGTAATTGAAATCTAGAATAAAAAAAATAAATCACTGTCAGTCACCTTTGAAAATCATCAAAGCACAAATAAACCTAGAAAATATATCACTAGGTAGTTCAAGTAAGGTTGTGAAATCAGTTTTGCCTGAAAAGTTTCTTATTAGTTTAGCAACTAAAAAGTGGAAGAATATGTTATCAATTTCAGGAAAACCTGCTACATATCATTTTTGTCCATCGTAGCTCAGACTCTATATTCATGGACTGAATGCTTCATTTCTTGAATTCAACAGCCCTGTGGCAAATACACCATTTTTTTTCATAGAGAAGGTATTGGAAATAGACTTTAACTGTCTTTCATTCACGATACCATGGTTACCTAACAAAAGTGTATTGTGATGGTGTCATTTACTCCTCATTTCACAAAGAACCTTAACAGCAATAGCCGGCAACTCCTCCTCATTAAAAAAAAAAAAAAAAAAAAAAAAAAAGGAAAAAAAAATCCACAAAAAACTTTGTAAGTTGTAGAACAGAGGTTTATTTATGTGTCTGTAGATTTGGCAAAGGAGTAATGAAGAATTAGGAACTTCATTGTCCACATCATCCTCCTATTTTCTGTGAAAAATGTTTAGTAAGGGATCATGTGGATCTAGAACTGATAGTCATGTAAATATACTCAGCACAGGTTTTTCATTCAAAGACACAGGCTCCTCATGTGAAAAGAGCTGTTTGGGGGAAGACTGTAAACATAAATTTCCACAAAATAGCTTTGTTCCTAAAGACTTTTTCCAAATGCAAGGCAGAAACATGCAGGGGCATTAGGAAGATACACACACATCAACCATTCTGAACCTCCTCTGATTCTCACAGAACAAACACCTGAGACAATGAAAAGGAGATTTCTTCTAGCTGTTAAGCAAAGCATTGCTGTGGTATAACACATTCAGATACACAAATTTTATCTTTATTCTCACAGTTTTCTTTATTGTATATGAACTCTAGAGGTAAATGAAAATATGTAAAATGAAGTTAGGCTTCAGATGAAGAGAATTCCATTGCCAGAAATGCAAAACAGCGCCTCTGTAACATACAAGTACAATCACCATTCTCAGTGGTGACCCCCACTGCATCTTTATGTGCTCCTTAGTCAGTTGAGACACTCAGAACCTCAGGCACTGGACCTTTGTAAGTAAGAGAAGCGTGGCCAGCAGGGCAAGGGAGGTGATTCTGCCCCTTTACTCTGCTCTCATCAGACCCCACCTGGAGTACTGTGTGCAGTTCTGGAACCCTCAGCACACGAAGGACATGGAAGTGTTGGAGCAGGTCCAGAGAAGGGCCACGAGGGTGATCAGAGGGCTGGAGCAGCTCTCCTATGAAGACAGGCTACAAGAGTTGGGGCTCTTCAACCTGGAGAAGAGAAGGCTTCAAGGGGACCTTATAGTAGCCTTCCAGTATCTGAAGGGGACCTACAGAAAGGCTGGGGAGGGATTATGATGACAGGACAAGGGACAATGGGTTTAAACTGGCAGAGGGGAGGTTTAGACTGGATGTTAGGAGGAAGTTCTTTCCAGTGAGGGTAGTGAGACACTGGAACAGGTTACCCAGGGAGGTTGTGGCTGCTCCCTCCCTGGAGGTGTTCAAGGCCAGATTGGATGAGGCCTTGAGTAACCTGTACTAGTGGGAGGTGTCCCTGCCTATGGCAGGGGGTTGGAACTAGATGATCCTTGAGGTCCCTTCCAGACTTACCATTCTATGATTCTATGATACTAAGTAGAAAAAATAGAAGGTAAGTGTTACACTGAGAGAAAAAAAAAATTTAAAATTTTTTTTAAAAATTATATATATATATATATATATATATAAAACCAGGAATGTTTTCCCTTTTCAGAAAATGTTGAAAATCATTCAATAATGTTGTACCTTGTGAAATGTCTTTTTGTTGAGTCCGAATGTAATTACAGCAAACTATAGTTTTATCACATGCAAATATTTCACCCACTTAACCTGCAGCATATCCTCAGAGACGTGAATGTTGTAAGTCAGTTTTAAGTATAGAGGGTGCAGTTTTCAATCCCCTGCCAAGAAAAAGACAGGAATGGGGTACACAAGATGGGGGAAACCATATGTCATCTTTATTATGATACTATCTTGGTTTAAAAATCTGAATACTGGGCAAATTGCATCAAATTATTTTATTGCTCTGTCTGCATTGCTTGGATATGATCCAGAAGTGCTGTATTTTACCTGAAAAAATTTGGAAAGCTAATTAAGTCAAAATGGATTTCCTGGTGGCTTATGACTGGAGCCATGTAAGCTTATTGATTATGACCCTCAAAGTTGTTCTCATTGATAGCCGCATCTGAAACATTGTAAACCCCCTAGTATTCACTTTCTTCAGACTGAAAACATTAGGAAAGTGACTTCATGTTTTCCAGTGTAATGTGAGACAAGAAAACATGGTGGATTTCTTCTCTTTCCCTAAAGCTAATCTTACTGTAGGGGAATTTGTTATTTGTATCATTTCATCTTATCGTATTTCTTTAGCCTGTGCTATGTAACTCTGATTTTTAATAATTTTATCAAAATTACAGAGCACATAATGTAATTACAAATTGTAATTGGAAATTAATGTATTTGTCTGGAGTGTACTAAACACATTCAATGGCTATCTTATCAAATTATTGTTAATTTTTTTGTGGGTATGGTTGGAGAAAGGTGGGGTTTGAAATTGCACATGGGGCATAACTCCTTTCAACTTTAATTTTCTAGTAAAGACTCAACTGTATGAAGAAAAGCGTGTAAACATCTCATATGAAGGACTTTCTGATATCTACATGAAAGGAGCTGGTGCACACCTGTCATCTGTGCACTCCTGAAAACCATTTTTGTATCTGATATGAAATTAATAGTTCCTATAAGCTCAGCAGAGAGTGCTTTATCTTTAGTGAAGTGTACACCTGTGTGAAATTTTCTTGAGGGGAACAGCAAAATTAGGAACGAAGGAAAGGAAGGGAGGAAGGGGAAAGGGAAAGGGAAAGGGAAAGGGAAAG
>VWZE01020259.1:0-19896 GCA_013396675.1 Eubucco bourcierii
ATCGAGGAGTCTCCTTTCCCCAAACAAGAAACCAATCAAGAAGTCTCCTTTCCTGGAGTATGCAAACACAAGAAAGGTAAACTCTTGGCTACGTAGCTCTTATGCCATGCAGTGATATTCATCTGTGCTTTCCATGTTGTTGTGGCATGAATTCAGCATTTGTTGTTCCAGACAGGCCACATTTTCTAGCAGGGAAAATGATTTCTGAATGTGTGAGTGCAAAGATTGCTCCATGTTCATCTTGTCCTGGCAAGCACCAACTACTCAGCAGTCTGTGCACCTGGAATGCATTCTTTTTTTCATGAATTTTACAGAGCAGATGGTGCCAGTGGAACTTGACTTGAGGCATCTGAAGCTGAGAAATAAAGAGATGAGGGTTGCTGGGGTTGGAGCACAATGGGTGTTCTGAAATGCCAGTTACAAGAGGAGGAATAAACTGATAACACAGTTTTTGTGGTGTCCCTGAAAACAGACACTCCATGTTATTGGTTCACATCTGCTTTAGCAACCTTTACCTTGAAAACCTGCAAACTGCCAATGGCCGCTCATGCTGCCTAGGGATATGGGCACATCTGTTGAATTCCATGAGTCACAAATATGTGCATGTGGGGTAGTGTTGCCTGGGAGGGAGTTTTTAGGGTATTGGGTAGTGATAGGACTGGGGGGAATGGGTCCAAGCTGAAGCAGGAGAGATTTAGGTTAGACATTAGAATTCCTTCAGGGAGTCTCATGAGACCCCACCTGGAGTACTGTGTCCAGTTCTGGAGTCTCTATTACAGGAAGGATCTGGAGGTGCTGGAATGCATCCAGACAAGGACCACAAGGATGAGCAGAGGGCTGGAGCTGCCCTGCTGTGAAGACAGGCTGTGAGAGTTGGGATTGTTCAGTCTGGAGAGGAGAAGGTTCCAAGGAGGCCTAATTGTGGCCTTCCAGTGTCTAAAGTGGGCTACAGAAAAGCTGGGGAGGGACTTTTGAGGGTGTTGGGTAGTGATAGGACTGGGGGGGGATGGAGCAAAACTAGAAGTGGGTAGATTCAGATTGGATGTTAGGAAGAAGTTCTTCACCGTGAGGGTGGTGAGACACTGGCACAGGTTGCCCAAGGAGGTGGTGGAAGCCTCATCCCTGGAGGTGTTTAAGGCCAGGCTGGGTCTGGCTCTGAGCAACCTGCTCTAGTGTGAAGTGTCCCTCCCATGGCAGAGGGGTTGGAACTGGATGATCCTTGAGGTCCCTTCCAATCCTGACAATTCGGTGATGCAGATTCTTCCTGCAAACACTACACTTGTAAGGAAATAAAAATGAACTCAGAGAGCTGAGATCAATGCTCAAAGTGCACTTAGCTGCAGTGTTCCTATAGTTCTGGAAATCAAACCATGGGGAAATGGCCTAAAATTGTGCCAGGGGAGGGTTAAGTTGGAGATCAGGAAAAATTTCCTCACTGAAAGAGTGGTCAGGGATTGAAACAGGCTGCATTGTGGAGTCACCATCCTGGAGGTGTTCAAGAAATATGTGGACATGGCCCTCTGGGACGTGGTTGAAGGTTGGGTTGATGGTTGGACTCAATGAGCTTTTCTAACCCAAACAATTCCATGATTCTACAAAACAAGCCAAATGATAGATACCAGCTGGGAGAGAGAATAAATACACTGCAAAATAAACCCAGTTACACAGCTGTAGAACCCCAGCTGGTCAGCCTGAGCTTTGCTGTCCTGCCAAGACAGAAATCTGTACTGCAGAATGGATGAGAGAGAATTGCTTATGTAGGCGATGCGTGAGAGAGAAAATTTTGTTAATTAAGGCTTGCAGAACTAATTTTTATTGTTTTCCATTTCATAAAATCATAGAATCATGGAAGGGTCCTCAAAGATCAACTTGTTCAAAGACCTCTGCCATTGGCAGGGACACTTCCCACCAGCCCAGGTTGCTCAAGGCCTCATCCAACCTGGCCTTGCACAATTCCAGGGAAGGGACATCCACAGCCTCCCTGGGCAACCTGTGCCAGTGTCTCCCCACCCTCACTCTAAAGAATTTCTTCCTAATCTCCAGTCTAAATCTCCCCTCTTTCAGCTGAAAGCCATTACAGAATCACAGACTCATAGAATCAGTCAGGATTAGAAGAGACAACAAGGATCAGCCAGTTCCAACCTCCCTGCCATGGGCAGGGACACCCTACCCTAGATCAGGCTGCCCAGAGCCTCATCCAGCCTCATCTCAAACACCTCCAGGGATGCTGCCTCAACCACTGTCCTGGGCAACCCCTTCCAGGCTCTCACCACTCTCATGCTGAAGAACTTCCTTCTCACCTCCAGCTTTGCTCCATTCCCCCCAGTCCTATCACTCTCTGATAGCCTAAAAAGTCCCTCCCCAGCTTTTTTGTAGCCCACTTCAGATCCTGGAAGGCCACAAGAAGGTCACCTGGGAGCCTCCTCTTCTCCAGATTGCACAGCCCCAACTCTTTCAGTCTCTACTCACAGCAGAGCAGATCCAGCCCTCTGAGCATCCTCTTGGCCCTTCTCTGGACACTCTCCAGCATCTCCACATCCCTCTTGTCCCAGGGGCCCCAGAACTGAATTCAGTACTCCAGGTGGGGTCTCAGCAGAGCGGAGCAGAGGGGGAGAATCACCTCCCTGGCCCTGCTCCCCACACTTCTGCTGCAGCCCAGGCTCTGGTTGCTCTCTGGGCTGCAAGTGCACACTGCTAGCTCATGTTGAGCTTTTCATCACCCTAGACCCCAAGGTCCTTTTCCTCAGAGCTGCTCTCAGCCATTCACCACCAGCATCCCCAAGTCCATTTCCTCAGGGCTGTCTCAGGCCAGTCCCTGCCCAGCTTGTAGTGGTGCTTGGCATTGCCTCGACCGAGATGCATCGCCCCTCATCCTATCCATACAAACCCTTGTCAAAAGTCCCTTCATAGCTTTCTTGTAGGCCCTCTTCATTTGAATGGATCATTAAAATATGGAGCTCTAAATGTATGTGAAAACGGTCATATACCTGTAAAAGTATGCAAAGACTTAAAGGTTAATAGGAAACTTATAGAGAGGCAAAAGCCCCCGAGCTCTGGAGCTTGTTTTCAGCTATTCAGTTTGTTTGGTTCTTCTACTGGGTTTCTAACTTGCTCCCCAGGGCTAACAAAGCTTTCTCAGCATGCACAGGCTCTGACTGAGCAGCAGTCTGTGCTGGAACTGAAGTGATTCTTGTGCTTGAAGTTACATTCATATATACCCTGGCCAATCATAACTGCAGATGGCTGCAGATGGCATTGGAATGGGTATGTTACCCTGCTTGGGGAAAACTATCCCAGCTGTTTTTTTCCTCAGGCCTCATCAGCAGAAACTCTCCCTTCATTGTAGCGATGAAATCTTTCTTATTGGAGTTCACTGTGAAGCAGGGAAGATAAAATGGATTTTTCTCATCCCTACCAGTTCTAAGAAGATGCTAAAGTTTGCATGTATGTAATTTTCCTGAAAAACCTCACAAACAGAGAGTCATACAGAATAGTCTGGGCTGGGAGTGAGCTCCAAAGCTCATCCAGTCCAACCCCCCCCCAGCACTCAGCAGGAACATCCTCCACTAGAGCAGGTTGCCCAAAGCCCTGTCCAGCCTCACCTTGAACATCTCCAGGGATGAGACCTCAACCAATTCCCTGGGCAACTTCTTCCAGTGTTCCACTCCCCTTGTGGTGCAGAACTTGTCCCTCATATCCAATCTCAATCTGCTCTGCTCTAGTTTGAAGCCACTCTCTTGTCCTGCAGGCCTTTGCAAACAGTCTGCAGCTTTACTGTAGATCCCTTCAGGTACTGATAGGTTGATGTTAGGTCTCCCTGGAGACTTCTCTTCTTCAGGCTGCACAACTCCAGCTCCCTCAGCCTGGTTTCATAGCAGAGCTGCTCCAGGCCCCATCCTCTGGGCCTGCTCCATTAGGTCCACGTCCTGTCTGTGTTGAGAGCTCCAAACTTGGACAGAGCTCTCCAGGTGAAGTCTCACCAGAGCAAAGTGGCAGAATCACCACACTCAAGGCTATTCTCTTGCTCTCTGAAACCGAAGGAGTCTTCCCTCTGATTTCAGTGCAAGGAAAATAAACTCTATCATTGCTCACTGTCAAAAGAGGAGGTGTATTGTCATTTCTATGTATTCAGTTATGCAATAGTGCATTCTGCTTAAGAAAAAAAAGGCACTTGAAACAAGAAAGGTTTTATGTAAAGGTTATGTAATATCAATTGCTTAAGTATCTGCAGTGGATACATTAAAACCACATAACCTTAATTGTGTGTTACCAAGCCAGCACTGCTGTCAGTGATGCCCCAGTTGTTTGTCTGGCAGAAACTTGGGTTATCCACAGTGTCTCTTTGTGCTATCAGAAATCTCCAGCCATTAGTGTTACTGTGATCATCCAGCACCACGGAGAGCCAGAGGTTCAATATTCTTGTCAGTTCAGAGAAGCATTAGCCCAGCCTGCAGGGCTGCTTTGATAATCACTTGTTTTTACTGTATACACACATATATATATATAGAATCATAGAATGGTAAGGTTGGAAGGGACCTCAAAGCTCATCTAGTTCCAACCCTCTGCCATAGGCATGGACACCTCCCACTAGTACAGGGCACTCAAGGCCTTCTCCAATCTAGCCTTGAACACCTCCAGGGAGGTCGTGGAGCACAGAATCACCCAACGTGATCAAAGATCACGTTGGGTGATTCTGTGCTCCACAACCTCCCTGGGCAACCTGTGCCAGTGTCTCACCACCCTCACTGTGTGTTCTCTCTTTGTGTGTATATACATACAAGGACATTGAGTTGCTGGAGCATGTCCAGAGAAGGTCAGCAAAGGTGGTGAAGGGTATGAAGAACAGGGCTGGGGAGCAGCAGCTGAGCAGCAGCTTGGAGGAGGCTGAAAGGAGACCTCATCACTCTCTGCAGCTCTCTGAAAGGAGGTTGGAGCCAGGTGAAGGTTGATCTCTTCTCCCTAGTCACAAGTGATGAGAGAAAACGACCTCAAGTTGCATAAGGACAGGTTCAAAGTGGAGATGAGGAAGAATTTCTTCACTGAAGCAGTGGTTAAGCATTGGAACAGGCTGCTCAGGGAGATACTGGAATCGCAATCCCAGGAAAAGGTCAAAATACATCTAAATGTGTACACGGTATAGTGGTGGACTTGGCAGCATTAGCAGTTGTAGGTCTTTCCCAATCATTGGCATCTTATGAGCATTCTTCTGAGGGACCTGACCCGGGAGGTTTCTGTGGGTGGTGAAATGCCCAAATGGCTCCCTGCTGCTCTGGGCAGCCTCACCCGCACCCGGGCAAACGGCAGCTGCGGGCCAGAGAACCAAATACCATCGGGAAGCGTTCGGCATCGCGGCTCAGGCACACAAACAGCAGCCACGGCCCAACCGCCGGGAAAACTCCACCGTTTCGACGGCTCCGCCGCTGACGCACCGGCGGGGCGGGGTCGGTACGTGTCGCGCAAACGCGTCGCGCGTGATGCAGGACGCACGGCGCGGGGCATGCCGGGACTGGTAGTCGTTGCTCCCCCGTGGCCGGCGAGGACTCGGCGCGCGCGCAGCTGCCGCCCGACTTTGTAAAGTCGCTGCCTCAGGTTGGGTCGGGCCCGGCTGCCATCTTGGTCGAGGAACAGAGCAGCTGCTGCGCCGCCGAGCCCGGTGAGGGAAGCTGGGGGTCCGTGCTGCGGGCAGGGGGGAAAGGAAGAGAAAAGAGGAGGAGGTGGTGGTGGTGGCTGCAGCGGTTGGGAAGGGACGGGACGGGACAGAAGACTCCGGCGCGGCGGCCCCGTCGCTCTCCTCGGCTCCGGACGGCCGTTGCGCGGTGGCGAAGGGAGAGGGGCGCGGCAGACCCCAGTCGGCTTAGCCTTGGCTCCCTGAAAGCCATTTCGCCCCCGGGGGGTGCTTCACCGAAGCGGCCCCTCTGCGCCGCGCTGCCTTCCCGTGTCCTGGTGAGGTTAGCTCTTGGGCCGGCGGCCCGGGCTGGGACGGTAGCATCGTGCCTTTCTTGGGACCCCTACGTTCCCCTGCGGGGACTGCCTGTCCCCGGTTCCCTTCTCCGGTGCTGCCGGCCTGCGCTGCGGAGCCGTTTCTCCGCCCCGGCTGATAGGGGCACCAGCCCGGACCGTGAGCCGTGGTGCCCGTTCCCCCCCAGCTCTTCATCGCCTCTTCCAGTTGTGGAGAAGCAAATGCTGCTGAGGACCCTGGCCGGATTCTGCCATCCCCCTTCCGAGCTCGTTGTCGCTGAGATAAGCCTCTAAACCTTCACCCTCTGAGGGCCTTGGGGATTCGCTCCCGTCAGAGGCTTCGCTTTCCGGCAGCCGTTCCCGTGGCACTGCCTTCTTAACAGCCTTCGCCTTGAGTCCCCTCGGAGCAACCCTTCGGTCCTGGAGCCTCTCTCCAAACGAGGCTGCTGCCGGACCCGCTTGGCGAGAGTTGGCTGCCTTTGTGCTGTCCGGCTGCAGCCGTGCCTTGAAGTAATGTTTCGTAGGGATAAAACAAGAGCGTAGCTGTGAGTCTGTACCGAGCTGCGCTGGCTCTTGTAAACACGGCGGAATGGCAGCGTCGCTGCTACCACCGCTTTATTTTGGAAACACCGACCAGTTCTAGCTGTTAACCCTCCTGCTTCCAAGCAGGGTGTCTTTGACCTTGCGTGGCAGTAGTATTCCGATAAAAGCAGAGCAAGGGTGTTTGAAGATGCCTTTGTCTAATAGGCTCTGATAGTCAGAAACCCATCTTGCTTTAATAGCGCTAATCATAGAATCAGTCAGGGTTGGAAGGGACCACAAAGATCATCTAGTTCCAACCCCCCTGCCATGGGCAGGGAGGCCCTACCCTAGATCAGGCTGGCCTGACCTTAAACACCTCCAGGGATGGGGCATTTAGGATGTTAAATAGTCAAAAGAACTTCGGATCTTTGTGATGCAGAGAGAAAAAAGCAGGTGTAGCATTTTGGCTGTTGGTTGTCATTCGTGTGGCATCCTTTACCCTTGAAGCTACAGCAAAACTTCACCTTTATACCTTACTTAGAGTTGATGGAGTTAGAAACCAGATTACTTTAGACTACCTTTTCCTAATATGTTATTGCTTCTTTTGGCGAGTTTCTCATTGTTTTGTATGATCTCTGCTCCATCCTCTTGAAAGAGAAGAGAAATGCAGACAGATATTTGTAAGAAGCTAGTTCATGTCCAGAGAATGACAGTGATTTATACCTGAAAAAGAGACATAGATGTTGAAGAATGAAACATCAATTTTGTCTCTCTTTATTTCTAAAGCTCTAATGTCTGTCTTTATTTCTGGCAGTTTTAATGCTAAAAAAAAAAAAAAACTTGCTTGAAAAAAGAAATTTAATTTTTTTTTTCCTCTTAGAGTCCAGAAACAGTTCTAATTTAATTAGTTACATTGCACTTTGCTACAGCCCTTTAAATCTGGGCTTGCTCTGGTCTGCTTTCTTAGTTGTGCTTGGGCTGACAGTTATAATCACTACACCCAACTCATTCACCTTGAATGACAGTTGGGGAATATGTAGCTTTTGGAGCCAAAGTGAATTTTCTTGTCTTTAAAACAAAGAACTGATAGAGTGCATGTGAAAAGTGATGCTGCAGTGGAAAATAACTGACGCTTCTGAGCACTAACTTTGAAAGCTTCTTACAGATTAAACAGTTATTTTGGGTCCTAAGAGAGATTGGGAGAAGGTTATTTATATATATTTGTTAGTTAAGTGGCATCACTTCATTGCCTTCTCTCAATTTTCTTTCCATCCCTAAAGTTCTGTTTCTTTTCTAGTGAAACAGGCCTGAAATTTGAAGTTGTTCTGTTTCTTTCTTAGCGAATTTCAAAATGGTTTGAGATCTACTACAGGATAAGTAAGCTAACAGGAAGATAGGTAGTATAGTACAAGAGAAAACATTGTATTTTATTTGAATGGATTGTTTCTAAGAAAGGTTGCTGTAGGATTGCTTGAAAAAGAAGTTTCTGGAGAGATTAACTAAGTAAATTAATGTTCTTCTGGTTTGCAGCATATGTAGTAGATAAGTTGCTTTTCGACAGCATTATCAGTTGATGATAGCATTATCAGTTGATGATAGCATCTAAACAAACATCTGTTGTAAATTTAAGCTGTTTAAACAAAGTGCTGAGCATACTCAGCCACAGTGAAGTGCTTTTTGTGTTGCAGCAAACCTGATTTGAGTTCTGCTTGAAAGCAAGGTGAAGAGTCTGTGGGGTTAGAGCATTACAGGTGGCAATGGTGAAGCTTTTTGGAGTGCCCTCATGGGTACTGCTTGTTTCTGAGACTTTGTGTTTGGCTCTCCTATTATGTTCATGTAATGTCCTAATTTTTGTCAGTCTGTGTAATTGAAGGAACTACTTTCTGCTCTAACACCTAATGAGGAGTGAATATGCCTGCATATAACCTAGAGGAGAGGATTTGCCTCAGCTGCTTATTGTAACCATACTTCACCCAGCTATAGCTGAAGTGGCTCCTGCCTCACAAGAGGAAGTGGACAAGCTGTGATTATAAGTCCAGTTTGGGAATATTTTTTTTTTCCCTAGATACTTACCCAATTTATGAGACAGTAAAAGGTATTTTTAAAGGTTAAGCAGATTTCTTGGGCTTGGGTTGGCTCTTACCTGAACTATGCCCATGTTTTTGAGAAGGAAAGGTAGTTTTTCCTACTTCATCTGAAGAATAAATTAATAAGCACTCGAGCATTTTCCCTAAGTGACTGGCATTCAGGTTTTACTGTAGCGCAGAGCTGAAGGATTGATCATCATAAGAATTGCAGATTATGCTTCATAGCAACAAAGGTGTGGAAACAAAGTGGGAAAGAGCATTTTAAGGAAAGCAAGGCTGTTCCATATGACCAGCTCTTAAGTTATGCCTGGAATTTCTACTTTTACTATACCAGGGCATACAACACATGAAACCAGCAGTGTTGAACTTCCTGGTAAAAACATCAAGGGCAGATCATTTCTTCTCCCCTTTGGAAAAAAAAAAACCAAAACCCACAATACCAGATCTTGATGTGCTGGCTAGTCAAATAATTGAAAAACTTGGCAATTAGTGTACTGGTTCTTGGGGTTTTAAAAGTTTTATTGCAGTCTTCTTAGTTAGAAATTGGCTAATGCCTGCATTCCTCCCATTTACCTGAGCTATTCTAAACTGTGCTGGGAGGAGAAGCCTGTTGTTTCACTTCTGAACAGAACTACTTAACATTTGGATCATTGAATATCTTAGAGTCAAATGGTATTGTTGAGTAAGAAAAGGCCTATTCTCTTAAGGTGGGTTGCTAAATTGTATCCTCTGGAACCAGAAGTGAAAGCTTGGTGACTGGCCTGAAACCTGCAGATCTGCTTTGGGATCAGGGAGGTCATGATTATGGAAGCTGGAATTTTCAACAAGAGGGTGTTAATAGCAGCCTTTATAAAGTCTTTATGCTGTCTGTTTTCTGTTGGTCCTGGCTTCTTTTTAAACTGGCAGAGGGCAGATTTAGACTGGATGTTAGGAGGAAGCTCTTTCCAGTGAGGGTGGTGAGACACTGGCACAGGTTGCCCAGGGAGGTTGTGGAGCACAGAAGATCACGTTGGGTGATTCTGTGTTCCACAACCTCCCTGGAGGTCTTCTGTGCCCCCCCCGCCTCCTTAGGAGGAAGTTGTTTGCAGTGAGGGTGGTGAGACACTGGCACAGGTTGCCCAGGGAGGCTGTGGCTGCTCCCTCACTGGGGGTGTTAAAGACCAGGTTGGATGAGGCCTTGAGTGAGCTGTGCTAGTGGGAGGTGTCCCTGCCTATGGCAGGGGGTTGGAACTAGATGATCCTTGTGGTCCCTTCCAGCCTTACCATTCTATGACTCTTGACAAGAGTAACCTGGGGATTTATTCTGATTGCCTTAGGGACCTCCTAATCTTTTTAAAGATTTTTTTTTTTCTAGCAGAGGAAAAGTAAGATCAGCTAAAGTTTGAAGTTGTCTTGAATAGAGAGACATAATAAAGGCAGATCTATAATCTGGTTCTGGTTTATTCATCAGTTGGGTAGCCATTTGCAGTGCAAGGTCCATCAGGAGTATAAACTTCATGACTGGGAGCATGTTTATTTACTTAGTAAAATGACCTCTTTGATTCCTTCAGTTTCACATGATTGTGATGAAAGTTTTGCCTGTGCAAGTCATTTGTAAGTGGTTACTGCCCTTTTTAGCTTGGTCTCCCCCAGTACAGTGAAAACAGCTACAAAAAACTGGGCAGGTGGGAGAGTATGTGTGGAGCAGAGTGGATGGTGTTCATCTTTGACATGCTTTTGATCAGCATCCATCCCTAGTGCCTGCTCCTGTCCTCAGTGACAGCTGAGGATTTAATTATGTATTAATAATCATTATTCTTGCTTGACAGTTAGAGTGGTCAGATACCAGCAGTGAAGAAATCATAGAATCATAGAATGGGAAGGTTGGAAGGGACCTCAAGGATCAGCCAGTTCCAACCCCCTGCCATAGGCAGGGACACCTCCCACTAGTACAGGTTACTCAGGGCCTCCTCCAATCTGGCCTTGAACACCTCCAGGGAGGGAGCATCCACAACCTCCCTGGGCAACCTGTTCCAGTGTCTCACCACCCTCACTGTAAAGTACTTCCTCCTAACATCCACTTTCAATCTCCCCTCTGACACTTCAAACCCATTCCCCTTGTCCTGTTGTTGCAGGACCTTGTCAATAGTCCCTCCCCAGCCTTCCTGGAGCCCCCTTCAGATACTGGAAGGCTACTATCAGGTCTCCTGGAAGCCTTCTCTTCTGCAGGCTGCAGAGCCCCAACTCTCTCAGCCTGTCCTCATAGGAGAGCTGCTCCAGCCCTCTGATGATCTTTGTGGCCCTCCTCTGGATCCCCTCCAACACTTCCATGTCCTTCCTGTGCTGAGGACTTTCACAGACATTTGAATGGGTAGCTCCAAATACTGCATTTGTACTCTGACACTTCAAGTTTTTTTTTTCTTTGCCAGTGCCATGAGCAGCTCTTCTCCTTCTCTTCATTTATTTGCAAAGCAGCTAGGTGGAGTGAGTTTGGTTTTTATAAGAATTCCTTAACTAAGGCTTTGTTTGGTTTTTTGGTTGTTTTTTTTTTTTTAAACTTTGGCTTGTCAGAGTCTGAATTAATTGTCCTTTAGATCACTCTGATTATTTCATCTTCATAGGGATTGCCTCTGTAAGAGTATGTGTGGCTTGTGTGCATGTTTGTCTTTGCTACTGCTGTAAATACATCATTTCAGAGACCTGATCAATCACCTATGGCCATTAACACATAAAAGATATCCCTAAGGTGATAATGTGTTCAACCTGATCTTGAACTAGGCTTGGGAACTTGTGTGAAAGTAGCTTTGCCTTTCCTATCTGAGTTAAGATCTCCTGAGGCAATCCTCATATGAAGGGCACTTCACTCTCTAAAGGGAGTGAGGGGAAAAAAAACCCCACAGGAACACAGGAGATAAAAAGTAGCAGTGTGACCTAACTTCTTTTTCTGCATCAGCTTAACAAGGCTACTTCTGCTCTTAAAGCTAAGCTGTTTATCTAGTGCCTGTATTGCATCAATGATGCAGCCTTCAGAGGAACTGCTTCTTACTCCAGCTGTTTGGAGTGTAATGAAAACAGGAAAGAGGAGTGAGGTGCTGGAGGTTTAGAAAAACTCTGACCACCTCACTCTGCATTCCTACATTTTCTGTAGCTATCCAAAGGAAGCAGTTGTCCCCTGTGCTTTCAGGGCTTTTTACATTGTGGTGTTTAGTAAGTACTGGCCATCTGCAACACTTGTAATTCTGTCAGAATTCCAGAAGGAAGCTTCAGATAATTGATGGAGAGAGACTGTTTACAAGGGCCTACAGTGACAGGACAAGGGGCAATGGCTTCAAACTGAAGAGCAGCACATTTAAATTGGATGTGAGGAACAAGGTTTTTGCTGTGAGGGTAGTGGAACACTGCAAGAGGTTACCCAGGGAGGTGGTTGAGGCTCCATCCCTGGACATACTCAGGGCGAGGCTTGAGAGGTTTCTGGGCAACTTAATCTGCTTGAGGGTGTCCCTGCTGACTGTAGGGAAGGTTGGACTGGATGATCTTTGGAGGTCCCTTCCAGCCTGGACCGTTCCATGACTCTATGATACACTCCGTTTGGGACTTGTTAAATCAAGTTTCCCACTAAGCCATGAGAAGACTTTTTTTTTTCTTTTGCAGATGTTGGCATGTGCTGTGTAATGGAATGACCAATTTCCAGAGCAGTGCTACAGTTGTTAAACATTTGCCTGAACCAAATCTAATTCAGGTTAAGGAATGAGCTGTCACAAGGCAACAGTTGTTCTCATGGTTCTCCTTGTGCACCCATCAAATCAGGGTAATTTGCCCTGTGGGGAAACCTGTTGGCATTACTGATTGGTTTATTTAGATGTTCTCAGTGGTGTAAAGGTTTTAAACATAGTCCTATGAGGTGTGGCATAGCATTATTTTTTCCCTTCCTAGATCCCCTAGACAGAGATCTACTGGAGAGAGTCCAGCAGAGGCTACAAGGGTGATTAAAGGACTTGGTACAACTCTCCTATGAAGAAAGGCTGAGAGACCTGAGGCTGTTTAGCCTTGAGAAGAGAAGGCTTAGAAGGGGTTTTATCCATGTCTATAAGTATCTGAGGGTGGGTGTCCAGGTGAAGGTGCCAGGCTCTTCTCAATAGTGCCCAGTAATAGAACAAGGACCAGTTGGTATAAGCTGGAACCCAGGAAGTTCTACCTCAACTTACTGTGAGGGTGACAGAGACCTGGAGCAGGCTGCCCAGAGAGGTTGTGCAGTCTCAGGACCCATCTGGATGTGTTCCTGTTTGACTTGCTGTGATGGTTTGGGAGTTCCCTGTCCCCCTACACTTTGTAAAATCCCCCAGACTAGACACAGCCAGCTGGAAGTTAAGGCCTGAAGCTCTATTTGCAGCTCAGCACAATGTACAAGCAGAGATAGACACAACAGACAGGAATAGTTAGAGACATAGACAAGGTAAAGGTAATACTGACAGTTTCCCTCCCAGAAATCGGAGACCCCAGGAAGGGCTCCCAACTACCCTTTCACCTTCTCCCCACCTCTCTACCTTACCCCAGGGTTTGCCTTACACACAAGGGGAGTTTGGAGGATTGGCCAGAGGGGTTAGAAAGAAAGTGGTTAGTGAGGTTACTCAGCAGAGAGGATAAGGGAAGAAGTTAGAGAGACCAAGACTCTCCCAAGCCTGTGTGAGTGTCTTATCTGTGTTTGTGTTCTTGTTCTTATCCATCTCAGCAAGCCTATGAGTGAAGTAGACATCACCACTCTTTGCTTTTCACAGCCTATAGTTTTTTTTTTTTTTCATTAAAATATTCCAGTAAACCTCAAACCAGCACACCTGCCCTGGGTGATCCTGCTTTGGCAGGGGGGCTGGCCTGAATGATCTCTGGAAGTCCCTTCCAACTGCTTCCATTCTGTGATTTTATGATTCCTTTCTGCCCCTGCTCAGGCCCTTCAAGATCTACAGGACTTTATGGCATTAGTCAAAGTTAGAATTATTATTGAACATTTAAGTCTTGCTTTCATCTGGGATCTGAGTGTCTTGATGATGATATTAGAGGTGGAGATGCTTTCAGACTGATGTGAAGCTGTGAACTTCCCAGTCAGCTGTGTGTTTGAGTGTGGCAGATACCAACAAAAGGAAATTTGCAGTTAAGGCTTGACAGTGTGGGAGTTGAGAAGGAAGCCACTTTGTAGACAGTAGTGGCAGAATCTGCTAGAAGAGAAATCTTGTTCTACAGCTGGGATTTCCTTACTTTTTTTGGAATACTGTGTTTTATATTTCTGTCTCCATGACTTAATGCAGTAAGGTTCTTCTGCACTACAAACTAAATAAAAAAGCAAGTGTCAGAACAAAATTTAGAGCAACTGGCAGAACTTCTCACATGACTTAGAATCAGGGTTTGTATCTGGAAGGATGTTTTGCTGATTAAAAAAGGTCATTACACAGTATTATCACCTTGTGGGCCTTCCTTGTGGCTTAAACCCACCCAGCTGCTTGCTTGCTGACCGCTGCTGGGATGGAGAGAGGATCTGAAGAGTCAAAGTGAAGAAACTCATGTGTTGAACTGAAGACAGGTACAGCAAAAGGCAGGAGTGCAAACAAAGCACAGCAAGGAATTCCTTCACCACTTCCCATCAGAAGGCAGGTACTCAACTGTCTCCAGGAGAGCAGGTAACAGTGACTTGGACAGGCAAATGCAGCTCTTTACTAACTTCCTCCTCCCTCAGCTTTGTATGCTGAACTTGACATCATATGGCCTGCAATATCTCTTGGCTCAGCTGGGATCAGCTGTGTCCCTTTCCACCTTCTTTTTCACCTCCAACCTGCTTGCTGGTGGTGTGAGGAGCAGACAAGCCCTGGACTCTCTGTAAGTGCTGCTCAGCAAGAAGGAAAAGATCCCAATGTTGCCAGCAGTGTTTCCAGCACAGATCCAAACCACGACCCCACACCAGCTGCTGGGAAGAAAATAAGCTGCCTCAGCCACAAACAGCACAGCCTGTACTTGTCCTCTGGTATGTGAATACCTGTGTGGTTTGTCACATAGTGCCTGGATGTCGCTGTAGGACGTCCCTGTGTGCTGTAAAAAATGTCAGCACACCAGCAAATGCTTTAGCAGGGCATGCAAACTATGGCTGTTTTATTAAGAAAAAAAAAAATAGTTAGAAAAAGTTTGTTTTGCAGTTAGTAGAGGCCCCAGGGTTTAATTTCCTGAGGTATGTTGGATTTAAACAGGTCAATGATTGTCAGTTTAGGACTAGAGTTGGCTCAAAGGTAGGACTGTGTGCTGGGAGGAGTGCGAGGGGGAAGGTGGGACCCCACTGCTTCAGCAGTATCAACCTGCCAGGCTGGAACTCACCATCTGCACTGCCCTGATAACTGCTGCAGCTCTATTGCTGTTACTCTTGTCCAGGTTACCTCTGGCTCACTGTCAAGTTTTAATTTAGGAGACAATTTTAAGCTTCTTTAGAGGTGAGCTTTAAGATGCATCCCTGCAGTGTGGATGTTCCCTTCAAATTGAAGGATGCAGTTAATTTTTATTGGTAGGCAACCTATTCTATTTTTAAGTGCACAATTGTCTTCCTACAGACCATTTAGGATGTAAAGAGTGAAACTTTTTCATTCAAGGATTTTATTTATTAATACAGTCAGAGGTCTTGGGTAACCCAAGATTTCAGAGAAAGCAAAAGGGGTTTAGGACAGCCCCACTAAAGAAGAGGTTAAGTGTTCACAGGGTCACAGGATGTTAGGGGTTGGAAGGGACCTCTGGAGATTGAGTCCAACTTCACTGCCAGAGCAGGACCATAACCTAGTGCAGATCACACAGGAACACATCCAGACAGGGCTGGAAAGGCTCCAGAGAAGGAGACTAAACAACCTCTCTGAGCACCCTGTGCCAGGGCTCTGGGACCCTTAACAGTCAAGAAGTTTCCCCTTGTGTTGAACTGGAACCTCCTGTGCTGCAGCTTCCATCCATTGCTCCTTGTCCTATCCCAGGCAGCAGTGAGCAAAGCCTGTCCCCCCACCCTGACCCCCAGCCCTCATTTATAAACATTTATTCAATCCCCTCTCAGTCTTCTCCATACTAAGCAACCCCAGGTCCCTCAGGCAGTGCTCCAGCCCCCTCATCCTCATGGCTCTCCCTTGGACCCTCTCCAGCAGATTCCTGTCCCTCTTAAACTGTGGAACCCAAAATTGGACATTAGGAAAAACTTCTTCACTGCAAGAGTGGTCAGGGATTGGCACAGGCTGCGCAGGGAGGTGGTGGAGTCCCCATCCCTGGAGGTGTTCAAGAAATATGTGACCATAGCACTTGGGGACAGGGTTTAGTAGCCATGGTGATGGGCTGAAGGTTGGACTCAATGATCTTAGATGTAGATAGAACTTCCTGTGCTGTAGTTTATATCCACTGTCCCTTGACAATGTTGGCAGTGTCGAAATGGTGCAGTTCTGAGCCTGATTTCCTATAGCTTCTGCTTTGTTTTTCAGAGAGGCATGAGCTGGATTGTAGCAAGCAGTTGAATTTTGCTAGGTTGGCATAGTTGTGTTGTCCACTCCTGGCCATGCTTCTATGTTACCATCTGATCTTTCACAAACAATTCCTAGGAAGCAGATGATGGACTTCTGCTGCAATTAGGAAGCATGAAGGTGATTCTTCTGGAACTGAAGGATTTGCTTGCAGCAGTTTGCAGTTTTAAAAAAGACACTGACCCATAGTAGACTTTCAGATACTTCAACATTTACTTAATCTTTTTACTTCAGTAATGCATAATTTAGGTTGGAAAGATGCAACCTTTATTTCTGGCTGGCACTGCATTTAGAAAACAGGAATATTACCTCATGTTGTTGCAAATGTTGCATTTCCAGTTCTAGTTTCTTTGGTTATTTGTAATACTTAAGCCTGTTCAGAGAAACAGCTTGTTTTTCTTATGGGACAGTGGATGTGTATGTTCATAGAATGATTTGAGTTGGAAGAAATCTTAAAAGATCATTTAGCTCCAACCCTGCTGCTGTTAGCAGAGACACCTTCCACTAGCCCAGGTTGCTCAAGGCCCTGTCCAACCTGGCCTTGACCACCACCAGGAAGGGGACATCTACAACCTCCCTGGGCAGCCGGTTCCAATGGTCTCTCCACCCTTACTGTAAATATTTCCCTCCTAACATTCAGTCTAAGTCTGCCCTTCCCAGGCTGTAAGTGCCTTGGTAACTGGTTAGCTGCTGGAATTTCAGTGCATTGACTCCAGCAGTTCTTGCTCTTACAACTGAGTCAAACTTAATCAGGAGAAACTGTGCCTTGTAGCATCTAATTGGTTAAAGCAAGTATGAGCAGCAAGTGATGAAGAACTTTCCTTTTGAAGATACTTCAAACATGAGCCAGGAGTGTGCCCAGGTGGCCAAGAAGGCCAATGGCATCCTGGCCTGCATCAGCAAGAGTGTGGCCAGCAGGAGCAGGGAGCTCATTCTCCCCCTGGACTCTGCACTGCTTAGGCCACACCTTGAGTCCTGTGTCCAGTTCTGGGCCCCTCCATTGAAGAAGGACATTGAGGTGCTTGAGTGTGTCCAGAGAAGGGCAATGAGGCTGGGGAGAGGCCTGGAGAGAGGCTGAGGGAGCTGGGATTGGTTAGCCTGGAGAAGAGGAGGCTCAGGGGAGACCTTCTTGCTGTCTCCAGCTACCTGAAGGGTGGTTGTAGCCAGGGGGAGGTTGCTTTCTTCTCTCAGGCAAGCAGCAGCAGAACAAGAGGACACAGTCTGAAGCTGTGCCAGGGGAAGTTTAGGCTGGAGGTGAGGAGAAAGTTGTTGCCTGAGAGAGTCATTGAGTGCTGGAATGGGCTGCCCAGGGAGGTGGTGGAGTCAGCGTCCCTGGAGGTGTTCAAGGTGCATTTGGACGTGGCACTTGGTGCCATGGTCTGGTCTTGAGGTCTGTGGTGATGGGTTGGACTTGATGATCTTTGAGATCTCTTCCAACCTTGGTGGTACTGTGAGACTGTGAAATAAGCAGCAGATTTCAGGTGTGTGTTGTCACTGGTAGTAGAGAGTGATTCATGGTTTCTTTGATGAGCCTTGCCAGGTTGAATTGCAGATCAGTGATGTCTGGTTTGGTTTATTGCTCCAGTACTGACAGTGGCAATCTGTTTAGCAAGATAGTTTTTTCTCAGGCAGTATTGTTTGTCTTTCTACTGATACTTTTGATACCTCCATGACCCTTTTTATCAGTGTTCTTGGGAGCAAAGAAATGGGGACTTGTCTGGGGCACCCTGTTGTTATCCCTTGAGGAAAGTAGGTTTGTTCACCTGTGAACCTTCATCAGTGGTACTGAACACGTGAACACCCTGAAAAGTGTGTTGTGTACTGTACAGTTCTGTGCAGAACACAGTAAAGAATCATGTTGAGGTTTTTGGAGATCCCAGTTTATCATCCTTCTGAAAAATGTGTCTGCTAGAGTTGAGTTTTCCAGGTGATAGAGTCTGGGTTTGGTTCTGCATTTACTGACTGCTAGTAAAGAAAAGCCTTTCAAAAGGCTACTTTAAAAGTATCACAGAATGTTAGAGGTTGGAAGGGGTCTCCAGAGATCATAGAGTCCAACCCCTCTGCCACAGCAGGATCACCCAGGGTAAGTCACATAGGAGCACATCCAGATGGGTCTTTAAAGTCTCTCAGAGGAGGAAACTCCACAGCCTCTCTGGGCAACCTGCTCCAGGGCTCCAGCACCCTCACGCCAAAGAAGTTTATTCTCCTGTTGAAGTGAAACCTCCTCTGTTCCAATTTGTATCCATTGCTCCTTGTCTTATTACTGCACACCACTGGAAAGAGATTGGCTCCATCCACTTGGCACTCCCCCCTTAGATATTATAGACATGAATCGGATCTCCTCTCAGTCTTCTGTTCCCAAGAACTGTAAGAGTGGGTGACGTTGTCATTCTTAACAATGAGCACAGGTGATTGTGCAATTTATTGGTCAAGCTTTTTTGCTTTTCTTCCCATTCCCCCCAGAGTTAAAAGCTTTACCAGTTTGTTTGAACAAGGGCAAGTGTGAACGACTGATAATGAAACGTAGCACTGGGAGTGGAATGGGGAAATGTGATGAAACTAACATGCAGCTGTGAACAAGAATAAATGGCCAGAGATTACAGAATCCTCTGTAGATGCTGTCCTCTGTTAATAACTGAATGTGTAGCTTCTTCTCAGGTCACTTGTGGAGCTGCAGTGTGGATGCTGGAACAGAAGGTGATGGCCTTGTGATTTGTTTTAGTGTGAGAGATGATAGTATAGAATTGTTTCATTGACATTTCCAAAGCAGTGCCTTTGCAATACATTTTAAAGGAGCTGGGATACAAACCCACCTTCTTCTGTTGCCAAAACACAACATAACCAATTTAGTTAAAGCTCAGGTTGTTCTCCAACACATCTCCCAGTGGCCCATCTCCTTCACCTATGAGCATCAAACAAAGCACTGAAGTTTCTGAAATAATCTAATGGAAGTTAATGATTTCCACCTTTGTAGTTGGAAAATAACCAAGCTGTAATCTGAACTGTGATGCTAGGCCACCTGGGGAGGTGATGGTGTCACTATACCTGGAGGTGTTCAAGCAGTGTGTGGGCATGGCACTTTGAGACATGGTTTAATGGCCATGGTGGTGTTAGGTTGGTGGTTGGACTGGATGAACTTAGAGGTCTCTTCCAACCAAAACAATCCTGTGATTCTTGATTTCTACACTAATGAGATAGGGTAGCTAAATGTATGCACTGGCAGCTGTGAAATTATGGAAGTTAGTAGATGTGTTCAAACCATCAGACTGGAGTGGTAGAACAGCACATTGATGTGAAATTATCAGCTTGCTGTGTACTATCCACAGTTGTGCCTCCATGATCAAGTCAGCTGTACACAGCACTGAGCAGCATCACTCTTTATTGAGGCCTTGAGCAATCAAATTTAGCTGAGAGCCATCTCTACCCATAGTAGGGAGATTGGAGTAGGCATCTCTAAAGTCCCTTCCAACTTAGGCCATTCTGTGATTCTATTACTGTCATCAGGGAAACCCCACTGACATTTTCCTACTGAGGTTTGGATTAATTTATGCAGATAAATACAGGCTGCAGAACTGTGCCCAGGCCAACCTCATGACATTCCACAAGGCCAAGTGTAAGGTCCTGCACCTGGGTAGACACAATGCCAAGCACAGCTCCAGGCTGGGTGGGGAATGGCTGAGAGCAGCCCTGAGAAAAAGGACCTTGGAGTCTGGGGTAATGAAAAGCTCAACCTGAGCCTGCAGTATGAGTGCAGCCCAGACAGCAACTGTGTGCTGGGCTGCAACAAGAGCAGTGTGGGCAGCAGGGCAAGGGAGGGGATTGTGCCC
>VWZE01020259.1:38016-51308 GCA_013396675.1 Eubucco bourcierii
CAGCAGAACAAGAGGACACAGTCTCAAGCTGTGCCAGGGGAAGTTTAGGCTGGAGGTGAGGAGAAAGTTGTTGCCTGAGAGAGTGATTGAGTGCTGGAATGGGCTGCCCAGGGAGGTGGTGGAGTCAGCGTCCCTGGAGGTGTTCAAGGCGGGTTTGGATGTGGCACTTGGTGCCATGGTCTGGTCTGGAGGGCTGTGGGGATGGGTTGGACTTGATGAGCTTTGAGGTCTCTTCCAACCCTGGTGACACTGTGAGACTGTGATAATTGCTCTCTAAATCTTTTAAATTTTCTGAACTCATAGAATGCAGAGTTGGAAGGGACCTCTGGACACCATGGAGTTCAACCCCACTGCCAAAGCAGGATCACCTAGGACAGGTCATACAGGAGCACATTCAGGTGGGGCTTGGAAGTCTCAAGAGAAGGAGACTCTAGAACATCTTCTGAGCAGCATCCTCACACCAAGTTTCTTCTCATGTTGAGGTGGAACCTCCTGGGTTCCAGCTTGTAGCCATTAACCCCTTGTCCTATCACAGGACAGCACTGAAAAGAGCCTGGCACCCACACTTCAGATATTTGTAACCAGTGATCACATCTCCTCTCAGGCTGCTCTTCTCCAGACTAACCAGTCCCAGGACTCTCTCAGCTTTTCCTCATCATCCTCATAGCTTCTGTGGGACTCTCCAGTATATCTCTGTCCCAACTGCATTTCAAATACTTTCATGAAAAGCTTTTCCACTCCAACTGGGTTTAGATTTGAGATTCACATCTGGGATCTAGTAATTAACAGTCCTGACCCCCACTCTATAGAAGCAAGTCATTGATACTTTTTTGGTGGTGTCATTCTCTCCAGTGGGTAACACCAGCATCAACAAGCTGTAGGAAGCAAAAGGCTGAGGGCCCTGGAGCTGTTTAGTCTGGAGAAGAAAAGGCTGAGAGGGGATCTGATCAACATGAAAAGCTCAACCTGAGGCTGCAGTGTGCACATGTAGCCCAGACAGCAACTGTGTGCTGGGCTGCAGCAAGAGCAGTGTGGGCAGCAGGGCAAGGGAGGGCATTGTGCCCCTTGGCTCTGCTCTCCTCAGACCCTAGCTGTAGTCCTGGGTGCAGTTCTGGAACCCCCAGCACAGGAAGGACATGGAAGGGTTGGAGCCAGTCCAGAGGAGGCCACCAAGATGCTGAGAGGGCTGCAGCAGCTCTGCTGTGAGGACAGGCTGAGAGAGTTGGGGCTGTGCAGCCTGGAGAAGAGAAGGCTTCCAGGAGAGCTTGGAGTGGCCTTGCAGGATCTGAAGGGGCCTCCAGGAAGGCTGGGGAGGGACTATTGACAAGGGTTTGGAATGGCAGGACAGGGGGAATGGGTTTGAAGTGTCAGAGGGGAGATTGAAAGTGGATGTGAGGAGGAAGTTGTTTGCAGTGAGGGTGGTGAGACACTGGCACAGGTTGCCCAGGGAGCTTGTGGAGCACAGAAGCACCCAACCTGAGCTTTGAGCTTTGATCACGTTGGGTTATTCTGTGCTGCACAACCTCCCTGGAGGTGTTCAGGGCCAGGTTGGATGAGGCCTTGAGTGGCCTGTGCTAGTGGGAGGTGTCCCTGCCTATGGCAGGGGGTTAAAACTGGATGAGCCTTGAGGTCCCTTCCAACCTTCCCATTCTATGCTTCTATAAATATCTGAGGGGTAGGGGTCAGGAGGAAGGTGCCAGGCTCTTTTCAGCAGTGCACAGAGCTAGGACAAGGAACAACGGGTACAAGCTAGAATGCAGAAGGTTTCACCTCCACATGAAGAGAAATTTCTTTGGAGCCCTGGAGCAGTCTGTCCAGAGAGATTGTGGAGTTTCCTTCTCTGGAGACTTTCAAGCCCCATCTGGATGCATTCCTGTGTGACCTGCCCTAGGTGACCCTGCTTTGGGAGGGGGGGGTTGGACTGGGCCTCCAGAGGTCCCTTCTAACCCCTACCATTCTGTGATTCTGTGATCTTACTACTTTGGAAAGAGCTGTGGATTTACACAAATGCTTAGTTCATATTGCAGCCTCCAAAATGAAAATTAATGATACTCAGATGTGTTCTCACAGAGTCACAGAATGCTAGGGACTGGAAGGGACCTCTGGAGATTGAGTCCAGTTACACTGCCAAAGCAGAGTCACTCAGGAACGCATCCAAATGGGGCTTGAAAGTCTCCAGACAAGGAGACTCTTCAGCCTCTCTGGGCAACCTGCTCCAGTGCTCCATGACCCTTAAATTAACGAAGTTCTTCCTCATGTCTTGATGGAACTTTTGATGTTCAAGTCTTTGCCTGTTACCCCTGCCCTCTCCCATTACAAATTCTAGTTTGCATGGCAGGCAGAGAATAGCCCTGCCCTTGTTCAGGCTGCATGGTGTTATCAGCTGCTGAGTTCACAGATACAGATATCAAGAGCTTAAGCTAACAAGAACCTTTCCTTGTTGGAAATGATGCTGTGTGCAGAAAATGACCCGAGGGCTGACCCCTGATATTTGATCTGCTTTGGGATTCAGATTTGTGGCTGACCCAAGCTGTGCAGCAGTGTGGGCTGGGAGATTTGCATGTGCGGCTTAGCCACCTCCTGAGCCAGAGCAACAGAGCCTCACAGCAGCCCAAAGAGAGGGAGGTCAGAGAGAGAGGTGGATCAAAGCTTTTGCAGTAGGTTATGACCACTGAAGACAGTGAGGAAATTGGACAAAGGAGGGAACATGGCATGAGGGGGATGCAGCAAGTAGCGTGGAAGCTGCAGTGAGCAGGTAATTTGGACTCCTTTAACCCCTTCCATTTCCAGTGGTGCTGTTGTTTAACCCCAACCAGCAGCTGTGCACCAAGCACCACACAGCTATTTCTCACTTCTTCAACCATGATGAGGTGAGGACGAGAACTAGGGAGGAAAACAAAAAAGAAGTAAAACTTGTGAGTTGAGATAAGAATAGTTTAATAATTTAAATAGATTAAACTGTGGTAGTAATAATAGCAGTACAGAATAGGAGGATAATGAAGGAAAGAAACCCAAGGAAAACCAAGAGATGCTCACTGCAGTTGCTCATCTCCTGCTGACCAATGCGGAGCAGTGATCAGCCCCTCCTGGCCAACTCCCTCAGTTTACATACTGGACATGAGGTCCTGTGGTAGGGAAGTTTGGTTCATCTGTCCTGGCCATGCTCCCTCCCAGCTTCTTGTGCACCTGGCCACTTGCAGAGCATGGGAACTGAAGATAAGCAATGACAAAACATCAGTGTGCTACACCATCTGAAGTCCAAACCACAGCACTGTGCCAGCTACTAGAAAGAGACTGTCTCAGCTGGAAGCAGAGCAAGTGGGTAGCCTGCTTTGATAATGCTGTGGAGGACTTGCTGGTGCATATGCTTGGGATGCCATCCAGAGGGACCTGGACAGGCTGCAGAGCTGTGCCCAGGCCAACCTCAGGACATTCAACAAGACCAAGCCCTTTGTAAACCTCCTTCTGTGCTAAGGGAAAATGGAAAGGAAGTAAGAAAGAAAAGCAACTTGGTGGGGTTGTTTGCAATATAATATAGAATCATAGAATGGGAAGGTTGGAAGGGACCTCAAGGATCAGCCAGTTCCAACCCCCTGCCATAGGCAGGGACACCTCCCACTAGCACAGCTCACTCAAGGCCTCCTCCCACCTGACCTTGAACACCTCCAGGTGGGGTCTGACAAGAGCAGAGTAAAGTGGCAGAATCCCCTCCCTTGCCCTGCTGCCCACACTGCTCTTGCTGCTGCCTAGGACTCTGTTGCTGTCTGGGCTGCATGTGCACACTGCAGGCTCAGGTTGAGCTTATATCTATCTACATGGCAAAAAGCAGCTGATTTAACTTGGAGTTTCTGGGGATTTAGAAAATGGAGAACTTTAGGGAGCTGGAGCTCTTCAGATTGGAGGAGAGGAACCTAAGGGGTGATCTCATTCAGGTTTGTAAAGATGTAAAGGATGAGTGCCCAGAGACCAGAGCCAGGCTCTACTGGGTGATGCCAAATGTCAGTGGGTGGAAGCTGAGGCATAGGAAGTTCCATGGAATCATGAGGAGGAATTTTTCCTCTGTGAGGGTGACAGAGCCCTGACACAGGTTGCCCAGGGGGGTTGTGGAGTCTCCCTCTCTGGAGATATTCAAGACCTGCCTGGATGTGTTCCTGTGTGATTTGCTATAGGTGATCCTGCTCTGGCAGGGGGGTTGGACTGACTGAGCTTTAGAGGTCCCTTCTAGCCCCTGACCTGTGATTCTGTAATTGTTTATGATTCTATGAATGTTTATGTTGTCTCTTCATCCAGGTTCAAGATCCAGCCCCTATTATGGCTGGCAGTGGGTCCAGATCAGGACCATCCAGTGGGTTGTCCATGAAATCCCAGCTGCAGATCACTGGTAAGCCTTTTGAAAGGGTCTATCTTTTTTGGTTAGCCACATGGAAGTGTTTTTAAACTCAAGTTACTGCTGTGTCACATTCCAAGAAGTTCTCAGCAGTACAAAACCCAAGAGAAATTGCACACTAAAATTGATGCTGTTATATCTTCACTGCTTGGCAGAAATAAAGCAATTCAGGCTTCAGCTGAATTGTATTTTGGAATGATTCACTTAGGGGTAAAAGAAAAAGGACTAAAGGAAGGAATAATTGTTTTGAAGGATTTTATTCTTATTTTGGGATGCTGTTAAGTGAATGGTACAGAACAGTCCTCTGTGAAATGTGACAATGACTGTGATGCTGCTTCCAGTTCCAAACACCTGAGACAATACCAAGCCTAACACTTTCTCCTAACAAGCTTTTTACACCTCAAGCTAAGTGAATCTGCACTGCTCTGCATTTAATGTTACTCATTGCTTCTGCCTCCTTACATATTCTGGTGACCACCATTGTAAAGAGGCTTTAGTAAAAGGGAGTAATGCTGTCAGCACACCTGAGGGGAGGGATGCCATCCAGAGGGACCTGGCCAAGCTTGAATAGTGGGCCCAGGTGAGCCTCATGAGGTTCAACAAGGCCAAGGCCCTGCACATGTGTTGAGGCAATCGTTGGTATCAGTACAGGCCCAGGTATGAAGGGATCAAGAGCAACCCCACAGGGAAGGATCTGGGGATACTGGTGGGTGAAAGGCTGGATGTGAGCTGGCAGTGTGCATTTGCAGCCCAGAAGGCCACCTGTACCCTGGGCTGCATCAAAAGAAGTGTGTGGCCAGTAGGTCAGGGGGAGTAATTCTGCCACTCTCCTCCACTCTGGTCAGACCCCATCTGGTGTATTGCATCCAGCTCTGGAGTCAGCACAGCAAAGATGTGAACTTCCTGGAACAGGTCCAGAGGAGAACCATAAAAGTGATCAGGGGCCTGCAACACCTCTGTTACAGGGACAGGCTGAGGGATTTGGAATTGTTCACCCAGAAGGGAAGGCTCTGGGGAGACCTTATTAGAGCACTTTAGTACTCAGGACAGGAGTGGTGTTCCTCAGGGCTCAGTCTTGGGACCACTCTGCTTAACTAAGGACATAGAATGGATCAGCAGTAAGCTCACAGACAGCACCAGGTTGTGTGAGAGTTGATCTGCAGCAGGGCAGGGAGGCTCTACAGACAGACTTGGGTAGATTGGATCCATGCCCAATGGCAATGGGATGAGCTTCAGCAAGGCCAAGTGCCAGGTCCTGCACCTGGGCCACAATAACCCCAAGCAGTGCTACAGGCCTGGGGCAGTGTGGCTGGAAACTGCCTGGCAGTAAGGGACCTGGGGGCTCTGATGGGCAAGCAACTGAATAAGAGCCAGCAGTGCCCAGGTGGGCAGCATCCTGGCTGGCATTAGAAATGCTGTGCCCAGCAGGTGAGTGGTTGGACTTGATGCCCTCAGTAATGTTTAAAGGTCATTTAGATGTGGTGCTTGGAGGGGTGGTTTATGGGTGAACTTGGTAGAGTAAGGTCAGTGGTTGGACTTGGTGATTCCAGGGGTCTTGTCCAACCTTTGTGAGTCTGTGATCAACAGAAGTCTGACCAACAGGACAAGGGAGGTGATTTTCCCCCTTCTGCTCCGCTCTCATGAGACCCCACCTGGAGCACTGCATCCAGTTCTGGGGACCCCAGCACAAGAAGGACTTGGAACTGCTGGAATGGGTCCAGAGGAGACCACAAAGATGATCAGAGGCTGGAGAACCTCACCTGTGGGGACAAGTTGAGGCTGCTCAGCCTAGAGAAGAGAAGGATGCAGAGAGAGCTCAGGGCTGGCAGTGCCAGGATGAGGGACAATGGCTTTGAGCTGGGAGAGGGAAGACTGAGAATGGAGATGAGGAAGAAATTCTTTAGTGAGGATGAGGAGGGACTGGCACAGGTTGCCCTGAGGGGCTGTGGATGCCCACTCCCAGGTTGGATGAGGCCTTGAGCAACCTGTGCAGGTGGGAGGTGTCCCTGCCCATGACAGGAGAGCTGGGACTGGATGAGCTTTGGGGCTCCTTCCAACCTGAGCCATTCTGGAATGTTGTAGTTAATCTCTGCAAGGTGTCTGTCATGCAGAGTAAGAGCTTCCCCTGGGAGCAGTTTACACTAAGCTCCTTCTCTAAATCTCTCAAGGAGCATGCACTATAAAGAGAACCTGGGTAGATTAGCCATATGGCCTCCAGTTAGTCAGCTTTTATTAAGGGAACAGTGCAGCTGAGGTGGGTGATGAGAACAGAGGAGAGCAGGTTGATATTTGTTAGAGCAAAGGGGAGTTCACTGGCTAACTGGAAATCAACTTTGGCCTAAGAACTGGTTTGTAGGTTTAGAGCAGACTGATGTACCTCATGCTGCTTTTTCTTCATGATCTTTTCACCACAGGTAGTGGCATTTTTCCACAATTCCTTATTGACAGCTCCAGATCATCTGTTCAGCTGTCAAACAAGCAAGTGGAATAATCTCCAGGAGCTCTCTTGGCTGCTGAGAGACAGGGGAAGGTTATGGAAGGTGTTTTCTGATTTCCACACCTGGGTGCTTAAAGTGGGTATTATTAATTAGCGTCTCATGTCCCAGAAGTACTACTGCATGCCTTAGGCATCTGTGAGAGCTGTAGCATTGTGTGGAATGACCTGGAATGCAACAGGGTTTTGGGTTGGGGTTTTTTTTTTTTTGTCCATCTAATCTGTTTATTTCTTTCTCAATGACCTGATGCTGGAATCCTGAAGCACACAGCTGAAAAATATTATTTGCAACTGAGATCTTACTGAGTAACTTCTTTTTCTCTTTCTTAACAGTTATTTCAGCAAAACTAAAAGAAAAAAATAAATGGTTTGGACCTAGCCCTTATGTGGAGGTCTCAGTGGATGGGCAATCAAAGAAGACAGAAAAATGCAACAATACAAATAGTCCAAAGTGGAAACAGCATCTCACAGTGTAGGTTTGATGTTGTTTGTTTGTTTGTTTGTCAATTTAATTGAGCTAAATTATTGCAATTGATGGTGGACTGAAGGGTTGCATCTTTATTTTAACAAGGAGTTCAGTGTCAGATGATATGAAGATATTTCGGTAATTTTTGGAGCCAAATTTACTGCAACCTGAAGAAGAGGAAGCTGAGAGACCTCATTGCTCTCTACAGCTCCCTGCAAGGAGGTTGCAGTGAGGTGGGGGTTGGGCTCTTCTGCCTGATATCCGGTGATAGGTTGAGAGGAAATGACCCAGGACTGTGCCAGAGGAGGTTTAGGTTGGAGATCAGTGACTTGGTTGTGGGGATTCACGAGGCAGGAATTCTAAAATATGCAGTTATTTTATTTCCAGCAAGCCCCACCCACAACTTTATATAAACTTAATGAGATGGGGTTCAGAAATTTGGTCGGAAAAATCTTCCACAAGGATGCTTCTACAAGGAACTTGGTAATTCAGAGAAGTCAGAAAGCTTGGGAAAGGGTTCACTATAAAAATACTTTGCTGCACTTATGGACAAAGGCAACCTGGAGCCCCAGGGAACAGCAGCACTACTCACAGGTCCCTTGGCTCCTTGTTGGCAGTGCCTTGCAGTGCAGACCGTGGGGCAGCACAGGTAAAGCTAAGGCTGCTGGCAGGGTGCCCACCATTACAGCAGAGGCAGGTCCCTTGACTCCTTGTTGGCAGTGCCTTGCAGTGCAGACCATGGGGCACACAGGGTAAAGCTCAGGCTGCTGGCAGGGTACCCACGATTACAGCAGAGGCAGGTCCCTTGGCTCCTTGTTGGCAGTGCCTTGCAGTGCAGACCGTGGGGCAGCACAGGTAAAGCTCAGGCTGCTCACAGGGTGCCCACGATTACAGCAGAGGCAGGTCCCTTCAAGGGGCAGGCAGGATCTGGCAGTCCGTGGCTGGCAGTCTGTGTCTAGCAGTCCTGCTTAAAGCCGTAGCAGTCTCCTCAAAGTCCCCCAGAGAATGTGTCCTGTTGCCATATATATGCTGGGGCGATCTGCTCTGCCCGGTTCAAACCCGCGGGGTTGGGGTGAGGTACTTAGCACCTACTCCTTTCACATTCCAAACTCCTGGAACCAGAGGGGGTGGGCGAGAGCAGAACAGTTTCATGCCCCATTCAAACCTTCGGTGGGGCTGGCACTTGGGTGTGCCCTGCCACAATTAGGAAAAATGTCTTTCCTGAAAGAGTGGTGATGGATTGGAACAGGCTGCCCAGAGGGGTGTTGGAGTCCCCATCCTGGAAGGTGTTCAAGGAACTTGTGGCACTTGGGGACATGGTTTAGTGGCCATGGTGGTATTGAGTTGAAAGTTGGACTTGGTGATCTGAGAGGGCTTTTCCAACTCAAACAGTTTTATGATTCTAGGATTTTACCTCTAAGAGCACCTTTCCTAGTAAAAAGAAAAGTTGTCTGAGTCCATTGTGAATTGTAACATCAGCTGGTTGGTGATGCTTAGCTTTCTGCTCTTGTCAGAGTCCTTCTGAGATGGAAACAGAAAAACCTAAGCTTTTAGGATCTTCTTAGCCCTGCTAGAATTCCTTTATTCTCCAAGATCTACCTGGTTACATAGACTGTGTGAGCTGCCCTCACCTTGCTGCAAAATGATTGGTGAGGTTTAGCAGTTGTGAAACGAGCATTGCTTGGTTTGGAGTTGGAGGGCAGCTGCAGGAACTATTTCTGCCTGCGTTTTTCTCTTCCAGTAAGGGACTGTCCCAAGACAGAACTGCAGGCATAGAGATCTTGGAGTCCTGCTGCACGGGGAAGCCTTGATTGACAGCTGTCAGGTTTAGGGAGGGACTCTGCTGATGGCTGTTCTAGGAGCCAGGATGCAGCATCTCTGTGGCAGGTTGGCAGATTCAAACTGTGTGTTGGGCAGAGGCAACAATGTGGATTTCTGACCTTAGCAGCCCCCAAGAGTTCTCAGAAAGAACCCAGACTCTTGTTTGGGCTATGCAGAGGTTTACACTACCTCTGTTTGTGCTGTGCCTGCTCTCTGGAAGGCTTCTTCCCAGTTACAGCACTGTGCTTTGAGTGAATCATAGAATGGTAGAGGTTGGAAGGGACCTCTGAAGATCAGGTTTGTGTGACACTAAAGTGTCATTGCAGAGAAGTCTCAGGGAAGCGAAATGAGGGTGGAAATAAATTGTTGGGTTCTTCTTTGACTTAATTGATTTGGAGTGAAGAGAAACTGTTGTGGTAGTAAACGTGGAACCAATTCTCCTAGGAAATAATCAAATTACCACACAAATTAGTAACACATCTTGCTCCAGGAGGTGGTGAAGGAAGCTTTGGATTTGTTAAACTGTGGAGGTTGTAGTGTGGTGTTCTGTGGGCAGTAAATGCATTGTGAAACCAGAAGTATGCTAGGAAAATGATAAAAAAAATCCTGCTGCTTTGTCATCTCTGCTCTGAGTGTGTGGCAGCTTTAGTAGGGGGACAGGCACCTGCTAAAATTACTGGGAATAATTTATAGTGTATCAGAGTATTTAATCTTTTGATAGGGTGTCCTAACATTTTCTGACAGCCTCTTCAGAAAGCAAATTTGCTGTCTTCCCTTTCTGTGTGAGGAATCCTCACATCAGAGTACACAGATGCTGACTGCTGATGGGATGGGAACCTGCAAGAATCAATCCTGGTTGCACTCAGATGCTAACTAGTGAGCTGAGAGGTTCTCTGGAGATATTTCCTCTCAGAAAATAATAATAAACATATTCAGTGTATGAACAGCAGTCTTGGTTTACATAACATCTAAACATGACTGCATGCTGGAATGGGTCCAGAAGAGGCCACCAAGATGCTGAGAGGGCTGCAGCAACTCTGCTGTGAGGACAGGCTGAGAGAGTTGGGGCTCTGCAGCCTGGAGAAGAGAAGGCTTCCAGGAGAGCTTGGAGTAGCCTTGCAGGATCTGAAGGGGGCTCCAGAAAGGCTGTGGAGGGACTATTGACAAGGATTGGGAATGGCAGGACAAGGGGAATGGGTTTGAAGTGTCAGAGGGGAGATTGAAAGTGGATGTTAGGAGGAAGTTGTTTGCAGTGAGGGTGGTGAGACACTGGCACAGGTTGCCCAGGGAGGTTGTGGAGCACAGAATCACCCAACGTGATCAAAGATCACGTTGGGTGATTCTGTGCTCCACAACCTCCCTGGAAATCTTCTGTGCTAAACAACCTCCCTGGAGATGTTCAAGGCCAGGTTGGAGGAGGTCTTGAGTGAGCTGTGCTAGTGGGAGGTGTCGCTGCCTATGGCAGGGGATTGGAACTGGATGATCCTTGAGGTCCCTTCCAACCTTCCCATTCTATGAATGAGAAAAGCTTTGATGTTACCACCATTATTTCTTTGGTTTTAAATAATTTGAAGTGTCAGCTGAAGTAGGTTATTGCCTTCCCTCGCTTCCCAAGCTAACAAAGGTCCTCACACAACACTCAATGTTTTTCTTTTCAGAATTGTCACTCCTGTAAGCAAATTAAACTTCAGAGTCTGGAGCCATCAAACATTAAAATCTGATGTCCTCCTGGGAAGTGCTGCTCTGGATATTCATGAAACTTTGAAATCAAACAGCATGAAACGTAAGTATAAGATCAGCAGTCCCATGGAATGCTGCAGAGTTTGACAGGAGCTGCTGTCTGCTAATGAGTGCTCTGAGCAGCCCTGGAGATGAGCCCTAGGAATTCCTTTTGTTGCTACAAATTGCATTTATGAGCTCACTCCTCTATTTTCAGGGGATGAGAAGAGCACTTCAGCACAATCTTTTTCTGCATTGTACACACTCTGCTCTGGTGTCACTTTACTCCTATGTGGAGGAGTAAAAACCTAATTAAAGAAAAGTGTTTGCATCTCTATAGCTTAAAAATAGGAACTCTGATACATTCCTGCCTCTAGACCAGGAAATGTGTAAAGCTGCTGTTGTGCTAAATCATGTTGAGACCTGGGGCTGCTCAGTCTGCACAGGAGAAGGCTGAGAGGGCATCTGAGCAATGTCTGTCAATAGCTGAGGGAGGGCTGGGGGTCAGGAAGGGAGGGACAGGGACAGCCTCTGCTCACCTGTGCCCTGGCATGGGCCAAGGGCAAGGGATGGGAACTGCAGCACAGGAAGCTGCAGCTCAAGATGAGGAAGAACTTCTTGGCTGTGAGGGTCTCAGAGCCCTGGCACAGGCTGCCCAGAGAGGTTGTGGAGTCTCCTTCTGTGAAGCCTTTCCAGCCCTGTCTGGATGTGTTCCTGTGTGACCTGTACTGGATTCTCTGCTCCTGCTCTGGCAGGGGGAACTGGATACAAATGTCTGCAGAAGTCCCTTCCAACCCCTGACATGCTGTGATTCTGTGTTCTAGGGACACATTATTTCATGTGTCTTAGCACTGGGCAGCCTTCAGGCAGTGAGTGCCTCCTGCAAAGCTGCACAGAGGAATGCAGGGTTCTACTCACCCATTTCAGAGGATGTGTTGCCAGAGCACACCCTGCTGTACACTGGGATGCTGAATCCAGTTTTGGACTCCCCAGTTCAAGAGAGACAGAGATCTACTGGAGAGAGTCTAACAGAAAGCTAAGATGGTTACATCTCTCCTGTGAGGAAAGGCTGAGAGCCCTGGGGCTGTTTAGTCTGGAGAAGAGAAGGCTGAGAGGAGATCTGAGCAATGGTTACAGATATCTGAGGGGTGGGTGTCAAGAAGGGGCCAGGCTCTCTTCAGTGGTGTCCTGTGATAGGACAAGGAGCAGCAGGCACAAAATGGAGCACTGCAAGTTCCACCTGAAAGTGAGGTAAAACTTCTTTGGTGTGAGGCTGCTGGAGCCCTGGAGCAGGCTGCCCAGAAAGGTTGTGGAGTCTCTTCTGGAGACTTTCAAGCCCCATCTGCATGTGTTCCAGTGTGACCTGCCCTAGGTGATCCTGCTTTGACTGGGAAATTGGACTCAATGGTGTGTGGAGGTCCCTTCCAAACCCTACCATTGGATGTGGGTTAGGAACTTCCCTCCCAGTAAGTGAAATTTCCCAGATTAGCTCAGGGAGTTTGGAAGTCAGATGAAACATGGCAGAATTGACAAGCACACATACACAATATATTTACTATTACATACAAATTAGAAATAATGGAGAAATCCAAACTCCCTCTGGGCCAAAGGAAACTGCCTAGAAGGGCTCAAAGCTATCCTCTCTTTTTCCTTCTCTCTCAGGTAAACAAAAACAAGAGGCAGCAAAGTTTATGTGTTAGTTGTTAACTGAGATTAGAGGAGAGGTATTAGAGCAGATCAAAGGAGAAACGAATGGGGAAATGTCCCAGGACCAAGTGGGGAAAGTTTGGTTATATTTTGGCTTTTTAAACCCTCTCAGCAAACCAATGAATGAAACAGACCTCATCATTACTTCCTTTTCACAACCAGTGATCTCATTTCTCTCATTAAAATACCCCAATTAGCCTCAAACCAGCACACCATTCTATGATACTATTTGAGGCCTTGAGTGACCTGTTCTAGTGGGAGGTGTCTCTGCCTATGGCAAGGGATTGGAACTGAATGATCTTCAAGGTCCCTTCCACCCTAAACCATTTTATGATTCCATTTAAGTATTCCCACTTTTAGATGAGGGAATGTAAATGCAGCACATAGACAGCAGTGTGAGGAGCTCCTGTCCTACCAGTGTGACTGTCCTGCTGGATCTGAGTGCAGCTACCTTGGGTAGGCAGCACATAGACAGCAGTGTAAGGAGCTCCTCTCCTACTGGATCTGAGTGCAGGCACCTTGGGTAGGCAACACATGGATAGCAGTGTGAGGAGCTCCTCTCCTGCTGGATCTGACTGCAGCTACCTTTGGTAGGCAACACGTAGACAGCAGTGTGAGGAGCTCCTCTCCTACTGGATCTGAGTGCAACTACCTTGGGTAGGCAGCACATAGACAGCAGTGTAAGGAGCTCCTCTCCT
>VWZE01020259.1:51351-61405 GCA_013396675.1 Eubucco bourcierii
ACGTAGACAGCAGTGTGAGGAGCTCCTCTCCTGCTGGATCTGAGTGCAACCACCTTTGGTAGGCAGCACATAGACAGCAGTGTGAGGAGCTCCTCTCCTACTGGATCTGAGTGCAACTACCTTGGGTAGGCAGCACATAGACAGCAGTGTAAGAGCTCCTCTCCTGCTGGATCTGACTGCAGCTACCTTTGGTAGGCAACACGTAGACAGCAGTGTGAGGAGCTCCTCTCCTACTGGATCTGAGTGCAACTACCTTGGGTAGGCAGCACATAGACAGCAGTGTAAGGAGCTCCTCTCCTGCTGGATCTGACTGCAGCTACCTTTGGTAGGCAACACGTAGACAGCAGTGTGAGGAGCTCCTCTCCTGCTGGATCTGAGTGCAGCCACCTTTGGTAGGCAGCACATAGACAGCAGTGTGAGGAGCTCCTCTCCTGCTGGATCTGAGTGCAGCTACCTTGGGTAGGCAGCACATAGACAGCAGTGTGAGGAGCTCCTCTCCTGCTGGATCTGAGTGCAACTTCCTTGGGTAGACAGCACATAGCAGTGTGAGGAGCTCCTCTCCTGCTGGATCGGAGTGCAGCCACCTAGGGTAGGCAGCACATAGACAGCAGTGTGAGGAGCTCCTCTCCTGCTGGACCTGAGTGCAGCTTCCTTGGGTAGGCAGCACATAGCAGTGTGAGGAGCTCCTCTCCTGCTGGATCTGAGTGCAGGCACCTTGGGTAGGCAACACATGGATAGCAGTGTGAGGAGCTCCTCTCCTGCTGGATCTGAGTGCAACTACCTTGGGTATCTGAATTGTTCTGTAGGACACCAGGTACCCTGATGTCGTCCAGTGCCCTTTGTTTCAAATCGTTTCATCAAGAACATTTATTTCCAGTTCTGTTTCACTGGAAACCCTGCAAATGCCTTTGGCCTGGGATGTGATGCAGGATCTTCCCACTGGCAGTGGGAATCTTTGTCATTAGAAAACTGTGAAACTTTTTCCTCTGAAGGAAGAATTGGTATCTGCTCATGATGTCAAGACATGAACAGTAAAGTGAACTACATTCCATAGCAGTAGAGTTTTAAGGAGAGGTGGAAGAACTGCTTTAGAAATGAGCTCTATGAGTAGGTCCAGAGGAGGCCACCAAGATGCTGAGAATGCTGCAGCAGCTCTGCTGTGAGGACAGGCTGAGAGAGTTGGGGCTCTGCAACCTGGAGAAGAGAAGGCTTCCAGGAGACCTTAGAGTAGCCTTCCAGTATCTGAAGGAGGCTCCAGGAAGGCTGGGGAGGGACTATTGACAAGGGCTTGGAATGGCAGGACAAGGGGAATGGGTTTGAAGTGTCAGAGGGGAGATTGAAAGTGGATGTTAGGAGGAAGTTGTTTGCAGTGAGGGTGGTGAGACACTGGAACAGGTTTCCCAGGGAGGTTGTGGAGCACAGAATCACCCAACGTGATCTTTGATCACGTTGGGTGATTCTGTGCTCCACAACCTCCCTGGAGATCTTCTGTGCTCCACAACTTCCCTGGAGGTCTTCTGTGCTCCACAGCCTCCCTGGAGGTGTTTAAGGCCAGGTTGGAGGAGGCCTTGAGTGACCTGTGCTAGTGGGAGGTGTCCCTGCCTATGGCAGGGGGTTGGAACTGGCTGATCTTTGAGGTCACTTCCAACCTTACCGTTCTCTGATTTGCTGCTTAGATAAAATTTTCTTCTTTGTTGTGTGCTAAGCTAAGCTCCCATTCTTCTTTGTGTTTCTCCAGTTGAACAGGTAGTAGTGACCTTACAGCTTGTTGGTGACAGAGAACCAGCAGAAGTGGTAGGAGATTTGTCTGTCTGTCTAGACGGGATGCAGGTTGATCCTGAACTCCTAACCAACGGTGATGCCTCAAGTACAAGAAGTAAGTAACTTTCCTTTCTAATGTGTCCTCAACATACTCCTGGGGAGGTTGCAATTGGAGTACTCTGTCCACTTTTGGGTTCCACAGACCAAGAGGGACAGGGAACAACCAGAGAGTCCAACAGGGGGGTCACAAAGATGATTAGGGACTGGACTGTCCTAGGAGGAGAGGTTGAGAGACCTGGGGCTCTTTAGGCTGGAAAAGAGAAGACAGAAGAAACTTCTCTATGGATATGAATACCTAAAGGGTAGCGGTCAAGAGGATGAGGCTGGGCTCTTGTCAGTGATGCCCAGGGACAGGAGAGGGGGCAGTGGGTACAAACTAGACCACAGGAGGTTTCACCTTTTAAGGAAAAGCTCCTTTGAGGGTGACAGTGCCCTGGAGCAGGCTGTGCAGAAAGGTTGTGCAACCTCCTCTGGAGAGTTTCAAAATCCACATGGACACCTTCCTGTTCTAGGCAAACCTGCTTTAGTAGGGAAGTTTGGTTCAGTGATTTCCCTTCCAATCCACCCCATTCTGTGATTCTGGATGCAAAGACTTTTTAAATGGAAGCTTTAAGCCAGCAGCTTCTGTAACTTCCTGTTTGTAGAGACCAGAACTCTTTTGTATTATTATCTGAGCTGGAATCATAGTCCACAGTGAATCATAGAATGGGAAGGTTGGAAGGGACCTCAAGGATCATCTAGTTCCAACCTCCTGCCATAGGCAGGGACACCTCCCACTAGCACAGCTCACTCAAGGCCTCCTCCAGTCTGGCCTTGAACACCTCCAGGGAGGGAGCAGCCACAAGCTCCCTGGGCAACCTGTGCCAGTGTCTCACCACCCTCCCTGCAAACAACTTCCTCCTAACATCCACTTTCAATCTCCCCTCTGACACTTCAAACCCATTCCCCTTGTCCTGCCATTCCAAGCCCTTGGCAATAGTCCCTCCCCAGCCTTCCTGGAGCCCCCTTCAGATCCTGCAGAGCTACTATCAGGCCCCCTCGAAGCCTTCTCCTCCCCAGGTTGCAGAGCCCCAACTCTCTCAGCCTGTCCTCACAGCAGAACTGCTGCAGCCCTCTCAGCATCTTGGTGGCCTCCTCTGGACCCACTCCAACCCTTCCATGTCCTTCCTGTACTGGGGGCTCCAGAACTGCACCCAGGACTGCAGGTGGGGTCTGAGGAGAGCAGAGCCAAGGGGCACAATGCCCTCCCTTGCCCTGCTGCCCACACTGCTCTTGCTGCAGCCCAGCACACAGTTGCTGTCTGGGCTGCACTCACACTGCAACCTCAGTTTGAGCTTTTCCTCACCCCACACCCCTAGGGCCTGTTCCTCAGGGCTGCTCTCAACCATTCCCCACCCAACCTGGAGCTGTGCTTGGCATTGTGCCTACCCAGGTGCAGGACCTTACACTTGGCCTTTTTGAATGTCCTGAGGTTAGCCTGGGCACAGCTCTGCAGCCTGTCCAGGTCCCTCTGGATGGATCCCTGCCCTCTAGCAAGTGACTGTGCCACACAACTTGGTGAAGATTTTCAGTCTTACTGGAAGGAAAGTAAGCTCAACATCTTTCTTTCCTGGACTTTGCTAACTTCTTCCTACCAATACAAACTATACTGAAAACCTTTAGGTTTAATTCCATCCGTGCAGGGCAGGTGACAAAACGTTTTGGTGGGTACTGTACGTTGCAAAAGAGAAATAGACAAGAGGTTGTCTCTCTAGAAGGCTGCACTGGAGAGCCTGGCTGCTGTCACTACTGGTTGGGCAGCTCATTGGCAATTTTTAGGCTTCTGTTGTTTGGTTTGTTTTTTTTTAATTGCTTTGAGATTCAATCTGACTATCACAGGAAAACTGTATTAACAGAGGAACTCTGTAACCAGTATCTCTTAGAACTTTCAATCCACCTTGCCTTGCATCTTGTTAAACTCATCAGTCACATGAAGTATTTTTGTGAATAGAAGGTAAATGTTGAGATTCTGTGGGGCTTGTAGAGCAGGGCTGAGGTGTCTCAATAGAGATAACCTAGTGAAAGGGACACATTTCTCTCTTATGCAGTTCTTGGGGTTCATCTCTGCTTTCCTCCATTTCCTGAAATCCACCTCCTGAGATAAAAGGTCACAGTGAGTAGAAGGTGGCATGGAGCTGGTGGAATTGAGTACTGGTTACCCTTTGGGGCTCAGCAGTGAAGACAGGATTGACATCCCAAGCCAGTGGTTTAGCAAGGGGGTCCCAGATAATGGAGGGGCTGGTGTGCATGAGGAAAGGCTTAATGCTTTAAGCAGGCTGACACATTCTTACTGTACTGGGACCAGGACTATTCAGTCTGTTCATTACTGACCTGGATGAGGTGCACAGAGGCACTGTCAGCAAGTCTGATAGTGACACAAACTGGTTGAGTGGTGATGCCCCTCAGGTTGTGCTGCCATTCAGTGAGGCAGGCTGAGAGCTGGGCAGGGAGACACTGAATGAAGTTTAAGGGCAAGTGGAGAGTCCTACACCTGGGAAAGAACAACCCTGGGGATCAGTGTAGGTTGGGAACCTGCTGGAGAGTGGTGAAGGGGAGAGGGACTCGGAGGTCCTGGTGGATGGAAGATTGACCACGAGCCAGCAATGTGCTCTGGTAGCCAAGAAGGCCAAGGGCATCCTGAGGTGGAGTAGAAGGGCTGTGGTGAATAGGTCAGAGAGGTTCCTCTCCCCCTCTACTCTGCCCTGCTGAGACCACATCTGGAGTATTGTGTCCAGTTCTGGGGCTCTCAGTTCAAGAAGGGGCTCAGGGAGCTGCTTGAGTGAGTCCAGTGCAGAGCCACAAAAATGGTGAAGGGAGTGGAGCATCTTCCTTAGGAAGAGAACCTGAGGAGCTGGGGGTCTTTGGCTTGGAGAGGAAGAGCCTGAGAGCTACCCTCATTCATGTTTATGAAAGATGTGCAGGCTGAGTGCCCAGAGGCTGGAGCCAGGCTCTGCTGGGTGACAGGACAAGGGGCAATGGTGGAAGCCGAGGCATAGGAAACTTCATGGAAACATGAGGAAGAATTTCTTCACAGTGAGGATGATAGAGCCCTGGAACAGGCTGCCCAAGGGAGGTTGTGGAGCCTCCCTCTCTGGAACTGAACTCAAGACCTGCCTAGATGTGTTCCTGTGTGATCATAGAATGGGAAGGTTGGAAGGGACCTCAAGGATCAGCCAGTTCCAACCCCCTGCCACAGGCAGGGACACCTCCCACTAGCACAGGTCACTCAAGGCCTCATCCAACCTGGCCTTGAACACCTCCAGGGAGGGAGCAGCCACAACCTCCCTGGGCAATCTGTGCCAGTGTCTCACCACCCTCACTGCAAACAACTTCCTCCTAACATCCACTTTCAATCTCCCCTCTACCACTTCAAACCCATTGCCCTTGTCCTGCCATTGTCAGTAGTCCCTTCCCAGGTTCCTGTAGGCCTCCTTCAGATCCTGGAAGGCTACTATGATGCTTCAGGATATAATGTAGCAGTCATGGTAGTTGCTTACAGTTGGACTCAGATGATCTTAAAGGTCACAGGATGTCAGGAATTGGAAGGGACCCAAAGAGATCGAGTCCAACCCCAAGGTCTTTTCCAACCATTAATGATTCTATGATTCTAAGACAGGATCCAATGTTTCTGAGCTGTGTGTTGAGAAATATTCCTGCAGTCAAGTGATTCCCTCCTGAATCCTCCAGAGGGTGGCAGTGCCCCTGACTGTGACCTTGCTTTAAAACAAAGGAATACACACAGAGATAGGCAAGACAGGAGGTGAGCAGTGCAGTGGAACACTTCCACATGCCAGAGAAAGGTGACTGGTTGAGAGTGCCTCTTGCCTTGGAAGTGATTCCCAATGTTGCTTATGCTTCTGCTGTCTTTTTTTTCTCTCTGGTTTTTAAGGTCCCACCCAGAATGATAGCTCCAAAGTACGAAGTGATACACGGTAAGACTATTTTCTTCTCTTCTTTATCTTGCCTTTTAGTGCTTGCAGTTTGGGAAAAGGAATTGTGGGTTTCATCAAGGAGACCACTGCAAAGTTCCTGAGTATTCCCCGTGGCACCATCTTGAGATCTGAGCCTGTCCTAAACAGAAATACTCTGCTCTGGTCCATTCACACATAGGATTGTTTTCCTTGTGAGCTTCATCTTTTAGCTTCAGTTCCCTTCCATGCAGTCCCAAAACAAAATTACTCTTTTGCTTTAGTCTTTTTTTTTTCCTGTTGTTGTTGCTTGTTTGGTCCCCCCACCCCACCCCTTTGTGTTCCTCTTCCTTTTCCCAAGGATTAACAAAAGTAAAATACACTAAATAAATCAGTGCAGTCCATTACTGAGCCTGTGGCACTGATCAGGAAAAGCAGAATCATAGAACTGTTTTGGTTGGAAAAGATCTGTGAGATCACAGAGTCTTAACTATCAACAGCACCACAGCCACCAGACCCTGTCCCTCAGTGCCATGTCCACATGTGTCCTGACCAGCTCCAGGGATGGTGACCCCCACCAGCTCTCTGGGCAACCTGCTCCAATCCCTCACCACTCTTTCAGGAAAGACATTTTTCCTAATCTCCAACCTAAACCTCCCCTGGCACAGTTTTGAGCTATTTCCTCTCATCCTATCACCTGATACCAGGCAGAAGAGCCCAACCCCCACCTCACTGCAGCCTCCTTGCAGGAAGCTGTAGAGAGCAATGAGGTCTCCCCTGAACCTCCTCTTCTCCAGTTCACTCACCTGCTCCTCCCCAACCCTGTTTTCCAGACCCTTCACCAGCTTCATTGCCTTTCTCTGGGCACTTTGTTTTGCATGGAGGTGTCAGAATCTATTTAGCTTTGTTCAGAAGATACCAAAGATATCAAGAAGACACCCAAAGCTCTCCAGCAGTTCCAGTGTTTGAAGGTGGATATCAGTTCATGCACTCTGCTGTTTGCTGGGATCAAGTGTGGCCATGCTTGGTGCTGGATTGACCTGCAAGGAGCACCAGACCACTTTCTTTACTTTGCAGTGCAACTAATATTCTATCTTCCCACTCTACTCTGCTCTGCTGAGGCCACATCTGGAGTACTGTGTCCAGTCATGGGCTCCCTGGTTCAGGAAGGACAGGGCCTTGCTGGAGAGGATACAAAAAAAGGGCTACAAAGATGATCAGGGGACTGGAACATCTCTCTGATGAGGGAAGACTGAAAGAATCAGGGCTTTTGAGTCTGGAGAAGAGCAGTTTGAAAAAGAGGAGGCTGAGGGCAGCCCTCACTGCTGTCTACAACTACCTGAGGGGACATTGTGGAGGGACTGGTGCTGGTCTCTTCTCACAGGTAGTTGGAGACAGAACAAGGGGGAATGGCCTCGAGCTGAGACTGGGGAGGTTGAGATTGGACATTAGGAAAAAGTTTCTCACAGAGAGAGTGGTCAGGGACTGGAATGAGCTGCCCAGGGAGGTGGTGGAGTCCCCAGCCCTGGATATGTTTAAGGTTGATTTGGATGTGGTGCTTGGGGCTATGGTTTCAGGTGAATCTTGTAGAGTAGGGTTCTAGGTTGGACTTGGTGCTCCTGAGGGGCTTTGCCAAGTTGGATGCTTCTATGATTCTGGGATTCAGACTGATCAATGCTGATCAGTACTTAAAGGGAAGATGAAACCAGGCTTCTGTTAGTGGTGCCCAGTGAGAGGACAAGGGGTAATTGACACAAACTTGAACATAAATTCCATCTAAACATGAGGAACTCCTTAAAGGGTGACAGAGCACCGGAGCAGGCTGCCCAGAGTGGTGATGGAGTCTCCATCTCTGGAGATATTCAAGACCTCCCTGAACACGTTCCTGTGTGTCCTTCTCTAAGTGACCCTGCCCTGGCAGAGGAGTTTGGACTTGATCTCCAGAGGTTCTTTGCTGGAGATGCTGTGATCACAGTCTCACAGTCTCACCAAGGTTGGAAGAGACCTCAAAGCTCATCAAGTCCAACCCATTCCCACAGCCCTCCAGACCAGACCATGGCACCAAGTGCCACGTCCAAACCTGCCTTGAACACCTCCAGGGACGCTGACTCCACCACCTCCCTGGGCAGCCCATTCCAGCAGTCAGTGACTCTCTCAGGCAACAACTTTCTCCTCACCTCCTACCTAAACTTCCCCTGGCTGTGATGGTGTGGAGCACATGCACACAGGCTGTACTTGGGTCTTTGTCAGCTTCCCATCACGTTAGAGGAGTGGAATTTGTGGGCAGAAATAGCTGAGCAGTGAAATCCTGAGCCTGAAGGCAGGTGTGTAGAGCTGGGAAATGAAAGAAGACCTTTCAATGGCAGATGTCCCAGACAGACATCTGGTGGTTCATAACCTCTTCATTGGTGGTGTCACACACTTCAGGAGATAAACTTTTGGTAGGTTTACAGGGATGTGGAGGCGTTGACCACTGCTGTGAATGCATCATAACTCCTGATGCTCCCTAACGTTTCACATCCTCCTTACCCTGTGAGAACAGTTCTCTTCTGTCTTTTCCTGCACAAGGACTAACTCCAACAGCCCTGAAAGCTCTGAAGATGCTGCTGCCAGTGAAAACAAGACTGTTAATGGCAGTGATTCTCCATTGCTCACAAATGGAAACTGCAAACCTTCCAGACCTCCCAGGCCTTCTAGACCACCTCCACCTACTCCCCGCAGACCCCCTTCAGTTGCAGGTATGTATTGTAGGGCCAGCTTTACATCCTGGGGTTGAAGAACCACTTCTGATGCTGCTTTGTACTTGGGATTTGTCATGCTAAACACTTGGGGAGGTAACCTTCTGAAGGAGTGGTTTGTAGCTTGCCTTCAGGGCCTGTTGTTTCAGCATTGCTCCTGTTAATTAGAAATGTAGAATCATAGAACGGGAAGGTTGGAAGGGACCTCAAGGATCATCTAGTTCCAGCCCTCTGCCATAGGCAGGGACACCTCCCACTAGTACAGGTCACTCAAGGCCTCATCCAAGCTGGCCTTGGAACACCTGCAGGGAGGTTGTGTTGCACAGAAGACCTCTAGGGAGGTTGTGGAGCACAGAAGCACCCAACGTGATCTTTGATCACGTTGGGTGCTTCTGTGCTCCATGACCTTCCTGGGCAACCTGTGCCAGTGTCTCACCACCCTCACTGCAAACAACTTCCTCCTAACATCCAATCTCCCCTCTGCCACTTCAAACCCATTCCCCTTATCCTGGCATTCCAAACCCTTCTCAGTAGTCCCTCCCCAGCCTTCCTGGGGCCCCCTTCAGATACTGGAAGACTCCTCAAAGCCTTCTCTTATTTCCACATCTGCTGAGTAACGATTGAGGCGATTTCAGCTGCGTGTGGTGGAGCTGGGACCAAAAGAACCCAGGAGAATGGTGCTGCACTAAAACATCCACTGAGTCTTCAGGTGAAATCTACTGAAAGACTCCCAGAACTGCCTCAAGGTTCTAATACTGGGGTTTGAAGCACAGGTTATTTGCTTCTACATTGATAGCTTAACTCTGAAATGGATTCATAGAATGGTTGGGGTTGGAAGAGACCTTAAAGATCTTCCAGTTCCAACCTATGTGCCCTAATCAGGGACACTTCCCACTAGCTTAGGTTGCTCTGGACCTCATCCAGTCTGGCCTTGAACACCTCCAGGGAGGAGGCATCCACAGGAGTGGTACTTACTGTATGAATTACTGAATTTCAGTAATCCACATGAAAGCAGGAATGAAGATCTTTGAATTGTAATTTACTTCAAGGACAAACTTGAAGTAAATTACTTCACTTTTTACTTGAAGTAAAAAACTTCCACAAGGGTAACTGCAGTGAGGTAATCATTGAGTAAGGCATTTGACTCTGTCCCACATGACATCCTGGTCACCAAACTGGAAAAACATGGACTTGATGTGTGGAGCACTGCTGGGTAAGGAATTGGCTGGATGGTGGCACCCAGAGAGTGGTGATCAAGGGCACAATGTCCACCTGCAGACCAGTGCCAAGTGGCTCCCTCAGGGGTCAGTGCTGGCACCAGTGCTGTTTGACATCTTTGTCAGTGCCATGGACAGGGGAATCAGTGCAGCCTCAGCAAGTGTGCAGCTGGCACCAAGCTGTGTGGCACAGTCACTTGCTAGAGGGCAGGGATCCATTCAGAGGGACCTGGACAGGCTGCAGAGCTGTGCCCAGGCCAACCTCAGGACATTCAACAAGACCAAGTGGAAGGTCCTGCAGCTGGGTAGGCACAATGCCAAGCACAGCTCC
>VWZE01020260.1:0-13485 GCA_013396675.1 Eubucco bourcierii
TAGTTGGATGTGCAAGTCATATAACACATCTGTTTAGGGGTTTTGGGGTTCTTTTCATTATAAAAGGAGACTGAAAGAAATTTAGGCTGGATGAGGCTGTGACCAGCCTGATCTAGTGTGAGGTGTGCAGGTAGCACATGGCAGGGGGGTTGGAACTGGATGATCCTTGTGGTCCCTTCCAACCCTGACAGATTCTGTAATTCTATGATTTTGTGACATGGGCAAGTGGTCACTGGTGTAAGAGGAGAGTTTGAAATTAGGGCTACTGTTGACTTCACTTGGGTCTTCTGGCAGGTCTGTGGTGGCTTGGGGAAGCAATGTTTGATTAAAAAAATAATAAATGAGCAACCAACAAAAGTTTACTAAAATTCACCTTAAAAAGATGGTATCTGCCATTGAGAATCTCTGCACTTGGTCTTATTTCCATAGCTTTGTCTTCAGCCTAAGTTGAATAACACATTGCCCATTAATGATACCACACAAGTCTGAGGTGCTGGGCCACAATCTGTACCATGGGACAGACGCAATCTAGTCCGGCACTTTAGCCACACAATCTGGCACAGGAGGAACAGGAACACCCCAGGCTTGGGGTAGGGAGTGAGGTGCAAACTACCAAACACAATGATCTGGGCAGAACAAGCTTATGCCACACAAGCAGCTTTGCAGGAGGGGGAAAAAAAAAGGTATGTAGAATGTAACCAAGATGTAGTCATTACCGTGATTTTATTGGTGGCTGAGGTAACTGGGAGGATTTCAAGCCCCATTCGTATTCTTTTTTGTTTTTCACAGTAAGCTTTCCAGGTATCTTCATTGAAACCATAGTTGAAATAATCAGAAAGATCAGCCCCTTGAAGCAGAAAAACAAAGGAGTTTTAGGATATGATAGAGTAAATCTTCCCTGAGCAGCTCTAACATCACAACAGATTAGCTCTTGATCTAAAACAACTTATTAATGAAGCATACAGCACAATCCTGCACCACTGAACATACAGAATTCAGAAAAGCAAAGGGGGTTTAGGATGTGATAGAGTAAAATCTTCCCTGAGCAGCTCTAACATCACAACAGATTAGCTCTTGATCTAAAACAACTTATTAATGAAGCATACAGCACAATCCTGCACCACTGAACATACAGAATTCAGAAAAGCAAAGGGGTTTTAGGATGTGATAGAGTAAAATCTTCCCTGAGCAGTTCTAACATCACAACAGATTAGCTCTTAATCTATAAAATGTATTAATGAAGCATACAGCACAATCTTGCACCACTGAACAGACAGAATTCAGAAAAGCAAAGGGGTTTTAGGATGTGATAGAGTAAAATCTTCCCTGAGCAGCTCTAACATCACAACAGATTAGCTCTCAATCTGTAAGACTTATTAATGAAGCAATTTTGCATCACTGAACATATAGAATTCATGACTAAGACTATAAAATCATTCAAATTTAGTTGGAGCATCCTGGTTACCATTCTGTCTCAGGGATCATGAGTAGATAATTACAGAAAATTATAGGGAATTACAATCCCTGTATCTTCACAGTAAGGTAAGTGCAAGATCTACAGGTTCCTTCAGCTTCCTCTTACTTGTTTTACATTTGACTCATTCCATTCTGATGCCACAAAGACTTTTTATTGACCAGACAAAGCTCAAATGCACAGAATGCATTTTCAGTATTTAAGAGGTTAAACACCAGAGTATGACCAAAGGCTTCTCCCACCCCCCCCCCTTCTGTAGACCCTATTTGGATTGCCAAAGCAATCCACAAACACTAGAAAAGGCTACACAGAGCAGCAAGATGCCACTAAAGCAAGGCACCCAACTCTGGTATTGAGCAAGTCTGTCCAAATCCCTTGAGTGAATCACACAATAAACACAGGAGACTTAAGAGGCTTCTTCAAAGCCTGTGGACATCTTATCCACAAACACAATGGACCACAAGCAGCAATGCTTCACCATTCTTCAGGATCAAACCTGCCAGAACTATTTTCTGTTCTGTCCTGTGGCAGAGAGCAGTGGCAGTCATCTGAAGATTGCCAAGGACAGCTCAGCATACACATGAGTTTGAGAAAACCACAAAGTCTATGTCCTGCAGTCTCTTGTTGCTGACATATGTGTAGGATTTACACTAAGACGGCACAGCACAAAGGCAATAAGTAGCTCAGTTGCTTTTCCCAGATGATATTGTACAGTATCTTCTAGTTAAGATCTATATATAGTAAACAGGAAATATTAAATAACCTCCTGAATACCTATGTATCAGTTAATGGAAAGCAGAGAATTACCTGGTTTTCTCCAAGGTTTATCTTCAAAAGAATCTAAATCTACTTCCAGAAGTGGTACACCATTAATGTTCCCTGGTGCATCTAGATCCACTCCTTTCACTTTTGCACCTGTGAAGAAAAAGTTAAGAAGTCAGAGTTTGTGACTCTACCAAACAGTTGTAACAGATTTAAAATGAAAAACTGAAAAAGTCAGAATTTAAATTTATCAAGATGATTTGGAAGTGAAAATTATTTCCTTCTTGAGGATAGGATGAGGGAGCTGGGATTGTTCAGCCTAGAGAAGACTCCAGGTGGGGACCTCAGAGCTGCCTGAAGGGATCCTGCAGGAAGGCTGGAGGACTTTTCCTAAGGGTTCCTAGCAATAGGCCAAGGGGTAATGGTTTGAAGCTGAAGCAGAGCAGGGTTAGAGTGGAGCTGAGGAAGAAGTTGTTGAGTGTGAGGCTGGTGAGAGTGTGGCACAGGCTGCCCAGGGAGGCTATGGCTGCCTCCTGCCTAGGGGTGTTGCAGGCCAGGTTGGATGAGACCTTAAGCAGCTGAGTGTAGCTGAGAGGTGTCCCTGGGCATGGCAGGAGGTTGGAGGAGATGAGCTCTGAGCTCCCTTCCAACCTGAGCCATTCTATGAAATTCTTTGTTTGCCTTTTCACTAATATTGCTGTGTACATTTTCTTACCAGAAGTTGGAAAAGCTCGTCCTCCTGTCTTTATATTGAGATTCACAGGTGCTGCTCCATAACTTAAAACAAAACAACAAACGACAACAACAAAATGAATTAGAGAAAAATCTAAAATCAGGAAAAAAAAAGACAAAATAAGTGTTAGCTAGCTCCAGAAACAATCTAGATCCAGAGCTCAATCACCATCCTGAACCTTTAGCTTTCCAAGCTGGTAACACTGTAAAAGTAAAGAGTTCAGCCTAGGAGAAAGAGATTGCTCAGAAGCAACTTCTCCAACTAATAAACAGTTGTGGAGCAAGACCCAGTCACTCTTCCTGAGCTGAAAGGACAAAGACCTTGATAGGAACAAGAATGGACATAACCAGAAGAAGAGAGAAAGGAAAAATGAAGTTTGCTTAAGGATATAGATGACACTTCAGAGAATAAAGTAAAACCAAGACCAAACCCAAACCAAACAGAAAGGGTTTAAACAGATCTTCTCTCCTTCTCATAATTATTCAATTTTATCTATAAAGAAGTGGGAAATGGAAGAATTTCTCTACAATGACTCAAAGGTTGTGTTTCAATGTACTTCTAGCAATCACCTATTCTTGTGACCTACAAAAACCTAACATTCCACTTTCTAAAATACTGGAGAGCTTTCTTCATCAAAATGCACTTTAGAAATTAAGACACTGCTTTACCTCCCTTAGGAATGACAGCATTGATCATCTGGATCATTGAGAGGTAGTTTTCACAGACATTTGCTTATGCTTACAGGTACTATCAGCCCACAAACAGAATGAGATTAGAAGGCAGTTTATAGAATCATAGAATGGTAAGGTTGGAAGGGACCTCAAAGATCATCCAGTTCCAACCCCTTGCCATAAGCAGGGACACCTCCCACTAGTACAGCTCACTCAAGGACTCATCCAACCTGGCCTTGAACACCTCCAGGGAGGGAGCAACCACAACCTCCCTGGGCAACCTGTGCCAGTGTCTCACCACCCTCACTTCAAACAACTTCCTCCTAATATCCAGTCTAGATCTCCCCTCTGTCAGTTTAAACCCATTGCCCCTTGTCTTGTCATTACAAGACCTTGTAAATAATCCCTCCCCAGCCTTCCTGTAGGCCCCCTTCAGATACTGGAAGGCTACTACAGTTTACAGAACCACTTCCACCCACTTTTAATTTCCATTTGAGTGCTTCAACAGTACAAAACTGATCCAAAACAGATTCACAGAATGGTTTGGGTTGCAGGAGACCTTCAAGATCATCCAGTTCCAAACCCCTGCCATGGGCAAGGACACCTACTAGCCCAGGTTGCTCAAGGTCTCATCCAACCTGGCCCTGAACACCTCCAGGGAGAGGCCACCCACAACCTTGCTAGGCAACCTGTTCCAGTGTCTCACCACCCTCACTGGAAAGAATTTCTTCCTAATCTCCAGTCTCAATCTGCCCTCCTCAAACTTCAATCCAGTTCCTCTCTCCCTAACTCTACAAGCCCTTCCTGGGTCTCAGCAAGGTCACTAACCCAGGAGGCTCCTGAGCACCTCTGACCCTCAGATCAATGCTTAAGAAAAGCTTTGGTTCCAGTACATTATCAAATACCACTCACAGAACCCCAGAATCCCAGCACAGTGGGGGCTGGAAGTGACCTGTGAAGATCCAGTCCAATTTCCTTGATAAAGGACCAAAGGTCCCAGGAGACTCCATTTAACCTTCTGATCTGCCATGTTCTATTTCTGCATGACTTCATCAAACAAATCTTAGGTTGTAATAGCAGTTGATTGCTACAAGAAAAATCATTTAATCCTGTAAAAGGAGCACATGAAAAATCATTTAATCCCATAAAGGGAGCTTGTTACACTCAAGTTAAAAGGAAAAGGAATGTGCAGTTTGGTTTAGATTACCACCCTTCAATAAACTTTCTATCCAATTTGCCCAGGAAAAAAAAGGGTTTTCAGAGAAGAACCATTTCTTCAGAGAACTTTCTACTCTATTAAATTTAGAATCACCTGCTTTGTTTTCTGCATTCATGGAAAGACTACCAGCAAATCCACTGAGAATAGTTTTGCTTTAAACTTGAGGTCACTGCCTCCACCATAAGCATACTGCAAGTTATTGAAAGCAGGCAAGTAAAGGACTGCTTTTTTTGTATTACATTGATCTGCACAGTTGGTTTAGGGTATGAAATACTGAAAGTTGAAGCATTTCATGTTTCAATAATGAGTGTATCAGTCTCATTCTAAAGCTAAGAACACATACATGAGTCAGACCTACCTGCAGACCTGTCATAACCCTCTTAAGGACTGACATCCTAGCAGCTCTGGTTTTAAAAAGCAGAAAAGATTGGGGATTGCCAAGAGAAACAAGCAAACCAGATTTCTCAGAGAATGTCCATCTCATGAAAAATAGTATTTCATAACTTTGGGTAAAATGAAAACCAAAGGGTTCAGTGAAAAACAAGCCCTACATCAAGAGGAGGAGGAATGTGTGGCAATAACAGCGGCAAAAAAGTTTCTTGTACAGCACGAATGCCCAACCCATGGTCTTGAGAAATTACCTCCAGAGACTGGCAGCTCCACTCTGAAGTACATTAAAAGGCTCACTTGAAAACAGCAGTAGGAATTGAAACTACAGAGGTCTAATTAGAGCTTTAGCCACTCCATACAGGAAGAAGGACAAATGTTTCTGATGTTTACCACCCTACCACGTGCAACAAAAATTCAGCATCATGGCAACAATGCTAAAAATGCTGTGTGGTTGCCATTCTGTGATGAAAAAAACCAACTCCCTATTTAACAAAGCTTATTTCTCAATGTTTGAAAACAAAATTCAACTCACACAAGAGCTCTCCAAGATATTCCATTTCACTTTGTTTGTTTTCAGGTCACTGTACCTCTAAAAAACATTGCTAAAAAAACCAACACTGTGTGGCAGTCATTCTGTGATGAAAAAAACCCAACTCTCCGTTTAACAAAGCTTATTTCTCAACATTTGAAAACAAAATTCAACTCACACAAGTGCTCTCCAAGATATTTCATTTCACTTTGTTTTTTTTCAGGTCACTGTACCTCTAAAAAACATTGCTAAGGAGCTGAAAAAAATAAATCGAGACTAAGTTCGCACACAGTTTGAGACCAACAAGTAGTAAAGAGCCTGAACAGATAACTAAAAGTAATCTTATAAGTTCCCCCTTTTAATGTTTACAGTAACTTACCTGTATTGTGGAGCTCCTGTTTTAATATCCCCTATGGTGACTTGAACATCATCTTCATCATCATCACTGTCACTGTCACTGTCATCCTCAGCCTCTGCGGCCTTCTGCGAAAGAAAAGGTCAAAGCAGTCACTCACCTCTACAGTGGACAAAACTTCCCAGGCTAACTTCCAACCACAATCCTGCTTTCCCTTTCACCTACACCTCAGAACTGAGTAGCATTAACAGCACATTTAGGGAGCTCACCTGGTGCAATGCTACAAGCACCTGAAAGCTCTGGAAGCAAATCAGGAAGTATTATTAATACAAAGTCCTGTTCCTGAAACAAGACAACTCCTAAATAAGCACAAAATAGTTTCTGCTAGCTAATATCCTTAAAATAGTTTCTGCTAGCTAATATCCTCCTTCCCTCTACCCAACTCACCCACAGCAGTTCTGCTCTTATCTTGGCACCACTTGCTTGGTCTGAGGACGTTCAGCACTTTCTCACACCAAGCCAGCCATCCAGAAGAGAGCCATTACAAATCACAGAATCATAGAATGGTAAGGTTGGAAAGGACCTCAAGGATCAGCCAGTTCCAACCCCCTGCCACAGGCAGGGACACCTCCCACTAGCACAGGGCACTCAAGGCCTCCTCCAACCTGGCAGAAACCAAAATAATGTAGAGACCTTTCCAAGCAAAGCCAATTTTATTTATAAACAAACATTTCTTCATTCTCACAGAGATATTCACCTTTCACCAGTGAACCAATCTGAACACACTGCATTATCCTAGGTGGCTGCTGACCCTTCAGGTGTTGCCTTTTACCATGAAGTTCTCAATTTCATGGAAATGTTCTAGTGATACCCAATGCTAGGCTTTAGTAAATGCAAGGAAACTGCATCAACAAGGATTTGCAGAAATACTTTAAAATCACCAAGGCCAAAACAATACCCTGCTGTCTCCTTCTACCTAACATATTAAATCTGTTGCTCAATTAACAGTATTAGCATCAACAGCAAAAGCCTTTGGTGCATTTAAAAGAGAGCTTTTCACTTTAAATAACTGAAATAAGGATTTTAAAACTTTTAATGTCTGTTTATCCAACTTTAAATAAGTTTGTAGAATGGCTCAGATTGGAAGGGACCCCAGAGCTCAACTACTCCACCCTCCCCTCCATGCCCAGGGACACCTCTCAGCTACACTCAGCTGCTCAAGGCCTCATCCAGCCTGGCCTGCAACACCCCCAGCAAGGAGGCAGCCACAGCCTCCCTGGGCAGCCTGTGCCACACTCTCACCACCCTCACACTCAGCAACTTCTTCCTCAGCTCCACTCTCAGCCTGCTCTGCCTCAGCTTCAAACCATTGCCCCTTGGGCTGTCTCTAGCCCCCCTGATGCAAAGTCCCTCTGCAGCCTTCCTGCAGGCTCCCTTCAGCTCTTAGCAGGCAGCTCTGAGGTGCCCCTGGAGCCTTCTCCTCTGCAGGCTGCACCCCCCAGCTCCCTCAGCCTGTCCTCACAGACAGCAGAGCTGCTCCAGCCCTTGGAGCATCTTTGTGGCCTCCTCTGGACTCACTCCAACAGTTCTGTGTCTTTCTTATGATGGGGATGTCAGAACTAGAAGCAGTAGTCAACGTAGGGTCTCAGCAGAGCAGAGAAAGAGGCAGAATCTTGTCCTGCTGGCCACAGGCTACTAACAAAGAAGTCTGTTCCACTGCCTCTGAAAGGCCTTAGTAATTCATCTCTTGATCCATATTTTTTGCATCATTCTGCAAATACTGATTGTTCATCACATTCAGAAATGCAAATCAATTTGAGAATTTTATTTTCTTATCACTGAGGAAAAACTGAGTCTGACTTTGGAAAGGATATCTCTAAGAAAAGAGAGCTGCCTCGAAGCATCATCTCTCACCTCAAACAACCCTCAGAGTACTCTCATTTTGTTTTCTGTTAGATTAAAAATGTAGAGTACAGGTGGGAATAGAATTTCCTAATTTAGTCATTTCTACAGAGAGTGACAAACACTTCTCAGAAAACAAAACTCAAAAGGTACACATCACACATTCAGCCAAAGCAATAATGTCCCAGAAATCAAAACAAAAAGACATTCAGATCTACCGGTTTCACAACGCCATTTTCTGCTGCTTCCTCTTCACTTCCAGGTGGAGGTGGAGCACTTAAACCAAAAATAAACAAGAAAAGGTGAAACCAGGTATTTATGCACATTATTATTTCACACTTATCACAGAATCATAAAGTGGTTTAGGCTGGAAGGGACCTCAAGGATCATCTAGTTCCAACCCCCTGCCATAGGTAGGGACACCTCCCACTAGCACAGCTCACTCAAGGCCTCCTCCAACCTGGCCTTCAACACCTCCAGGGAGGGAGCAGCCACAACCTCCCTGGGCAACCTGTGCCAGTGTCTCACCACCCTCACTGTAAAGAACTTCCTCCTAACATCCAGTCTAAATCTCCCCTCTGCCAGTTCAAACCCATTGCCCCTTGTCCTGGCATTCCAAGCCCTTGTCAATAGTCCCTCCCCAGCCTTCCTGTAGGCCCCCTTCAGATCCTGGAAGGCTACTATAAAGTTTCCTCAAAGCCTTCTCTGTATTAAAACCTTCTGCATTAAAATTATTTAGATGAACGAGTTTATATTAGCAGGGTAATATTTCACTGCCATAAAAATTGCTTGTTGGTAGAAGAGTTGGAAGTAATAAGGCACTAGACCTAAACCCCTATTTAAATAACATATAAAGGGAGAACAGTAGCTTTTTTCCCCTGCAAATAGACACTTTTCAAAGAAATAATAGGGGGGAAAGAAAACATTTAAATACCCATAGGCAACGCTGCACTGAATCAAACCTCTCACATCTGCACTGTGAAATTTCCTTTCACCGTATGGAGTAGCTCCAATTAAATTAATTCAATTATCTAGACTGAAAACATTTTAAAACTACTGGTGCATCTAAAATGACCAGCACTGTCCAAGGCATGCAAATGAGCTGCACCACACCTGCTGCTCTTTCTTCCACAGCAATATTCTCATTTCTACAGTTCCATTAACTGTCAGGGTGTTACACTACAAACAGCAGAGGAAGCAGGGAGCCATTTCCTAACTATATTTTTTTTTCACTGAAAAGGTACTTCTGAAATGCAGTGAGCAACTGGCAGTTTTTTTCTTGAATAAAATGATTTTGATCCTATCTTCTTGGTGGCAAAACACACCCACTCATGAATGCTGCACCAAAACCCAACACAGCCCCAGAATTCAAGCTTGACTAGTTCACTTCATCACCCATTAACACGACAGACTAGCTCCACAACTCAGACAAAGGCTCACTATTTTTATTTTTATATATATATATATGAAGAATGACAAATGTGAGATGCCAGAGACCAAAACTTCTTACAGGGAGCTACTACTACACTTTCTAGAATCTCACATGCAACTCACAGGATACATAAGCTACCATCTGCTATGCTTATATGGACCTGAGGCAGACAACTGTCAAGTTAAGACACTACTGAACAGATACTGGAGTAAAACATCTCCTTTATTCTAATCTGCCTTGCAAAATAATTCTCTTAAACAACAGGAATAGTAACAAAAGGTGCCAGGTCAAGAAAAGGTAACTGAACACAAAGAATCAACTGATGTGGTATAGCTTACAAGTAAATAAAATATAAATAATTGAGAATTCTTTGTCCTGGAAAGAAGTCTTCACCTATGAGGACAGGCTACAAGTGGAGCCTGGAGAGAAGGCTTTGAGAAGACCTTGGAGTGGCCTTCCAGGATCTGAAGGGGGCTACAGGAAGGCTGGGGAGGGACTATTGACAAGGTCTTGCAATGCCAGGACAAGGGGAATGGGTTTGAAGTGGCAGAGGGGAGACTGAAAGTGGATGCTAGGAGGAAGTTGTTTGCAGTGAGGGTGGTGAGACACTGGCACAGGTTGCCCAGGGAGGTTGTGGAGCACAGAATCACCCAATGCGATCACACTGGGTGATTCTGTGCTCCACAACCTCCCTGGAGGTGTTCAAGGCCAGGCTGGATGAGGCCTTGAGTGACCTGTACTGGTGGGAGGTGTCCCTGCCTATGGCACAAGGGAGTTGGAATTGGATGAGCTTTGAGGTCCCTTCCAACCTAAACCACTTTATGATTCTGTGATTCAAGATGAATGCAACAGAGGTTTAAGAAACTGGTAAGTGACATGGAAAAATCAACAGGAAATAAACTCTGACTCTTAACCTGCAAGAAGTAAGGGTTATCAAAGAATTGCATCTGGTGGCTGCTTCAAAATGATACTGCATGTAGTAGTAGTGGTGGAGATCATTACTGCTGTGTCACACTGTGCATGGCAACAGTTGACAGCACTTCAAGGAAGCAACTGAGTGAGCTTAAGGACAAGTGCACTGAGAGTAGCTAAAACTCAAGAGTTCTCATGGAAAAAAAAATCTGCTGACTGAAAGCATTTATAGAATATAACAATGCATGATTTCTTGCATTGACTTCCCCTTTGTTTAATTCATCTTGACAGTCAACAATTTCCACAGTTTAAGAGTTGTGAGACTTCTTTCTTTCAGTACAAAGACAAATTTCCATTTTCAGTCAGTCCTTGCTACCAAACTCCATCAACTCAGATGGATTTTCAAAGGAGTATTTTTCTCATACAGCTCCTTATAACTCACTGTGTCAAATAGTGCCATAGTTTATTCTAAATTTCTTTCAAATAGTCTCCTTTTATAATAAAAAGAACCCCAAAAATCTCTAAACAGATGTGTTATGTGACTTGCACATCCAACTCCCACTGCCTCCTTGTAGTCCTTTTATCATAGCTACCTTGTAAAAGTTCTGGGAAACAGACTGGTCTTAATTTCTAAATTACGTAGGAGAAACAAAGTTTTGATCCATTACTAAGACTGCAAAGAACAATGGTTAGAGAGAGTAATAACAGACCTGTTGGCACTTTGTGAGGGGCTAGCAACTGTCACACAACCATAGTATCAGTCAGGGCTGGGAGGGACCACAATGATCAGCCAGATCCAATCCCCTGCCATGCCCAGGGACACCTCACACTAGATCAGGCTGCCCACAGCCTCATCCAGCCTGGCCTTAAACACCTCCAGGCATGAGGCTTCCACCACCTCCCTGAGCAACCCCTGCCAGGCTCTCAACACTCTCATGCTGAACAACTTCCTCCCAACTTCCAATCTGAATCTCCCCATTTCTAGCTTGGTTCCATTCCCCCCAGTCCTATCACTCCCTGACAGCCTCAAAAGTCCCTCCCCAGCTTTCTTGTAGCCCCCTTCAGATCCTGCAAGGCCACAAGAAGGTCCCCTCGGAGCCTTCTCCTCTCCAGCCTGCACAGCCCCAACAGCCTCAGTCTCTCCTCACAGTAGAGCAGCTCCAGCCCTCTGCTCATCCTCATGGCCCTTCTCTGGACACCTTCCAGCACCTTCACATCCCTTTTGTCCCAGGGGCTCCAGCACTGGATGCAGCACTCTAGGTGGGGTCTCAGCAGTGGGGACTAGAGCGAAAGCTTAAAATGTAACTTCCATACTCAAGGGTCCCAATCTCAGAGATAAAATCATTCCACAGGCAAACCAAGTCACTCTAGCAGACCAAATATATTATTCTCAGAGATTTTCAAATATTACCAGATGGTGTTTGGGCAGTACAGTGTCTCAGGCAGCTGGGAAGAAGAACGTAATGAACACATTTTTAGCGCAGCCATGTCACAAGACTTCCAGGTGTCAAGATACCCACCTATTTTTTTCTTCCTCTGGTTTCTCTGCTTCATTTTCATCTACCACAAGAGAACAGAAACACAGTGGTTAAGAATAAAATCCCTCCCCAAAATATCAAATGTCACAGATATTTTGCCAGGCACATTATCAGGCGACCCTTCAGTTTAGGGCTGAGACGTTTTCAAAACGCGTTCAGCTGTGAAATTGAGCAGGCTCACAGTGCCCTACGCTGGCAGGCCCACCGCAGGAGCAGGGTTTGCTTTACAGGTTTCATTCAGAGTTGAGCGTAATGAAAGTCCCTCAAGTCCCAAAGGAAAAAGTTTAGGCAGGCAAGGTTCAGGTTTTGAGAGCCCAGGTAGGGGGAGACAGGGGAGAGCTTGGGCAGGCCCAGGGATACGGGTGAAGCAAGCACGCACCATGTGGGCCTCCCGCTGGCCTGTGCGGCCAGGGCAGAGGGCATCGGCTGCGCCTCACAGCCCATAACCGAAGGCCCGCGGGGGAGGGGACAACGACCACCGCGCTCCGGGGAGGGAGCCGCAACCAGGCCCCGGGAGGGCGCCGCTGGAGGGCTGGCCGTGAGGAGGGGACTAAGCGGCAGCAGCAGGACGGAGGGACCCTTTTAAACGGCCTCCAGCCAGCCCAGCTCGGTGGGTCGCGGTCGGCCTCGGGCCGGTGCGGCGAGGCGGAGCACGCCGCGGCCTACCCACCCGCCGCGTACATCGCCGCCCCCTCCCGCCGCGGCGGGGCCGCAGGCGGGCTGGGAACGGGGGTCTGGGAAGTTCCGTACCGCCATAGAGCCACTCCTCCTCCTCGTCCCCGGCGGCCCCGCCGAGGTCTGCCGACACCCGCTCCACCTCGCCGGTAGACATGGCCGCCTCCCGCGGGACGCGAGGGCCCAGGCCCAGCGGCGCCGGGGCCTCCGCTGCCGGCCGTCACCGCCGCGACGCTCCNCTGCGAGCGAGGAGAAGCTGAGGGGCCAGCTGGCTGCCCGCCGTAGGAGCGAGCCGGACCGAAGGGCGAGAGGGAGAGCGGCCGTGCCCGGGGCCGTTCGCGCGGCCGGTTTCCCCTCTGCGCGCTGCCAACCGCCGGCACTCACCTCGGCTGTGCTTTCCGCACGCTCCCGAGGCGCGGGCGTGCGGAGAGAGCCTCCTTTCCTTCCTCCCGCCGCGCTTCGTCTCCGCCGCTCTCGGAGATCCTTGTGCTGTTGTGCATCGCCGAACGCCTGTCCGCCCCCTCAGCACGGCTCACCGGCAGCGTGGCCCAGCTCGTCTGGGACACTCTCGCCCATCGCCAGGAGCAGGACCTGGGCGAACGCACGTCCAGTGCAGTGCAGTGCTTCTACTGGCGGCGATGGCAGCTGCCGGGGGGAACATAACCACTGGATAAACACAGTAGTACTGCTGCTGCTGCCCGAGCCTTTGCTCACCAACTCTCTCAGATGCAGACATTATTTAAGGCTTAGCAACTCTTCATAGATTTCCTTTTTTTTTTTTTCTTTTCATTTTTTTCTTTTTCCTTTTTTTTTCCTTTTCCTTTTTTTCTTTTACTTTATTATTATTTCCCTTTTTCTTTTCCTTTTTCCTCTTTTTTCTTTTCCTTTTTTTT
>VWZE01020261.1:6516-25803 GCA_013396675.1 Eubucco bourcierii
CATGGACAGCGGAATCAGTGCACCCTCAGCAAGTGTGCAGATGGCACCAAGCTGTGTGGCACAGTCAACTTACTGGAGGGCAGGGATCCATCCAGAGGGACCTGGAGAGGTGGGCCCAGGCCCAGGCCAACCTCATGATATTGAACAAGGCCTAGTGGAAGGTCCTGCACTGGGTAGGCACAATCTCAAACACAACTGCAGGCTGGGTGGGGAATGGCTGAGAGCAGCCCTGAGGAACAGGCCCTGGGGGTGTGGGGTGATGAAAAGCTCAAGATGAGGCTGCAGTGAGAGGGCAGCCCAGACAGCAACTGTGTGCTGGGCTGCAGCAAGAGCAGTGTGGGCAGCAGGGCAAGGGAGGGGATTGTGCCCCTTGGCTCNNNAAGGGAGGGGATTGTGCCCCTTTGCTCTGCTCTCCTCAGACCCCACCTGGAGTCCTGTGTGCAGTTCTGGAGCCCCCAGCACAGGAAGGACATGGAAGTGTTGGAACAGGGCCAGAGGAGGCCAGAAAACAAACAAAACACACCCAAAGCAAACCAAACCAAACCAAACAAAACAAAAAAAAAAACCTGAAGTGGAAGCAATCATTCCCCTTGGCCTTATTTGTTGGCTTGGGAGAGGTGAGGGAGTTTGTCCTCCCCCTCTGCTCTGTCCTGGTGAGGCTGCATCTGGAATATTGTGTCCAGCTCTGGGCCCCTCAGTTCAAGAAGGACCTCAGGGAACTGCTTGTAAGAGTTCAGCACAGAGTCACAAAAGTTATGAAGGGAGTGGAATGTCTTCCTTAATAAGGAGAGCCTGAGGGAGCTGGGGCTCTTGGGTTTGGAGAGGAGGAGACTGAGGCGTGAACTCATTAATATTTATAATTATGTAAAGGTTGAGTGCCAAGGGGATGGAGCCAGCCTCTGCTGAGTGATGCCCGATGGGCAGGGCAAGGGCAGTGGAAGGGCATAAGAAGTTTCATTTAAACATGAGGAGGATTTTTTTCCCTGTGTGGGTGACAGAGCACTGGAACAGGCTACCCAGGGGGGTTGTGGAGTCTCCCTCTCTCAAGACATTCAAGACCTGCCTGGATGCATTCCTGTGTGATCTGCTCTGGGTGATCCTGCTCAGGGGGGTGGGGGGGTGGACCAGATGAGCTTTAGAGGTCCCTTCCAGCCCCTGACATTCTGTGATTCTGAAAGAGAGTAATACAAATGATTTGAACTCTTGGAGATGTGCATGGTAGAAAAAATGTATTTTCTGTGTGTTATGTATATGCAGCTCTCTCTAGATAATTCAGAAATCCATGCACACTCACACACACAAACCACTGGGCTGCTTACAATTCCCTTTGTAACTCCTGTGGCCTGAAATGTATCCCAGATTCCTCAAGTTTTGTGCAATCTTTACTCTTCCACAAATCTGGAGCTGCTTCCCCCGCTGCAGCACTCTGTTCCAGGGGAGAGGGGGCATCCAAATGCCATTTCTGAGTAATGAAGTGAGTAATAAACTCTCTCCTGCTCAGGCCAGCAACCTGAGTCACTACTGAGAGATTTCTTCCGTTCCTTCCCCCTCACTAGAACAGCTTTAGGAGACAGCTCTGGAGAAGCATTCCTGGCCAGTTTGGCTTTAGTTTTTATATTGCCTGTAGTTAGTTTTCTGCATCATTTGTATTATTCTCTGGGATAACCCCTCCCTGGAATGCACTAAAACATGAGCAGCAGAAGAACATTAGGTAAGAACAGCCTTAGTATTAGGAAAATCATAGAATCATAGCATGGTAAGGTTGGAAGGGACCTCAAAGATCATCCAGTTCCAACCCCCTGACATAGGCAGGGACACCTCCCACTAGTACAGCTCACTCAAGGCCTCATCCAGCCTGGACTTGAACACCTCCAGGGAGGTTGTGGAGCACAGAATCACCCAATGTGAGCAAAGATCACATTGGGTGATTCTGTGCTCCACAACCTCCTTGAGCAACCTGTGCCAGTGTCTCACCACCCTCCCTGCAAACAACTTCCCCCTAACATCCACTTTCAATCTCCCCTCTGCCACTTCAAACCCATTCCCCTTGTCCTGGCATTGCAAGGCCTTGTCAATAGTCCCTCCCCAGCCTTCCTGTAGCCCCCTTCAGATCCTGGAAGGCTACTCTAAGGTCTCCTGGAAGCCTTCTCTTCTCCAGGCTGGAAAAAAAAAATGCAAATTACATGATAGCTTATTTTACATATTTCCATTTTGAGAGTAAATCCAGCAGAGTGTCATCTCCTCTATACTTAGAGCCTTACTGTCCTGATGTGCTAAGGACAATTTCCCGTGCTTGAAGGTTTGTTTGTTAACCATTCCAAAGTTACTGTCATTTGCCATATTTCAGTGTGCTAGACTTCAGTGCCAGGAATGAGGATGCTGTTGCAGTGTATGCCTAGAAGCATAGAATGGGAAGGTTGGAAGGGACTTCAAAGATCATCTAGTTCCAACTCCCTGCCATAGGCAGGGACACCTCCCACTAGCACAGGTCACTCAAGGCCTCCTCCAACCTGGCCTTGAACACCTCCAGGGAGGTTGTGGAGCACAGAATCACCCAGTGTGATCAAAGATCACATTGGGTGATTCTGTGCTCCACAACCTCCCTGGGCAACCTGTGCCAGTGTCTCACCACCCTCACTGCAAACAACCTCCTCCTAACATCCACTTTCAGTCTCCCCTCTGCCACTTCAGACACATTGCCCCTTGTCCTGGCATTGCAAGACCTTGTCAATAGTCCCTCCCCAGCCTTCCTGTAGCCCCCATCAGATCCTGGAAGGCTACTCTAAGGTCTCCTGGAAGCCTTCTCTTCTCCAGGCTGCAGAACCCAAACTCTCTCAGTCTGTCCTCATAGGAGAGCTACTGCAGCCCTCTGTAAACCTTATTTGGGCCACAACCTCAGCCCCTGCAATTTGCAGCTCACTCTTCCATGCTGGATTTCAAACTCTGTCTCCCAGGGAGAAGTTGAGATTTTTTGTGGCATGTTTTTGCCTCCTCACACAGGTTGAAAACCAGCTCAGGCAATCAGAGAGTGAATTGCTTCTGCCAGGTCACCTAAATCTATCTACTAATGACTCTTAAGTTTTCAGCATGCTTAGCATAATAGCTGGCAAACATAAATTACCACATGTGTAAGCCAACCCACCTTGGATGCTTTCCTTACCTTCCTTGAGAAAGATGATATTTACAGCTGTCACTATTTATTGTCTTGGTGGTCTTCCAACCTGACAGTTAAGGGATGATCACAGTGTGGATGTGAAGCTGAGTCTCTGTCTTTGAGGCTTTGGGCACCACTTGGAACCATTTTGCAGGCTGCAGATGGATTATTTTGAGGGAGTTGGGGCTGTTCAGTCTGGAGAGGAGAAGGCTTCAAGGTGACTTTGTTGTGACCTTTCAGGATCTTAAGGGAGCCTACCAGAAAGCTGGGGAGGGACTTTTATGCTGTCAAGGAGTGATAGGACTGGGGGGAATGGAACAAAGCTGAAAATGGGTAGATGCAGACTGGATGGTAGGAAGAAGTTGTTCAGCATGAGGGTGGTGAGACCTTGGAATGGGTTGCCCAGGGAGGTGGTGGAAGCCTCGTCCCTGGAAGTGTTTAAGGCCAGGCTGGATGAGGCTCTAGGGTTGGTCTCTTCCAACCCAGACTGATTGATTCTATAATTCAGCAAATGTCATTGCAGGTGCCCTACCTCAGTTGACAGCCTTTTCATTTCTTGCTTACCCCTGGAGGTGTTCAAGGCCAGGCTGGATGAGGCTCTGGCCAGCCTGGTCTAGTGTGAGATGTCCCTGCCCATGGTAGGGTGGTTAGAACTGGCTGATCCTTGTGATCCCTTCCAACCCTGACTGATTCTATTCTATTTTTTTCCTTGAATGACTTTGTTTCAGAAAGTCTGATGTAGATGTGCATGACAAAAGGAAAAGGAGGAGGAAAACATAAAGGCTGAATTAAATATTAGGAGGAAAAAGAAGAGGTTGTACAGAGTTGAAGCAGCAAGGGGATACTGTTTAGAAAAAATACTGAGATAATATATAGCTGAAGTAACTGTAACACTGCTTCCCCTGAAACTTGCCATTTGGGCTCCTATGGGAAAACAGAAGTTGATATCTGCTTATTTTGGATTGCTTAGCTGGAAAAACATACAAGAGGATAGGCATGAGACAACATCCTTGTAGGGCCATGCAGTGTTGATGTGAGTGATAAGTTACAGAAGAGAGAGGAGGGAGCAGTGAGCCAACTATCTATCAAGCAAGGCTGAGGAACAGGATATTTTTGTATGTCCCCTTTAACAATGGTGGCGTGCATGGTGGTGTTACTTCTTTTTTTCCCCCCCTGCTTTTCCCTAAAATTAAGAACCTAGAGTATTGCTTGGGTATGTTGTGGATAGAGAAAGCATCAATTAAGTGCAGGTTGCAACAAGGGTTTGGGTTATTCATTGAGAATAAGGTTTATTGTTCTCAATGAATAATCCAATAAATAGTGAATAATTTCAAATTAATGAATTTTATAGAATCATTGAATCATAGAATGGTAAAGTTGGAAGGGACCTCAAGGATCATCCAGTTCCAACCCCCTGCCATAGGCAGGGACTGGCTCCAACACTTCCATGTCCTTCCTGTGCTGGGGGCTCCAGAACTGCACACAGGACTCCAGGTGGGGTCTGAGGAGAGCAGAGCAAAGGGGTAGAATCTCCTCCCTTGCCCTGCTGCCCACACTGCCTTGCTGCAGCCCAGCACACAGTTGCTGTCTGGGCTGCACTCACACTGCAGCCTCATCTGGAGCTTTTCATCACCCCACACCCCCAGGGCCTGTTCCTCAGGGCTGCTCTCAGCCACTCTCCACCCAGCCTGGATCTGTGCTTGGCGTTGTGCCTGCCCAGGTGCAGGACCTTCTACTTGGCCTTGTTGAATGTCCTGAGGTTGGCCTGGGCACAGCTCTGCAGCCTGTCCAGGTCCCTCTGGATGGATCCCTGCCCTCTAGCAAGTGACTGTGCCACACAGCTTGGTGCCATCTGCACACTTGCTGAGGCTGCACTGATTCCTCTGTCCATGCCACTGACAAAGATGTTAAACAGCACTGGTGCCAGCACTGACCCCTGAGGGACACCACTTGGCACTGGTCTCCAGGTGGACATTGTGCCCTTGATCACCACTCTCTGTGTATCACCATCCAGCCAGTTCCTTTTCCAGGACTGCTCCACCCATCCAGTCCACGTTTTTCCAGTTTGGTGACCAGGATGTCCAAAGTTTGACTTCTATTTTCGTCCATAAATTGTGGAATCTGTTATTTTTCAGTTTTGTTTGGTTTTATATTTTTGTTTGTTTGTTGGTTTTATTTTTTCCCACTCCACAAAACAAGTGTTGAGCTATGGAAGCTCAGTGTTAATGCTGTGGTGGGGTATGAGTTCATCCAGCTGTGACCTCAGCTCAGTGAGTAATTTTACACTCAAATCACTTTGAGCTGAGTAATTGTAGCCCCAGCATGGACTGTTCAGTTATGCTTAGATGTTTAAGGCAGTGCCTTTTGTTTGAGTGCTGAATTGCAGTGTGGACTCTTTGGGCTAGGTGCACTCATGCAGAAACTGATGTTGAGGTTTTTTGGTGATCCAGAGAAGCACCTCCAGCTGATGTTTGGGTGCAGGTGAGTTATTGCAGTGGTGAAAGTGCTGAGAGCTTTGTAAGCTGTGTTCAAGATCATGCATCTTACTACTGCACAGTCATATGCCTCTGTTAACCTGAGGTGAGGGAAACTTGTCCTTGAAGTTTATTTTTTTGAAGTTAATGATCCAGAAGGGAAAAAAAAACAGTGTCAGGGAAAGACTGTATGTTGAGGTAATGCCCATTTGACCATGGACCTGTGTGCTGGTTTGAGGCTAATTGGAATATTTTAATGGAGAAAATTATATTACAGGCTGTGAAAAGCAAACACTGGTGATGTCTGCTGCACTCATAGGCTTGCTGAAATGTGTAAGAATAAGAAGACAAAATGTGGATAACTCAGACACTCTCAGGCTCTCTAGCTTTTGCCTTCTCCTCTCTGCTAACCTCACTAACCACTTTGCTTCAAACCCCCCTGGCCCAACCTCCAAGCTCACCTTGTATGTAAGGCAAACCCTGGGGTAAGGTATAGGGGTGGGGAGAAGGTGGAAGGGTGGTTGGGAGCCCCTCCTGGGGTCTCTGATTTCTGGGAGGGGAGTTGTGTTGCTGTATTCCCTTTAACTTGTCTATGTAACTGTTCCTGTCTGTTGTGTCTATCTCTGCTTGTCCATTGTGCTGAGCTGTAAATAGAGCTTCAGTCCTTCACTTCCAGCTGGCTGAGTTCAGTATGGGGGATTTTATGAAGTGGAGGGGAAGGAAACTCCCAAACCATCACAACATGATAGAGTGGGTCCAGAGGAGGACCACAAGAATGATCAGTTTCAGAGGGACAGGGATCTGCTGGAGAGAGTCCAGTGGAGGCCTACGAGATTGCTGAGGGGCCTGGAGCACTGCCTGGTGAGAGGCTGAGGGGCCTGGGGCTGCTTAGTCTGGAGAGGAGAAGACTGAGAGGGAATTTAATAAATGTTCATAAATATCTGAGGGCTGGGGGTCAGGAGGGGGGGACAGGCTCTGCTCACTGCTGCCTGGGATAGGACAAAGAGCAATGGATGGAAGCTGCAGCACAGGAGGCTCCAGCTCGACACAAGGGAGAACTTCTTTACTGTAAGGNACGCAGCCTGGAGAAGAGAAGGCTTTCAGGAGCCCTTAGAGTAGCCTTCCAGGATCTGAAGGGGGCTACAGGAAGGCTGGGGAGGCTGGAAATGGTTTTAGATTACCTGATTGATGTTAAGGAGGGAAATACATTTCCTTTAATTTTTTTCTTTTTTTTTTTTCCCCTCCCAGTGCTTGTTTTTCAGTGACAAATCACTGTAACTTTGGGAGTATTAAATGGAATCCCTCATTTGGTTCACTTAGTAGCCCTGAGTGATGGTGATGTGGATTCTTTGTTCAGCTTTTCTGCCTATGAAAGAGTCTTTGTAAAAGTCATTGTCTGCTGGGGCTAGGAGGTAAAATTGCCTCCATGGTAAATGTAATGGTCTGGTAGGAGTATGGCATTCTATAGGTCCTGTTCTGCTTTTGTTACAGACTCTACCACACCAAATTTAATAATCACAGAACATTAGAGACTGGAAGGGACCTCCAGAGATCGAGTCCCAACCTCCTTGCCAAAGCAGAATCACCTAGGGTAGTCTGCACAGGACTGCATCCAGGCAGGTTTTGAAAGTCTCCAGAGAAGGAGACTGAGCTATTAAGCTTGCAAGTAGATGTAGATAGGCAGTTGAGCCACTTTGATTTGGGCAACTTGGAGCAGCAAGCAGTATTTCAGCTGTGCTGATATTCACTCTGTATTTCACTCAGTATTGCACTCTGGTTTTCTGTTGGTTTGGGGGTTTTGTTTGGTTGGTTGGTTTGGTTGTGTTTGTTTGGTTGGGTTTTAAAAAAATGTATTTATTTATTTATTTATTTATTGGCCAGACTGAGAGGAAAACTTTATCAAAACCAGCAGAAAACCACAGGTTGCCCAGGGAGGTTGTGGCTGCTTCTTCCCTGGAGGTGTTCAAGGCCAGGTTGGAGGAGGCCTTGAGTGACCTGTGCTAGTGGGAGGTGTCCCTGCCTATGGCAGGGGGTTGGAACTGGATGATCCTTAAGGTCCCTTACAACCTTACCATTCTATGATTAAAACACCCCCCACAAAAAAAAAGTTTTGTTCATTTTTTTATATACTTAATGACACTGCTACAGTAAGTTGTATCACTTCCTGACATTTCCACAAGCACTTCAGGGCAAGAAACTTCACAAATATTTTTATCAGCTATACTCACAGCTTGTTTTTCAACATGAAAGATGAGTGTAAGTAGAAATTTCATGATGTTTTTGACATGTGGTATCTTCAGGATGGTGGGAAGCGTGTTCAGATGGCCTCTTGAAGGAAATGTCCTTTGCATGTTGTTTCCCACTGACTTTTCTGCTGGCCCTTCTAAATATAGAATCATAGAATCATAGAATGGTAAGGTTGGAAGGGACCTCAAGGATCATCTAGTTCCAACTCCCTGCCATAGGCAGGGACACCTCCCACTAGCACAGGTCACTCAAGGCCTCCTCCAACCTGGCCTTGAACACCTCTAGGGAGGGAGCAGCCACAACCTCCCTGAGCAACCTGTGCCAGTGTCTCACCACCCTCACTGGAAAGAACTTCCTCCTAACATCCACTTTCAGTCTCCCCTCTGCCAGTTCAAACCCATTGCCCCTTGTCCTGGCATTGGAAGACCTTGTCCATAGTCCCTCCCCAGCCTTCCTGTAGCCCCCTTCAGATATTGGAAGGCTACTCTAAGGTGTTATGGACACTAGTATCATAACATCATTTATAAGTTTTCATCTTTAAAGTCAAATTGATCTTTTCCTGAGTGTACACTGCAAGCTAACTTTCAAACCAGAGTCTGGAGTGCCTTCCTCTGCCTTTCCCTCCTCTTCTGCCTTTCCCCTTCTTCTGCCTTTCCCCTTCTTCCTTATCCTCTTCTGCCTTTCCCTCTTCTTCTTCTGCCTTTCCTCTTTCTTCTTCCACTGCATCTTCATTTTCCACTTCTCCTGCATTTTCCCTTCCTTCTTCACCTGCATTTTCTCTTCTGCCTTTCCCCCTTTTTTTCCTTCTTCTCCATCTGCATTTTCCCCTTTCCCCCTTTCTTCTGACCATACAAACCTGGGGGTGGGGGCTCAGACCCCATCAGGCTGTGCAGACCTCCAATGAGCTCTGGACTCAGAGCTTCTTTCCAGGAAGGGTGCTGGAGCCCTGGAGCAAGCTGCCCAGAGAGGTTGTGGCTTTCCAGACCCCCCCTGGCTGCATTCCTGTGTGCCATGCCGTGGCTGGAGCTGCTTTGCCAGAGAGGTTGGACTGGATGAGCTCTGGAGGTCCCTTCCAACCTGTGAGCTCCCATTCCTCTGGGGTCCTGCCAGCAGTTTTAGTGCCAGCAGAACCTCAGCACCTGAGAGCACTCAGCAAGACTTTGGGGGATGCTTGGCAATGGGAAGAGGGGGTCCAAGAGTTGAATGCAAACCCAAACTACTCCTTTTGAAATCTAATGATGCCTTGGGCAGTATGATGCAACGAGAAAGAAGGAAGTCCTAGGGAAAAAAGGGAGTGTAAGGAAGAGAAATAAAACTGTGCTATCTGTGCTAGGCTGACTCTATTCACCTGGCAATGGTTCCAAGTCAGGGCTTTTCTTGGTGGTGGTGTTGGTAGGTCTTATTTTTCCTTTTTCTCTTGCTCCTCCCCTTACCTCCCCGCTCTATTACATTCCAAAATTCATGGCAGTCTGGTCCCCACTGACTGGAAAAGGGGAAACATAAGTCCCACTTTCAAAAAGGGTAAGAAGGAAGAACCAAGGAACTCCAGGCCAGGCAGTCTCACCTCAGTGCTCAGCAAGATCATGGAGCAGATCCTCCTGGAGGCACTACTGAGACACGAGAATAGTGAAGAGGTGACTGGGTACAGTCAGCATGGCTTCAGCAAGGGTAAATCCTGCCTGACAGACCTGGTGGCCTTCTATGAAAATCAGTAGATGAGGGGTGAGCAACTGATGGCATTTACCTGGCCCTGAGCAAAGCCTTCGGCACTGTCCCGTACCACATCCTGGCCTCCAAACTGGTGACACCTGGGTTTGATGGGTGGAGCACTGGATGGATAAAGAACTGACTTGATGGCTCCACCCAAAGAGTGGCTGTCAATGGGTCCATGTCCCACTGCAGGCCAGTGACAAGCACAGTCCCTCAGGGATCAGTCCTGGGACCAGTCTTGTTTAACATCCTTGTCGGTGCCATGGACAGAGGCATTGAATCATAGAAACATAGAATGGGAGGGTTGGAAGGCACCTCAAGGATCATCCAGTTCCAACCCCCTGCCATAGGCAGGGACACCTCCCACTAGCACAGCTCACTCAAGGCCTCCTCCAANCTTCATAGCAGAGCTGCTGCAGCCCTCTCAGCATCTTGGTGGCCTCCTCTGGACCTACTCAAACACTCCCATGTCCTTCCTGTGCTGGGGGCTCCAGAACTGCACACAGGACTCCAGATGTGGTCTGAGGAGAGCAGAGTAAAGGGGCATAATCCCCTCCCTTGCCCTGCTGCCCACACTGCTCTTGCTGCAGCCCAGCACTCAGTTGCTGTCTGGGCTGCACTCACACTGCAGCCTCATCTGGAGCTTTTCATCACTGAGTGCAGCCTCAGCAAGTTTGCTGACCACAACAACCTGTGTGATGCAGCAGACAGGCTGGAGGGAAGTGATGGCATCCAGAGGGATCTGGAGAGCTAGGCACAAACCAACCTCATGAAGTTCAACTGTGTCCAGTTCTGGAGCCCCTTATTACAAGAGGGATATGGATGTGCTGGAACATGTACAAAGAAGACCTACCAGGATGCTCAGAGGTCTGGAACACCTCTCCTGTCAGGAGAGACTGATGGAGTTGGAAAGGAAAAGGATCCAAGGTGACCTTATTGTGACCTTTCAAGATCTTAAGGGGCCTACAAGAAAACTGGGGAGGGACTTTTTAGTCTGTCAGGTAGGGATAGGACTGGGGGGAATGGAAAAAATGAGGGGATTCAGACTGAATGTTAGGAGGAAGTTGTTCAGCATGAGGGTGGTGAGAGCCTGGAACAAGTTGCCCAAGGAGGTGGTTGAAGACCAGGCCGGACTTGGCTGTAGACATCCTGATCTAGTGTGAGGTATCCCTGTCCATGGCAGGGGACTTGCAACTAGATGCAGCTTGTGGTCCCTTCCAACCCTGGCTGATCCTGTGATTCTGTGACTTGCCAGAGACACTGATTTTATTTTTTAATGCTATATTACATTCCCCTTTTTCTGTCTTCTATACATTTCCTTCATGTGCCACAGACACCTTCGTCTTTAGACCGTTCTTATGTATGTGTAGAGGGGTTAGGTCTGTTGGGGTTTTTTTTGAGGGAGGGAGGAGGGTAGGGTGTTGGTGGGGGGTTTAGGTTGTTTTTGGTTGGTGGTTTGTTTGGTTTTTTTTAATACAAGATCTTGGTCTTGTAGCTGTGCTGATACTTTTTGCAGTGTCTGCATAATAATCCTGATCTTGGTAGTTAAGGCTCATCTTGGTGGTTACTTCTCTAATTACAAAGAGTGAGTAGGGGCTTTAATGTTTGGCAGATTCATTAATGTTCCTTTCTTGCAGTAAGGATTTAAAGTCTTTGAAGCTTTTGTATCTGTAAAACTGTTTTATTTTCTTTCAAGAAGGTTAATTATAAATCACAGTGTAGACTTGAGTGAAGTGGAAGGAGATAGGTTGCCAGGCTAGAACAGGAACCTGTTTTCAAGCAAGGTCCTTATAGTGTGGTACTAATAAGAGCTAAATCAATGAAGAGGATAGAATGGAAGTGTATTCATTGCTTTCTTCCTGTTGGTCTTCATATGTCTCCCCTTTCTCACAACAACATCCCTGTTGTAATTGTGCTGTTAGAAGGTTCTCCCAAAAATGAACAGTGGGAAAATATCATAGACAGCAACTGTGTGCTGGGCTGCAGCAAGAGCAGTGTGGGCAGCAGGGCAAGGGAGGGGATTATGCCCCTTTACTCTGCTCTCCTCAGACCACATCTGGAGTCCTGTGTGCAGTTCTGGAGCCCCCAGCACAGGAAGGACATGGGAGTGTTTGAGTAGGTCCAGAGGAGGCCACCAAGATGCTGAGAGGGCTGCAGCAGCTCTGCTGTGAGGACAGGCTGAGAGAGTTGGGGCTGTGCAGCCTGGAGAGGAGAAGGCTTCCAGGAGAGCTTGGAGTGGCCTTGCAGGATCTGAAGGGGGCTCCAGGAAGGCTGGGGAGGGACTATTGACAAGGTCTTGTAATGACAGGACAAGGGGAATGGGTTTGAAGTGGCAGAGGGGAGATTGAAACTGGATGTTAGGAGGAAGTTGTTTGCAGTGAGGGTGGTGAGACACTGGCACAGGTTGCCCAGGGAGGTTTTCAAGGCCAGGTTAGAGGAGGCTTTGAGTGACCTGTACTGGTGGGAGGTGTCCCTGCCTATGGCAGGGGGTTGGACCTAGATGATCCTTGAGGTCTCTTTTAACCTTCTTCACAGTGATTCTGTGCTCCACAGCCTCCCTATAGTGTAATTTTCTCTATTAAAATATTCCAATTAGCCTCATACCAGCACAGGAAGTTTAGGCTGGAGGTGAGGAGAAAGTTGTTGCCTGAGGGAGTCATTGACTGCTGGAATGGGCTGCCCAGGGAGGTGGTGGAGTCAGCGTCCCTGGAGGTGTTCAAGGCAGGTTTGGACGTGGCACTTGGTGCCATGGTCTGGTCTTGAGAGCTGTGGTGGTGGGTTGGACTTGATGAGCTTTGAGGTCTCTTCCAACCTTGGTGACACTGTGGCACTGTGACACTGTGATACTGTGAGACTGTGATGCTGTGAATATGTTTGTTTGAAGCCCTGATGCTTGGACATAAGAGCATATGCTGCAGTACCTGTTCTTCCTCAGAAAGCTTCAGCACTCCCAGTTACTAATAAAGAGTTCCTTGGAAGAGGCAAAGGAGACAAGCACCAGAGTGGTGCTGAAGAATGATGTTCAAATGTTTTGTCTTGAAACTGCATCATTTTATTGGGTCTAGCTTTCAATTTTCTGTATAGTGTGGTTGATTGGGTTTTGGTTTTGTTTTGTTGGGGTTTAGTTTGTTTTGTTGGGGGTTTGTTTGTTGTTTTTTTTGTGTGGTTTTGCCTTTTTTGTTGTTGGTTTTGTTTTGTTGGGGGTTTTTAGTTGGTTTTGGTGTGGTTTTGCCTTTTTTTGTTGTTGGTTTGGTTTTGTTTTGCTAGGGGGTTTTGTTTGTTTATTTTTTGTGTGGTTTTGCCATTGTTGTTGGTTTTGTTTTGTTTTGTTGGAGGTTTTTGTTTGGTTTTGGTGTGGTTTTCCCTTTTTTGTTGTTTTTGTTTTGTTTTGTTGGGGAGGTTTGTTTGGTTTTTGTGTGGTTTTGCCTCTTTTTGTTGTTGGTTTTGTTTTGTTGGGGGTTTTTGTTTGGTTTTGGTGTGACTTTGCCTTTTGTTGTTTATGGTTTGGTTTTGTTTTGTTGGGGTTTTTTTATTATTTTTTGTGTGGTTTTACCTTATTTTTTGTTGGTTTTGTTTTGTTGGGGGGTTTTGTTTGTTTTGGTGTGGGTTTGCCTTTTTTTGTTGTTGGTTTTGTTTTGTTGGGGGTTTTTGGTTTTTGTGTGTTTTTGCCTTTTTTGTTGTTGGTTTTGGTTTTTTTGTTGGGGGTTTTTGTTTGTTCTTTGTGTGGTTTTGCCTTTTTTGTTGTTTTGTTGGGGGGTTTTGTTTGTTTACTTTTTATGTGGTTTTGCCTTTTTTTGTTGTTGGTTTTGTTTTGTTGGGGGTTTTGGGGGTTTGTGTGTTTTTGCCTTTTTTGTTGTTGGTTTGGTTTTGTTTTGTTGGGGGTTTTTGCTTGTTCTTTGTGTGGTTTTGCCTTTTGTTGTTTTGTTGGAGGGTTTTGTTTGTTTACTTTTTATGTGGTTTTGCCTTTTTTTGTTGTTGGTTTTGTTTTTGTTTTGTTGGGGGGGTTTGTTTATTTTTTGTGTGGTTTTGCCTTTTGTTGTTTTTGTTTTGTTTTGTTGGGGGGTTTTGGTTTTGGTGTGGTTTTGCCTTTTTTTGTTGGTTTTTTTTTGTTGGGTTTTTTTGTTTGGTTTTGGTGTGGTTTTGCCTTTTCTGTTGTTTTTGCTTTGTTGGGTTTTGTTTGTTTATTTTTTGTGTGGTTTTGCCTTTTTTGTTGTTTTTGTTTTGGTGGGGGGGTTGGGTTTGGTGTGGTTTTGCCTTTTTTGTTGTTTTTTGGGGTTGGTTTTTTGTTTGTTCATTTGTTTTGGTTTTGTTTTGTGGGGGTTTTTTTATGGAGGGAGGTCACCTTTTTGATCAGCCTTTGGGTGCTCCAATCCCCTTAACAGAAACTGGGCGCAAAGGCAGCGAGTAGCAGTTTGTCTCAGAGCAATCCTGGTATCAGTGTACTGAGGATGGAAAATCCCCAGTGATCATTTGCAAAGCAGTGCTTACTTATGCATGCATGTGCATCTTCATGCTCCTCTCGAGGTGAGGTGTTGAGGAGCCAGCAGAACTCCTATTTGCTCTTGCTTGTTGTCTGGAGAAAGTCCTGGAGCAGAGGGGCAGCAGCAGCAGCATTTCGTCTGACTCTGTGGGATGTACTTCTGTTAGGAATTTGCCATTTGCAAAGTCTGAGGCTGGAGTGAAGATACAAAGAGGAGAGTGTTGGTTCAGAACAATAAGGCAGACGCATGCAAGGAGAAAATACCAAAATAACAAGAAACAGAAGGGGAACAGCTAAAGAAATCCCCTCAGAAGTTACTTCAACGTGGGAAAAAAAAATAAACAACAAACGCACAACCCAGGGGGTTAAAAGGAACAGCTGTGCGAGAATTTTGCCTGCAGAAGAGTTAGTGTGTGAGGGTGGACAGTGTGAAACCTGAGAAGAAACAAAGCAAAACCAATTGCTTCGAGTTTCTCTGTGTTCTGTGGCACAGCAGTGCTGGATGCTGCGGGCTGGCAGTAAGAAGCGTTTCTGTTGCGTGCACAGTGAGCAGCAGCGCAGCACGGACACCTCTGCTTGGTTGGTTTGGTTTTGTTGTTCTCTGCTGTTTTAACAAGGGAAAGGCTGGAGAAAGCCTCTCCTCTGACACTGCTGCGATGTCAGGTCTGCTGCAGAGAAGTGTTGCCTTGTGGTTGTACACTCAATTTTGTTCAGGCTGGAGTTACAGCCTGTGCCTGCTACCTGGCTGGGAAAGAATCTTTGGGGATTTGGGGGGCGTGCGATAACAATGGCTTATCAATAATAACATTTTCTTGTTTGCTAGATAATCATTGTTCCAGCCATTCTTGGCTTTCCTTTCTCTTCCCCTGCATCCTCCTCACCTTAACTCTTTGTAGTAGTTTAAAAGTAAACCTCTCTTCTGGTTCTGAATTATGAACAAGAAAGAGGAAAATTCCAAAGACGTTCAGCAGAGAAAAATAGAAAGAAGTAAATAAGGCATTGGATGCAAAAGAAAAATAATAGATAAGTCTATATCATTCCACTGAGTTGTTTGCTGATGTAAAGTGTGCTGCACAAACTGTTCTTCTCTCCCTCTTCTCTTTGCTCTGGCTGCTGGCTAAGCTCTATGCATGGTTTCTCTGACCTTGGGCTGAGTCTTGTTTATGGCTAAGTAGATAGCAGCAGTGGGGCCTGATTTCTGGTGGTGGGAGAGCTATTCCCTTTCTTCTTGTATCTGTGGAGGTGGGGGAACAATTTGAAGTGGTTTGTTTGTTTGTTTGGTGGTGTTTTGTGTGTGTGTGTGTGTGTGTGTGTGCGCTTTGGTTTGTTTTTTATGGTTTGGTTTCTTTTTTTGGTGTTTATTATTTCTTCAGCGTAAATATACGTAAATCTGTTTTGCACACATACACTGTGTTTTATTCTTTTAGATTTTAGTTTGTTCTAAATAGAGCTTCATTTTGCTTCCAAACCTTCTGAGCCAGTCTGGTGGTTTTATTTTGGGGGGGCAATTTTAACCCCAACTCCTAGCATTAAGCTTCTCTTCTTTTTTTTTTTTTTTTCATCTGATGCTTTGATTTGTCAACTGATTGAGGGTCAGGGGAAAAGAGCGTCAGGCTTGGGAAGATCTCATTTTCTTCAATGAAATAACTCTGCCCTTGTTAGAAAAGGCAGTTTTAAAAGATAAATGGAGGGATTTTGTTATCTTCCAACCCCTACTAGGAAATTAAATGGCAGGGGGGGTGTGTTGTCAGTGTGTCAGCTCGTTGCACTCCGATCGTGTTTCTTGCGTTGGGTTGCTGTGCTGCGAGGTGGGGAAAGCAAAGAGTATTTTGACATTTGGGCATTTTAAAAACTGAATGTAGTGGTGTTGTAGACTGATAGTATACTCCTCACATTTGGGATTACACCACCTGGAGCTTGACTGCAAAAGATCCAAAGTATATCTGTTTGTGAAATGGTTTAGCTGTTCAAAAGACTGGAGCCTCGTCATTCCAAGGAAAAGGACCTTGGAGTCTGGGGTGATGAAAAGCTCAACATGAGCCTGCAGTGTGCACATGCAGCCCAGACAGCAACCGAGTCCTAGGCTGCATCAAGAGCAGTGTGGGCAGCAGGGCAAGGGAGGGGATTCTGCCACTTTGCTCTGCTCTCCTCAGACCCCACCTGCAGTCCTGTGTGCAGTTCTGGAACCCTCAGCACAGGAAGGACATGGAAGTGCTGGAGCGGGTCCAGAGGAGGGCCACAAAGATGATCAGAGGGCTGGAGCAGCTGTGCAGTGAGGACAGGCTGAGAGAGTTGGGGCTCTGCAGCCTGGAGAAGAGAAGGCTTCCAGGAGACCTTAGAGTAGCCTTCCAGGATCTGAAGGGGGTTCCAGGAAGGCTGGGGAGGGACTATTGACAAGGTCTGGGAATGCCAGGACAAGGGGAATGGGTTTGAACTGGCNTATAAGAAAATAGCTAAAATGATGACAAATAAGAAGAAAATATTAAGAAAATTAAATATATTTAAATGATACCACAGAACCTTACAGGTTGAAGGGATCTCCAGAGATCATTGAGTTCAACCCTCCTGTTGAGGCCGCATCACCCAAGGTAGTCCACACAGGAATGCATCCAGGAGGGTTTTGAAAGTCTCTAGAGGAGGAGACTCCACAATCACTCTGGGAAGCCTATTCCAGGGCTCTGGTACCCTCACTGTACAAAAGTTTCTCCTCATGTTGAGGTGAAACCTTCTCTGTTACAGTTTGTAGCCACGGCTCCTTGTCCTATTGCTCTGCACCACTGAAAAGAGCTTGGCCCCACTCACTTGGCATCCATCCCTCAAGTATTTGTACACATTCATAAGGTCTCCTCTCAACCTTCTCTTCTCCAGACTAAACAGCCCCAGGTTTCTCAGCCTCTGTCCACAGAGGGGATGCTCAAATCCCCCACTCATTCTCATGGCTCTCTGCTGGACTCCCTCCAGCCAGTCCATGTCTCTCCTGAACTTGGGAGCCCAAAATCGGACACAGTAAACCAGTTATGTAAAACAATGAGAAAACACTTCTAAACAGGAAATAACTAAAACAAATGAAACAATAAATTCTCTTCCCACAGTATCAGAGACTGAAGAAAAAGAAATCAACCTAGGACTTGGTTGCTGCCATCAGCTTTATTTTTATAGGGACTGCAGCACACTGACAGTAAGTGGCGATATGAATCATAGAATGGTAAGGTTGGAAGGGACCTCAAGGATCAGCCAATTCCAACCCCTTGCCATAGGCAGGGACACCTCCCACTAGCACAGCTCACTCAAGGCCTCCTCCAAACTGGCCTTGAACACCTCCAGGGAGGGAGCAGCCACAACCTCCCTGGGCAACCTGTGCCAGTGTCTCACCACCCTCACTGCAAACAACTTCCTCCTGACATCCAGTCTAAATCTCCCCTCTGCCAGTTCAAACCCATTCCCCTTGTCCTGGCATTCCAAGACCTTGTCAATAGTCCCTCCCCAGCCTTCCTGGAGCCCCCTTCAGATCCTGGAAGGCTACTCTAAGGTCTCCTGGAAGCCTTCTCTTCTCCAGGCTGCAGAGCCCCAACTCTCTCAGCCTGTCCTCACAGCAGAGCTGCTGCAGCCCTCTCAGCATCTTGGTGGCCTCCTCTGGACCCACTCCAACACTTCCATGTCCTTCCTGTGCTGAGGGCTCCAGAACTGCACACAGGACTGCAGGTGGGGTCTGAGGAGAGCAGAGCAAAGGGGCACAATCCCTTCCCTTGCCCTGCTGCCCACACTGCTCTTGCTGCAGCCCAGCACACAGTTGCTGTCTGGGCTGCACTCACACTGCAGCCTTATCTGGAGCTTTTCATCACTCCAGACCCCCAGGGCCTGTTCCTCAGGGCTGCTCTCAGCCATTCACCACCCAGCCTGCAGTTGTGCTTGGCATTGTGCCTACCCAGGTGCAGGACCTTCCACTTGGCCTTGTTGAATGTCCTGAGGTTGGCCTGGGCACAGCTCTGCAGCCTGTGCAGGTCCCTCTGGATGGATCCCTGCCCTCTAGCAAGTCGACTGTGCCACACAGCTTGGTGCCATCTGCACACTTGCTGAGGGTTCTTATTTTATATTAAATTCTTATTTGCCTTCCCTGGTTATACGTATTTCATGCTCAGAGTAGGCGTGATGCCTTCTGAAGATCCTGAGCAAGAGGTGACCATTCTTGTGTGTGTTCACAATACACAATACACTTGTGTGTATTCACAAGGAAACTCTTGGTACTTCAGGACTTCTTAAAGAGAGATCATGGAGTTAATTTTGAAGGGTGTTTATCCTGCAGTCTGTAACATCAGTGTATGTTGCTGTGAACTGCTGGGCTGAGGTGAAAGGGAAGATTAACAAGGAAATGGAGGTTTATTAATAGACTCCTGGATGACAATGGCTTTGCAGTGCACATGGGTTAACTTTTGCTGAAAGACTGGTTGTAAGAGATGAAAGAGCATTTAAGATGAGAAATTGAGCAGAGAAAGCTGATGTAAGTGAATAATAAATAAAGCCCTGCACATTCTCCTGTCCTTTAATGTTTTTTTCCCCTTCTCTCCATCAGGCACTTAATAACATCTTTAAAGTGTTTTTCCTATTTTGTAAAAATGAAACTCCTCAACATTTAGATTGAAAGGTATTAAATTTCCTGATGATTAGGAGTAATGTATTTATTTTTTTGGATGGTATTATAAATAATGACTATAAAATATTTGTTTGTATTCATATTCAGCGTTCATGAACCAAAGGACAGAAGCAGTTCATAGCCTTTTGAAGTCAAAGAAGTCATCTTGGCATTTTAAAAGCTTTTTTTTTTTGTTTTTGTAACAGTGGAAAATTGTGTGAGGAACAGGAAATATCGTTGGCTGTGCTCAGCTATCAAACAGCAAGTGGTGGTGTGTTTGCATATCAGCTAAAACTTTTGTGCTTGCTTAGCAGAACAAACTGGGTTGGTTTCAGTTTTTGGAAGAACAGATAAAATGTCTCACTCTTGGGGTTTTTAGTGATCACTTAATTCAAAATACAAAGTTAAAGCTTTATATGTTTACTCAAAGCATTGAACTAGGAGGGTATTGACAAGGGCTTGTAATGCCAGGACAAGGGGCAATGGGTTTGAAGTGGCAGAGGGGAGATTGAAAGTGGATGTTAGGAGGAAGTTGTTTGCAGTGAGGGTGGTGAGACACTGGCACAGGTTGCCCAGGGGGGGTGTGGCTGGT
>VWZE01020261.1:25930-40604 GCA_013396675.1 Eubucco bourcierii
TGATCCTTGAGGTCCCTTCCAACCTTACCATTCTATGATTCTATGATTCTATGATTCTATATTTAACCATGAGATGTGTTTTCTTCCCCAAAGGTGACAATCTGCCATTTACCTTCCTTGCTGCTTTAAAACTCAGGGTGTTATGCTCTCTTGAAAGTGTGAAGCTTTGAGGACTAATATGTTGCATTCCTTCTACTTAAAATATTTTTTTTACTGTATTCCTAAAACTGAAGTACAAATAACATGTCTAATTTGTCAGATAAAGATGACAGTAAAGTCAAACCATTTTGAGGTAGTCTATGACACCAAGCTGGGGGCTGATGTTGCTGGGTTGGAGGGCAGAAGGGCTCTGCAGCAGGACCTCGACTACCTGCACAGATGGGCAGAGTCCAAGGGGATGGAGCTCAACAAATCCAAGTGCCAGGTGCTGCACTTTGGCCACAACAACCCCATGCAGAGCTACAGGCTGGGGTGGCAGTGGCTGGAGAGCAGCCAAACAGAAAGGGATCTGGGGGTGCTGATTGACACCCGCCTGAACATGAGGCAGCAGTGTGCCCAGGTGGCCAAGAAGGCCAATGGCATCCTGGCCTGCATCAGCAAGAGTGTGGCCAGCAGGAGCAGGGAGCTCATTCTCCTCCTGGACTCTGCACTGCTTAGGCCACACCTTGAGTGCTGTGTCCAGTTCTGGGCCCCTCAATCGAAGAAGGACATTGAGGTGCTTGAGCGTGTCCAGAGAAGGGCAACGAGGCTGGGGAGNAGTTGTTGCCTGAGAGAGTCATTGACTGCTGGAATGGGCTGCCCAGGGAGGTGGTGGAGTCAGCGTCCCTGGAGGTGTTCAAGGCAGGTTTGGACGTGGCACTTGGTGCCATGGTCTGGTCTTGAGGGCTGTGGGAATGGGTTGGACTTGATGAGCTTTGAGGTCTCTTCCAACCCTGGTGATACTGTGATACTGTAAACCTAGTGGGTTTTGCAAATCTGGGGCTGGACTCAAAAATATCTGCCTTCCAACCTCTAACATCCTGTGATCCTGTGGCCTCCCTTTAAAACAGACTGTTCTAGAATTTGTTATAAGTAGGGCTAGGGAAAAAAAAAAAAAAAAAAAAAAAAAAAAAAACCACACCTGACAAATGATAAATGTATGGAAAATAAAGTTATTTCAGAAGTAGTCTCTTTATATTTATATCTCTATTTATATCTCCTATTGACAAGGTCTTACAATGCCAGGACAAGGAGCAATGGGTTTGAACTGGCAGAGAGGAGAATGAAACTGGATATTAGGAGGAAGTTGTTTACAGTGAGGGTGGTGAGACACTGGCACAGGTTGCCCAGGGAGGTTGTGGCTGCTCCCTCCCTGGAGGTGTTCAAGGCCAGGTTGGAAGAGGCCTTGAGTGAGCTGTGCTAGTGGGAGGTGTCCCTGCCTATGGCAGGGGGTTGGGACTAGATGATCCTTGAGGTCCCTTCCAACCTTACCATTCTGTGATTCTACATAAGGCTTGTATGGGAAGCAGAGGAAATTTAGGATGCCCGAAAGCAATGGATGTAATTTGTGTGAGTTTTTTTAATCTGGTCACTCTTAGGAAGTTAATCACAGGTTATATTGTTAAGTAGGGCAGCAAAAATTGAACAGTGGTTGCAGACAATCAGAATTAATAGCTGAGAGGAAGTGCTGAAGAGCTTCATGACAGTGTGAGCTGTGCACTCTGAGTAGCTCTGGTCAACAGAGTTGCTGAAACGGAACAAGGAGTGCACAGTGACCTGGCAAATTCTGCTGAGAAAATGGGTATTTTTATTCTTTCAAGTCATGGGACAATTTCAGGAGGCTTCCCAAGGGTTGTCATGGCCAATGGTTGGAGCAGCAGTTGGCTGAAGGCAGTTACTAAGTACAGCACCCTCTCAGAGTGGCTTAGGAGAGATGAACAGGCTATGGAACTGCACACATGAGCTATTCGTGGGTGCGCGCAGCAGAAACGGGAGTAAAATCTGTGTCTGTTTTGCAAGGAGCACTCAAAGGTGTAAAAGAAAAATCTTAAAACAGCCCTTAACCAAAACAACCAAACAAGAAAAAGCAAACAAACCAACCAACCCACAAGCTACATACCCAAGTGCGTTCTAACTAAAGGCAGTGCCACGCTCCCAGGCGATCACATTTGACACACAATCAGTGCTGCTAATTGCATCTCAGGTGGAAGCTGCCAGGTGTTCCTCAGAAAGGTACAAAACCTATTCCCTTCTCAGTACAGAAGACCAAAGGCAACTCATACATCCTTTGAACTGACAGAAGGCTTTAGGTGAGACAGCTTGTGCCCTGCTGAGACCACAGCTGGAATACTGCGTCCAGTTTGGGGCTCCCCAGTTCAGGAGAGACGGGGATCGGCCAGAGAGAGTCCCAATGGAGAGCCACAAGGATGAGTGGGGGGCTTGAGCATCTGCCCTGTCAAAAGAGACTGAGAGCCTTGGGGCTGTTTTGTCTGGAGAATACTGGGAGGGGATCTGAGCAATGTCAATAAATATCTGAGGGGTGGGTGTCAAGTGGCTGGGGCCAATCTTTTTTTCAGAGGTGTGCAGTAATAAGGAGCAGTGGATACAAACTGGAACACAGAAGGTTTCATCTCTGAACTGTGTGCAGTTCTGGAGCCCCCAGCACAGGAAGGACATGGAAGTGTTGGAGAGGGTCCAGAGGAGGCCACCAAGATGCTGAGAGGGCTGCAGCAGCTCTGCTGTGAGGACAGGCTGAGAGAGTTGGGGTTCTGCAACCTGGAGAAGAGAAGGCTTCCAGGAGACCTGATAGTAGCCTTCCAGGATCTGAAGGAGGCTACAGGAATGCTGGGGAGGGACTGTTGACAAGGACTTGTAATGCCAGGACAAGAGGCAATGGGTCTGAACTGGCAGAGGNCTCCACGTGAGGAGAAACCTCTGTACAGTGAGGGTGCCAGAGCCCTGGAACAGGCATCCCAGAGTGGTTATGGAGTCTCCTCCTCTGGAGATTTTCAAAACCCTCCTGGATGCATTCCTGTGTGAACTACCTTGGGTGATGCTGCCTTGGCAGGAGGGTTGGACTCAATGATCTCTGGAGGCCCCTTCCAACCTGTAAGATTCTGTGGTATCATTCTAATATATTTAACTGTATTAATATTTATTTTCTTATTTGTCATCATTTTACCTATTTTCTTATAATTCATAGAATCATAGAATGGTAAGGTTGGATGGGAGCTCTAGGGTGATCCAGTTCCAACCCCCCACCAGAGGCAGGGACACCTCCCACTAGTACAGGTCACTCAAGGCCTCTTCCAACCTGGCCTTGGAGTCTCTTTCTCTGGAGGCTTTCCAAACCCACCTGGATGCATTCCTGTGTGGACTACCCTAGTTGATCTTGCTTTTGACTAGAAGAGGGGGTGAGGTTGGACTCTGATCTCTGGAGGTCCCTTCCAACCCGTCACATTCTGTGTTTCACAGGGAAGAGGAAAGTAGCAGAACACATCAAGTGCTGTAGGTCAGACAGCTCCTGCTGCTCCTGCTTTGTAAAACAAGAAGTTAAAGTGAGGCACTAAGTTCATTTGGTCGCCTCAGAAGGTTGACTGGTTTTATTGTGGCTGTTGTACAACACAGCAGGTTGTGGAAATGGAGCTCTTAAGTACAAATGTTACCTGATGTACTTTTGTCTATTTTGCAGAGTTAAAGGAAATCTTTTTGTACTGACTGAGAGGTGGGGAAATATTCCAGTACCTACTCTTTCATTTATACCCATATTAAAGAGATTTGTTAGCTGTTTACAGGCTTGTGAAAGTCACCTACTAGAGTCAATTTGAAGTTCAAGGAGCACATTAGGAAAGGGGGAAGGCATTTTTTAACTGTTTTTTAATCTTGCTATGACATGGCAGGTTTCATTTGGCATGCCAAGCTAGCAGCATCCTAAGTGCTACTTGAAAATTAGAAGGGTGTTTTTCAATCCCAAAATACTTCACCAAATTTCCCTTAGTGCTAGCAACTCTTTTGTTTCCATCATGCATCTTTCACAATGCTTTGTGTTTCCATAAAGCAACTCTTTAGTTTCCATCATGCATCTTTCAAAATGCTTTGTGTTTCCATAAAGCAACTCTTTTGTTTTCATCATGCATCTTTCTACCAATTCTGCTGATAAATTTCACAGAATAGGTGTCAAAAAGTCATTTCATAGACTCATAGAATGGTAAGGTTGGAAAGGACGTCAAAACTCATCCAATTCCAACCCGCTGCCATAGCCAGAGATACCTCCCAGTAGCACAGGTCACTCAAGGCCTCATCCATCCTGGCCTTGAACACCTTCAGGGTGGTTGTGGAGCACAGAAGCACAGAATGGGATCGGAGATCCCATTCTGTGCTTCTGTGCTCCACAACCTCCCTGGGCAACCTGTGCCAGTGTCTCACCACCCTCACTGCAAACAACTTCCTCCTAACATCCACTTTCAATCTCGCCTCTGACACTTCAAATCCGTTGCCCCTTGTCCTGTCATTGCAAGACCTTGTCAATAGTCCCTCCCCAGCCTTCCTGTAGCCCCCTTCAGATACTGGAAGGCTACTCTCAGGTCTCCTGGAAGCCTTTTCTTCTCCAGGCTGCATAGCCCCAACTCTCTCAGCCTGTCCTCACAGCAGAGCTGCTGCAGCCCTTTCAGCATCTTGGTGGTCTCCTCTGGACCTGCTTCAACACTTCCATGTCCTTCCTGTGCTGGGGGATTCCAGAACTGCACACAGGACTCCAGATGGGGTCTAAGGAGAGCAAAGGGGGAGAATCATTTCTAAAGTTTCACTTGCAAGTCATGAGCAGACAGTTAAAATCAAACAGGACTGGCTATTAAAGTTGCCATTTGGAACATCTCATTCACTTCTGCAGTGGGTGTTGTTCCCTGTTTAGTCAGCCTTTTCTTTCTAAAGCTCTTCCTAAGAGAATTGTATCAGCAATAATAGCTTTGTTCCCTGAATTGTAAACTATCAGAAGCAATAACTGCAACTGGGAGAAGTTCTGTAATGTATCTTTAAGGCGTGGCCACAGTGCAAATAATTGGGCTTGTCATAGAATCATAGAATGATAAGGTTGGAAGGGACCTCAAGGATCATCTAGTTCCAACCCCCTGCCATAGGCAGGGACACCTCCCACTAGCACAGGTCACTCAAGGCCTCGTCCAGCCTGGCCTTGAACACCTCCAGGGAGGGAGCAATGCTTCTCGAAGTTCTTGATTTTCCAGTTCAACCATAATTTTCTCCTTAGGTTTGTTACATCTGTATCAAACCTTGATCTTTTAAGAAACTTTAATTCATACACTCTTGCTTCTTTTCCCAGATTGTTTCCCTCAGCAAGTGACAAGAAGGATGAATGGGCATATATCCAACACCCCTCCTGGCGGATATGGAAGTTATTTTCCTCAAATGAAGTAAGATTATGGCTTTGATTTTTCTTTCATATGGACAAATGTAATGTTGTGGATTCTTCTGACACTTTCAGTTGTAATTAGTAGATCCCATTGGAATAATACAGGCTGGGTGGGGAATGGCTGAGAGCAGCCCAGAGGAACAGGACCTTGGAGTCTGGGGTGATGAAAAGCTCCAGATGAGGCTGCAGTGTGAGTGCAGCCCAGGCAGCAACTGTGTGCTGGGCTGCAGCAAGAGCAATGTGGGCAGCAGGGCAAGGGAGGGGATTCTGCCCCTTTGCTCTGCTCTCCTCAGACACCACCTGGACTCCTGGGTGCAGTTCTGGAGCCACCAGCACAGGAAGGACATGGAAGTGTTGGAGTGGGTCCAGAGGAGGCCACAGAGATGCTGAGAGGGCTGCAGCAGCTGTGCTGTGAGGACAGGCTGAGAGAGTTGGGGCTCTGCAGCCTGGAGAAGAGAAGGCTTCCAGGATACCTTAGAGTAGCCTTCCAGGATCTGAAGGGGGCTCCAGGAAGGCTGTGGAGGGACTATTGACAAGGTCTTGTAATACCAGGACAAGGGGAATGGGTTTGAAGTGTCAGAGGGGAGATTGAAAGTGGATATTAGGAGGAAGTTGTTTGCAGTGAGGGTGGTGAGACACTGGCACAGGTTGCCCAGGGAGGTTGTGGCTGCTCCCTCCCTGGAGGGGTTCAAGGCCAGATTGGATGAGGCTCTGTGTAACCTGTACTAGTGGGAGGTGTCCCTGCCTATGGCAGGGAGTTGGAACTGGCTGATCCTTGAGGTCCCTTCCAACCTTACCATTCGATGAATACAAAGACAATTTCTGCAGAAGGCTGTGCAATTTCCAAGCCATGTAACCAAACTGACAGCTATCATCTGCCTGATTTTTTTTTCTTTTTTTTTGTGTATTAGTGTAAGCATAAAGCTGCATTACTGAATGGAACCATCTGGAACATAAAAAGCACTTGCTGTAGCCATGGCACATTATATTATTTAGAGAGGCCTTTGCGTGCCTGAGATGTTTCAGCGTAGCTCTGAGTGAATGCACCTTTATGCATAAAAGATGAGGCTGCCCTTTCCACCTGTGAGAAAATACTGTCTCCAAGTAAAGGGAACTGCACAGCTGTTACCTGGAAGTGTTACCTTGCTTAAGATAAGAGGATGCTACCTCTATCAGAAGCATTGCACTCAGCTCGTTCACAGCTCTAGTGAGTTGTGACCTCATCTGATGCCAGTGAACATATATGCCTCTATGGCACAGGCATCTGTGCTGGCATCTGCTTCTCATATTGCTGCCCCTATAAAGTGGCTTTTTTCATGACTCATTCTTGTTGTTACATTAGAAGGAAGCTGGATTGCCTTTTCATTTGTGCTAGGCAGTAATAATCCTTTCAAGTCTTTTATGAAAAGCAGTTATAATTACATGTATATTACAACTGTGTATGCAGAGGGAAAAAAAAACCACAACAAACAAATTAAAAATCATAGAATCATAGAATGATGAATATTTATCTTCTTATTTGTCATCATTTTAGCTATTTTCTCATAGTTCATAAAATCATAGAATGGGAAGGTTGGGAGGGACCTCAAGGTTCATCCAGTTCCAACCCCCTGCCATAGTCAGGGACACCTCCCACTAGCACAGGTCGCTCAAGGCCTCATCCATCCTGGCCTTGAACACCTCCAGGGAGGGAGCAACCACAACGTCCCTGGGCAACCTGTGCCAGTGTCTCACCACCTTTGCCATAGTTGTTGTTATTATTGAGATTTTAATTATTTACATTATAATAGTATTTATATCTACACCATACACCGCTTGTGTGTGATGTTGTATTCATGCAACATAAAAGAGCTCAGAAGGGCTTCCAGCTTAAGTGAAGTTCACTTCACAAGAAGGATGGAGAGAGACTGTTTTACAAAGGCCTGCAGTGACAGGACAAGGGGCAATGGTTTCAATCTAGAGCAGAGCAGATTTAGGTTGGATGTTAGGAACAAGTTCTTTACCATGGGGGTGGTGGAACACTGGAACAGGTTGCCCAGAGTGGTGGTTGGGGCCCCATGCCTGCAGATACTCAAGGTGAGGCTGGAAAGGGCTCTGGGCAACCTGGTCTAGTTTAGGATGTCCCTGCTGAGTGCAGAGGGAATTGGAGTAGCTGACCTTTGGAGGTCCCTTCCAAGGCAGACTGTTGTATGGTTCATTGTGCTGCTGGTGCAGAACAAGGCCCCAGTGTCATTACCTCTGTTAGCAATGTTGTAGGTGTGTGTGGCTCTGCGTAAGGGGAGGGCTTTGTTTTCACAGCCTGTTTCTGTGTGGCAAATGCATCTCTGCAGAAGTTAACCACCAATGTTTTCTTTCAGTGGCTATGGTTCCCCAACGTTTTCTCAAGCAGAGAGGGAGCAGAATTCAAGAACAAGTGCAAAAGCTCTTTATGGTAAGGCAGCATGAAGTCTCTTATCTATTTGTATTAAAGTTCCTGTTCAAATAGTGACAGTGATGTGGTGGAAGAATTTTATGGGTGTAAAACTGTCAGTGTATGCACAGACAAGGGGCTGCATGTGCCAACAGAATGAAAGAACAGAGTTGTTTTATTCCTACCAAAACTGACTAAGCTAGCTAGAAAATGTTTTTATGGTTTATTAAGCAGAGAACTCACACCTGCTAATTTTTAAGGCAGGAATGTACAAAGCATTTATCACAATACTCAAAGTGATCCCAGAGCCTTATAAGTTATGTACCAGAGAGAAAGCATTTGAGGGCCTAGCTGTGCTCTGGCTTTTATTCATGACCTGTGTCTCCCTGCACCTCCCCCAGCTTTATCCCCTGCTAGCAGAAAAGGAATTTACAATATCATTCTTTTTGGACACAAGGGTTTAATGGAAATTAGATTTGATGTCGTGGATTTAGAGTCCTCTTTTTGCCTACTGCTTTCAACAGGCTTTGTGAAAGTCCAATATGATGTTACTTACAAATGCCTAAAGCATTCACCTACTCCAAATGCAAGCATTTGTCTTGGCTATGTATGTTACTCTCTAGGCCATGGCCAAATCATTGTGGGGGCAGAATGTAGTCATGGCCCTTGCCAGCCAAACTGCAACGTTCCCTGGTCATGTACCACCACTATGAATACATCCTGCTGATAGCTGTGCTGGTGCAGGAAATACAACCAGCAGTGAGGCTGAGAGGTCTTCTGATGTGTAAATCTGGGTCAAAGCTGTTAAATCCTCTTTTGAAAGTACCACTGATGAGCCTGGAAGAAAGAAGCTTGCAGTCAGAACCCAGGCCTGTGCAGGACCTCTCACACCTCAGACCCTGCTCTCCCTTGTTGCATTTGTCAGTTCTTCTGTAGGTTAATGCACTGGAAAGCTCAAAGAGTAGTGGCTGACAACTGCAACATCCTTAGTAGTAACTAAGTAGTAACTGTTCTGGGGGGGTGGTGATGGCTGGAAGTGACCTCAGTGGTTAAGGGGATGATGGAAGTTTGCTATTTAGCATTAGACCAGTGTTAGCTTTGCCCTTGGAAGGATACCCTACAGCTCTTGAGTTGGGTTACTCACTGAGGAGCACAAGAAGTGCTTTATTCTGTTGGTTACCTCATCAGCTTTCAAACTGCTCTACAATTCATGAGGCTAAAACTCTACAAAGGAGCTCAGAGGCTTCCTGCCTTTTTTTCTTTCTGAAAAACAAACAAACATGTGAACTACTCTTGACTTTAAATGCATCTTTTTTTAGTGGTAGGCTACAAAAGTCACTCCCTTGACATGGTGTTAAAGGCAGGAACTGCAAGTGACAAAAGTTCTGAAGTGATCATTTTAAGCAATGATATCTACAACCTGTATGGGTTCACTCAACCAAACCATAGCATGCATTGACAGAAAAAGTAGGTGGAAACAGAAACCAACAGGAGACACTGAGAAAAAGCCTTAGCAGATTATCTCTTTTTGAGACATGAGGAGCATTTAGCTTTGCTTTTGGTGTTTGTTTGTTTAATTTCATCACCCTGATTTTTCAAGAGTACAACTTTTGACCAGCTTGACAGTATCAGAAACTGCTTTAACTATATGGGCTTTATAAAGAATGCCTTTCTGAGCTTTTTCACATCAAATATGATGGGATAGTCATAGATCAGTAGAAGATGAGGACAAGTGAGTAATTTTGAAGTGTATGTAGTGGTGTGCAGCTTTTTTACTGCTGAAATGTTTTATTGCATTCAAGGACTAATTGAAAACATGCTTGCCTGGTGGCTCCTCTAGGTGAATTGCTGATCTGGGTTCACTTCCATTGCTGGTAGATCTATCACAGAGCTGTAGTTGCACTTGCTAGGAACTGAATGAAGAATCAATTATCCTGGAGGTGCAAGTGGAGATACACTGGCACTGCTTTTACAGAGGAGTTTGCACATTTTGACTCTGGCATTTTCACAAGGAATTTGACTCTGTCCCACATGATATCCTGGGCACCAAACTGGAAAAACATGGACTTGATGTGTGGAGCACTGCTGGGTAAGGAACTGGCTGGATGGTGGCACACAGAGAGTGGTGATCTAGGGCACAATGTCCACCTGGAGACCAGTGCCAAGTGGTGTCCCTCAGGGGTCAGTGCTGGCACCAGTGCTGTTTAACATCTTTGCCAGTGCCATGGACAGAGGAATCAGTGCAGCCTCAGCAAGTGTGCAGATGGCACCAAGCTGTGTGGCACAGTCAGCTTGACAGGCTGAGAGAGTTGGGACTCTGCAGCCTGCAGAAGAGAAGGCTTCCAGGAGACCTTAGGATAGCCTTCCAGGATCTGAAGGGGGCTACAGGAAGGCTGAGGAGGGACTGTTGAAAAGGTCTTGTAATGCCAGGACAAGGGGCAATGGGTTTGAACTGTCAGAGGGGAGATTGAAAGTGGATGTTAGGAGGAAGTTGTTTGCAGTGAGGGTGGTGAGACACTGGCACAGGTTGCCCAGGGAGGCTGTGGCTGCTCCCTCCCTGGAGGTGTTGAAGGCCAGGCTGGAGGAGGCCTTGAGTGAGCTGTGCTAGTGGGAGGTGTCCCTGCCTATGGCAGGGGGTTGGAACTGGATGATCCTTGAGGTCCCTTCCAGCCTTACCATTCTATGATTCTATACTTACATGAATTAAAATGACAATTGACTCCTAAACAATACACTTTTTAGCTAGGTCTGCATAGCTCTCAGGGAGAAACTCATGGTATAATTCTCAGAAAGTCATAGCATTTGTTCCCCTGAAAATGAGATTTGTGTTGAACTCCAGTTTTGGCTGTTCTCCCAGATGTGTATGTCACATCTCCTGCACCTTGCTCTCAGTTTCACCTACAGGTTTTCCCATCTGAGGCTGAGGGCAGACCTCATTTCTCCTCATTTTTGTGGAGACTTATTGCTCTAGGAGCCATTTTGAAGTCAGTGATTATAGCATACTTAACTGGTGCTGTTGTGCATTTGCTCCTGATGATTCCTTACAACTCTGGCCCTGTCAAAGGTGTCAGTGGTTTCAGCTCTCTTTCCTCAGTGATTTGTGCTTACCTGAGCTTTTCATGCATCTAAATCCTTGTTAGTAAATCACACCACATGAAATATCACAAATAAGGGAGGCTGAGGGGAGACCCCATGGCTGTCTACAGCTACCTGAAAGGACCTTGTGGAGAGGTTGGTGCTGGTCTCTTCTCACAGATAAATAGAATCATAGAATCATAGAATGGTAAGGTTGGAAGGGACCTTAAGGATCATCCAGTTCCAACCCCCTGCCATAGGCAGGGACACCTCCCACTAGCACAGGTCACTCAAGGCCTCCTCCAACCTTGTCTTGAACACCTCCAAGGAGGGAGCAGCCACAACCTCCCTGGGCAACTTGTGCCAGTGTCTCACCACCCACATTGTAAAGAACTTCCTCCTGTCATCCAGTCTAAATCTCCCCTCTGCCACTTCAAACCCATCGCCCCTTGCCCTGGCATTGCAAGACCTTTTAAATAGTGATAGAGTAAGGGGTAATGGTCTCAAGCTGCTACTGGGTAGGTTTTTATTGGACATTAGGAAAGTCTTTTTCATGGAAAACGTGTTCAAACATTGGAATGAGCTGCCCAGGGATGTGGTGGAGTCACCAACCCTGGATGTTTTTAAAAGTTGTTTAGATGTGGTGCTTGGGGACATGGTTTAGGGGAACCTTGTAAAGCAGGGATATCAGTTGGACTTGGTGATCCTGTTTTTGTGATTCTGAGTATTAGTTTCTGTGGGTCAATGTTTGTGTTCCTTTGAAAGGTTTAATACCTACTAGATCTTGTATCAGAACCTATGAGTGAAATACTCTGCTGCTTTTAAGTTTATTTCCTTTGTGCCTTGTAGAGTAGGGTTCTAGGTTGGACTTGGTGATCCTGAGGGGCTTTGCCAACCTGAATGTTCCTGTGATTCTGTGAAGTGCACATAGCATTGGCTGGGATGTTGAGCTATGAGTTGACATAAAAAGAGGAAACCAATAGTGAGGGAGACATTTGGTGATTACCTTGGCTAATTAATTGAGTGTAGACACAAATCCGTCACTATGGGCTCTGGTCACACTCTGATTTAGCAGAGTTGGTTTGTCCTGAAATAGAGGAGGAATGAGTAGGAGATGCAAAGTTATAAGACAGGGCTCTGCCTGATCCCTGTGAGCCAGCATTCCCAGCTGGGTCCTGGCTACACTCCCCTTCAGTGCCCATAAACCTCACATTTGCTGTCCTTCAGTTTGTAGTGTACTCAATTTCAAGGTGACCAAGTGTGACGGTTTGGGAGTTCCCCTCCCCACCACTTTATAAAACCACCCAGACTAGACTCAGGCAGCTGGAAGTTAAGGACTGAAGCTCTGTTTACAGCTCAGCACGATGTACAAGCAGAGACAGACACAACAGACAGGAATAGTTACAGACATAGACAAGTTAAAGGGAATACAGAAACACAACTCCCCTCCCAGAAATCAGAGACCCCAGGAGGGGCTCCCAACCACCCTTCCACCTCTCTGCCTTATCTCAGGGTCTGCCTTATGTGCAAGGTAAGTTTGGAGGATGGGCAAGAGGGGTTAGAAGCAGAATGATGAATTGGGTTACACAGCAGAGAGGAGAAGACCAAACCAGCAGCTAGAGAGACAGAGACTCTCTGTGTCTTATCTGTATTTTTGTTCTTGTTCTTATCCATCTCAGCAAGCCTATGAGTGAAGCAGACATCAGCACTGTTTGCTTTTCACAGCCTATAATCTATTTTATCATTAAAATATTCCAATCAGCCTCAAACCAGCACAGTGTTGAGAGAGATTTTATTTTGCTCAAATTTCTCTGCTGGTTTGGTGGTTTGGGAGTTCTCTGCCCTCCACACACACACTTTGTAAAACCCCCCAGACTAGACTCAGGCAGCTGGAAGTTAAGGACTGAAGCTCTGTTTACAGCTCAGCACGATGTACAAGCAGAGACAGACACAACAGACAGGAATAGTTACAGACATAGACAAGTTAAAGGGAATACAGAAACACAACTCCCCTCCCAGAAATCAGAGACCCCAGGAGGGGCTCCCAACCACCCTTCCACCCTCTCCCCACCCCTATACCTTACCCCAGGGTCTGCCTTATGTGCAAGGTGAGTTTGGAGGATGGCCAAGGGGATTAGAATCAGAGTGATGAATTGGGTTACACAGCAGAGAGGCCAAGACCAAACCAGCAGCTAGAGAGACAGAGACTCTCTGTGTCACAGTCTCACAGTATCACCAAGGTTGGAAGAGACCTCAAAGATCATCAAGTCCAACCCGATACCACAGACCTCAAGAAGTGTCTTATCTGTATTTTTGTTCTTATTCTTAAACATCTCAGCAAGCCTATGAGTGAAGCAGACATCAGCACTGTTTGCTTTTCACAACCTATAATCTATTTTATCATTACAATATTCCAACCAGCCTCGAACCAGCACAGTGTTGAGAGAGATTTTATTTTGCTCAAATTTCTCTGGGTTGTGTTTGCTGTAGATTGTGATTAAGAACTGAATTTAAGTGTCTTCTACCATGAATCCCCCTGCCCCTCTCCTTTATCAGAGGGAAAATAGGTAAATTGTGTGCAACATATCAGCAGGATGTGTGATATTAAGTCTGCACTGTATTTTTCATGTTGGATGGAAAAGCTGCAGCAAGTAGAGTAAATAGAAAAAAAATCAATAGTAAGAGAGTTTTATTCATCCTTTGGTAGTTTTATAGATCCTATCTGAAAGTCTTTGTTACAAAATTTGACTTTAGCTTCAATAGCTCCCTTCATGCATGAAAGGACCTGTGAGAGGATGAAATTAATGGTGAGGATTAAGAGGGTGAAATGGAGCATACGAAACATTTTATTTTCTTTTCAATGTTGGTGTTTGACTCCAACCAGCAGCTAAGGATCCTGTCTAGTTGCTGGTACATTGCCTCTGTCTCCTCCCTGCAGCAGGATGGGGAGAGAAGAGCAAAATGAAGGAAATACTGATGGTTGAAGAAAAAAAGCTTCATAAATGAACAAAAGAGTGGGGAGGAAAAAAACCTTAAGTAGCAGAAAGGCAATCACTCACCACCTCCTACTGTAGACCAATGCCCAGGCAGACTCTGAGTAAGGGCTGCTTTGGAAAAAGACTACCCACCAGTTTTGTTGCTGAGCATGACATTATCCAGTATGGAATATCCCTTTGGATAACTGAGGTCTGCTATCTCAGTTGGGTCCTGTGTGCTGGTTTGAAGCTAATTGGAATATTTTAATGGAGAAATTAAAGGCTGTGAAAAGGGAAACATGATGATGTCTACTTCACTCATAGGCTTCCTGAGGTGTTTAAGAATAAGCACTCAAAACACAGACAAGTCAGTCTCTGGGGCACAGCATCTCGGTCTGGCAGCTTCTGGATTTTTCTCCTCTCTGCTGAGTAACCTCACTAACCACTTTCCTTCTAACCCCCCTGGCCTCCAAGCTCACCTTGCGTGTAAGGCAAACCTTGGGGTAAGGTATAGGGGTGCGGAGAAGGTGGAAGGGTGGTTGGGAGCCCCTCCTGGGGTCTCTGATTTCTGGGAGGGGAGTTGTGTTTCTGTATTCCCTTTAACTTCACAGTCTCACAGTCTCACCAAGGTTGGAAGAGACCTCAAAGCTCATCAAGTCCAACCCATTCCCACAGCCCTCAAGACCAGACCATGGCACCAAGTGCCACGTCCAAACCTACTTTGAACACCTCCAGGGACGCTGACTCCACCACCTCCCTGGGCAGCCCATTCCAGCAGCCAATGACTCTCTCAGGCAAGAACTTTCTCCT
>VWZE01020263.1:0-12447 GCA_013396675.1 Eubucco bourcierii
TTTCTCCTCCTGTTCAGGTGGAACCTCCTGGGTGCCATTTTGTGCCCTTTGCCCTGTTACTGGGCAGCATTGACAAGAGTCTGGCTTCAGCCTCTTGCCTTCCAGCCTTCAGCTCTTGCTGAGCATTGCTCAGCTGCCCTCTGGGGCTGCTCTTCTGCAGGCTCTCAGCCCCAGGGCTCTCAGCCTTTGATCCTCCCAGAGCTGCTCCAGGCCCCTCAGCAGCTTTGGAGACTCTGCTGGGCTCCCTCCAGCAGTTCTCTGCCTCTCTAGAACTGGGGAACCCAGAGGAGGACCCAGTTGCTTTTATTTGCTACTGGCTTTGAGCTGGAGGTCCCATTCTGCTCCCATGCTGCTGTTACCTGCAAGGCTGTGTGCCAGTGGCCAATGCTTTGGTCAATGGACCAAGGCCCCACAAGTTGTGCCAGCAGAGATCCTCCCAGGTGGTGCTGCCGGAGCAAAGCCCTCACTGGGCGAGCTCTGCTCCGCCATGCCTCTGCCTCATGCCAGGAGTGCTCTGTGTCCCACAGGAAAGGTGAGGGAGCATTTAAGCCACATTTAAAGCTGTGTAAGACCTTAAACCCTCAGTGTCACATAAGGACTTAAATGCCTTAAGACTGTAGCATGTCATAAGACGGAGTTAAAGCCGCATAAGCTGCCTTTAGCTGCTGTGCTCCTCTAGGGCAGACTTACAGCATCCCAAAGGTTTCTCTTTTAAAGGTCCCACAAAAGTGGACTTTCAGAGAGCTGTTTCTCATGAGAGGCTGCTCTGATAGCTTTCATTTGACCTTGGCATGCAGGAGAGCTCTTCTCCTTCCTTCAGCAGGTTTGGATACCTCACGACAGTTGGACTCGATGATCTTAGAGGTCTTTTCCAGTTAAAAAAGCTCTGTGATTCTATGAAGACAAAGGGCCAGGCCTTCTGGAGCTTGTCAGACCCAGCTGCTTTTCTCCCTGTCCTTGGTTGAGGGCATGATAAATGCAGGTCACAGAATCATAGAATCACAGAATTTTTTCAGTTGGAAGAGCCCTCTAAGCCCATCCAGTCCAACCCATAACCCAACTCCACCATGGTCACTAAACCACGGCCCCAAGTGCCATGGCCACAGCTTGCTTAAACACTTCCAGCTGTAGTGACTCCACCACCTCTCTGGGCACCCTGTGCCAACCCCTGACCACTCTTCCTCCTGGAGAAGAGAAGGCTTCAAGGGGACCTTACAGTAGCCTTCCAGTATCTGAAGAGGGCTCCAGAAAGGCTGGGGAGGGACTATTGACAAGGGCTTGCAATGCCAGGACAAGGGGAATGGGTTTGAATTGGCAGAGGGGAGATTTAGGCTGGATGTTAGGAGGAAGTTCTTTCCAGTGAGGGTGGTGAGACACTGGCACAGGTTGCCCAGGGAGGCTGTGGCTGCTCCCTCCCTGGAGGTGTTCAAGGCCAGGTTGGAGGAGGCCTTGAGTGACCTGTGCTAGTGGGAGGTGTCCCTGCCTATGGCAGGGGGTTGGAACTGGGTGATCCTTGAGGTCCCTTCCAACCTTCCCATTCTATGATTCTATGAAATCTTTTTGTGATGTGCAAACTAACCCTCCCCTGGCACAATCTCAGGTCATTGCCTCTCCTTCTATCACCTGAGACTAGGGAGAAGAGCCCAACCCCCACCTCACTGCAACCTCCTTTCAGGGAGTTGTGGAGAACAGTGAATTCTGCCCTCAACCTCCTCTTCTCCAGATTAAACAGCCCCAGCTGCTCCTCTCCAGCCCTGTTCTCCAGACCCTTTCCCAGCTTCCTTGCCTTCCTCTGGACCCAACACAGAGCACCATTAGATATCCTTTCTCCCACAAATAGCTCATCTACAGAATTCCAATCACTGCAGGTCCTTTTGGTGCATCTGAGGTGTCCAGAAGAGGAAAAGGATGCTGTAAGATCAATCAAGAGCCTTCTCCAGCTGGCACAGAGCATGGCCCAAGCACAGAGGCAGGAGCAGGCTTCAGAGCAGCGATGTGCAATGTCAGGCAGAGGTAGGCAGATGATGATGATGCCCAACCCCTGATCCATGGGGCTTATCACAGCCTATAAAGACACATTTGGTGGAAAACCCTGTTAAGATACTGTCTGCACATCACTGCTTTAAGCCCCCTGCAGCAACTTAAACTGGCTGTAATGTTAAGCCTTTAGAGTATTTTAAACTGCTTAGATTGCTCAAAAAGACCAGCTTAATCTTAAACTGCAGTGCAGCTGCTTAAACAGTTTAAGCTGATCTAAAAGCTTGCAGGAACACAGAGTGCTTGAACTGTGCTGAGCCCTGCTTGTTGACTGAAGCACAGAGCTGGCCCTGGCACAGCCAATGTGGCACAGGGGGCTGGCACAGAAGTTGTTTTCCTAAATACACTCCTAGGGAGAGCAAAGACCTTCTCTTGCACAGCTGTTCACATCATCCTCATCTCTTAACAGCCTGGCAGGGGGGGTCTGAGCTTCTTCTCTGCCCTGGGGAGACTTCACCTGAGGTATTGAGCCCAGCTCTGCAGCCCCCAGCACAAGAAGGATGTGGAGTTGTTGGAGAGGGTACAGAGGAGGCCTGTTCAGGGGTCTCCAGATGTTCAGGGGTCTGGAGAACATAGAATGGTAGAATGGTAAGGTTGAAAGGGACCTCAAGGATCAGCCAGTTCCAACCCCCTGCCATAGGCAGGGACACCTCCCACTAGCACAGGTCACTCAAGGCCTCATCCAACCTGGCCTTGAACACCTCCAGGGAGGTTGTGGAGCACAGAAGCACAGAATGGGATCAAAGATGGCAACCTGTGCCAGTGTCTCACCACCCTCACTGCAAACAACTTCCTCCTGACATCCACTTTCAATCTCCCCTCTGACAGTTCAAACCCATTGCCCTTGTCCTGGCATTCCCAGACCTTGTCAATAGTCCCTCCCCAGCCTTCCTGTAGGCCCCCTTCAGATACTGGAAGGCTACTCTAAGGTCTCCTGGAAGCCTTCTCTTCTCCAGGCTGCAGAGCCCCAACTCTCTCAGCCTGTCCTCAAAGCAGAGCTCATCTACTATGGGGACAAGCTGAGTGAGTTGGGGCTGCTCAGTCTGGGGTTAGGGTTAGGGTTAGGTTTAGGTTAGGCTCCAGGGAGATCTTAGAGAAGTACCTGAAGGGGGCTACAGGAGAGCTGGGGAGGGACTTTTGACAAGGGCTTGAAGTGATAGGATGAGAAGAAACTGTACTAGTGGGAGGTGTCCCTGCCTATGGCAGGGGGTTGGAACTAGATGATCCTTGAGGTCCCTTCCAACCTTCCCATTCTGTGATTCTAAGAAACAGATTTGACCTGGGAGAGGGGAGATTGAGGCTGGAGATAAGCAAGAAATTCTATGCAGTGAGGATGGGGAGAGACTGGAAGAGATTGCCCAGAGAGGTTGTGGATGCTCCCTGCCTGGAGGTGTTCAATACAAGGTTGGATGAATCCTTCAACAACCTGCTCTAGTGCAAGGTGTCTCTGCTCATTGTAGGAGAGTAGAAACTGGATGATCTTTCAGGGCATTTCCAATGCAACCCATTCTACAATTAACCCTTTCTAGCACCAGAAACAGCTCCAGGGGTGTGCTCATCCTTCTCCTCAGCTCCACCAGCTCCCCAGGAAGAGGAAGGTCTGTAGGTCTGATGTCCTCAGCTGAGGAGGGCACAGCATAGCAGGAATCATCACCTTGTCTTTTCTTTTCCTTTGTCAGCCAGAGTTAGACTTTACAAGCAGAGCTTTGCAGGCAAAGCTGCTCACCAGTTGGGTTATTAATGGAGTTTTCTTGCACAGCCCAGCAGGAGTGAATGTTCCTTATCATCTTCCTCTAAAATAAGTAATTGCTGGAATCTCCAGCTAGGAGGACAGATGCTCCATCCCTCAGCAGGATCTAAACCAACACCATGTTTCCCATTGAGTCAACCCAGGCTTGTGAATCTCTTCCCAATGGGGCCATTTTTTTTTCCCTCCCCATTCTCACAGAATTAAAAATAAAATAAAATTTAAAAAAAAAAAAAAGCATTGAGTTGTTTTTCATATGTTTCCTTTTTTTTTTTTTAATTATTATTATTATGAAACTTCCTTTCCTCCAATTTCTTCTTTGGAGTCTGTTTTGTTTTGTTTTATTTTCCCTTCTCTCTCTCTCTCTCTCTCTCTCTCTCTTTTTTTTTTTTTTTACCACCCATGAATGCAGCCAAGAACTTGTGCAATATGTGTGTTGGCTTGGGAAAAATGAGATAATTCTCCAAAGTGCCTGAAATCTGGCTGGAAAACCTACCCAGGTATAGGAAAAGATGTAGATGAGGTGGCCAAAGTACAAACTGTGTCTGGCTCAGCAGAAGCATTGCCCAGTGGGTGAACTCGCTCCATAAGAGGCATATTGGTGAATGAGTTTGGTCTGCCAAAACCTGGAATTCTCAGGTTTTATTACCATCATGATGTTCAGAAAATAAATAAAATGAGGCATTAACTGCTCAGTTGTACCAAACACTGGTGGAAAATAAGAGTTGTGCATTTTCCTCTCTGGAATATTGAGTGCATTAAGGAGAGTGTGAGCAGCGGATCGAGGCGGCAGGTCCAGATCTTCAACCCATCTCCTTTGACCTGTGTGGGGTCACTTCTGGAGCCCTGGGGCCAGTTTTGGGCTCCCCAGTTCAAGAGGGAAAGGAAACTGCTGGAGAGAGTCCAGAGGAGGTTGCAAAGCTGCTGAGGGGCCTCAAGCAGCTCTGGGAGGAGCAAAGGCTGAGAGCCCTGGAGCTGAGAGCCTGCAGAAAAGCAGCCCCAGAGGGCAGCTGAGCAATGCTCAGCAGCAGTGAAGGGGTAAGAGGATAGGAGCAGACTATTATCAGTGGTGCCCAGGGGCACAAGAGGGAATGTGCACAAAGTGGCACCCAGGAGGTTCCACCTGAACAGGAGGAGAAAGTTATTTGGTGTGAAGGTGCTGAAGGCCTGGAGCAGGCTGCCCAGAGAGGTTGTGGAGTGTCCTTGTGTGGAGAGCTTCCAACCCACACTGAGCATTGTGCAGCTGGGCAAGCTGCTGTGGGTGCCCTGCTTTAGCAGTGGGCTTGGACTGGCTGATCTCCAGGGATCCCTTCCAAACCCAACCATGCTGACAACTCCACCACCTGTGCCAATGGCTGGTAAAATGATGGGGGCACCTCTTTGTCCCAAACCATCACCATCTAACCCTATTTAACCTTCATATTCACGTGCCTGGCTGTTGTCAGCAGAGGCTGCACAAGCTGCAAAGGTGTTTGGCCCTTTTTACTCCACATGCAGCTTTCACAGCATGGGAACACACAGGTTATGACCATTTGCACCAATGTAGCATTCAAGGAATTGAAATGGAGCTTCCAACACCCCCTCCTTGAGCACTGTGCTCCTGGGCAAGATGCTGTGGGTCCCTGCTTTAGCAGAGGGTTATGCTGGGTGATCTCCAGAGGTCCTTTCCAAACCTCATCATGCTGGGATCCTGGGACTGGGTCTCCCCAGTGCATAGAATCATAGAATCATTAGAATCATAGAATGGTAAGGTTGGAAGGGACCTCAAGGATCATCTAGTTCCAACCCCCTGCCATAGGCAGGGACACCTCCCACTAGTACAGGTTACTCAAGGCCTCATCCAACCTGACCTTGAACACCTCCAGGGAGGGAGCATGAGAGAAAGGAGGACTCAACCCAGCCATTATACATCTGTTGAGCCATTTGCACCAATGTAGCATTCAAGGAGTTGAAATTGAAGTTGCCTGTCATTTTGTTTTGCTAATGAATGTTATAGCCAGGCCCACATAGCCCTGATTCTCCTGCTGCTGCTGCTATCTAACTGGTCTGAATGGCCTCCTTTTTGTGCTTTTGTGGTGTTATCCACAGTGATGTCTACACTATGCTCAGCAGCATCCATGGTTTGCTGCTTGCACATCAAATATTAGGGTCATAGAATCAGTCAGGGTTGGAAGAGACCACAAAGATCAGCCAGTTCCAACCCCCCTGCCATGGGTTGGGACCCCTCACACTAGATTGGGCTGGCCAGAACCTCATCCAGCCTGGCCTTAAAGAGCTTCCACCACCTCCCTGGGTCTCACACTCAGAAAAGGGTCACCACTGCTAAGAGCAATTCTCCAGCACATCAAAGGTTGTGAAATGCTGCAGGGCTCTGGGAATGTGTCCCATTGTCCACGGACTTAACCCAGCTCTTGCAACAGGCTGGAAGTCCAGCCCCACCTCTGAAAACATCTAAAGCTATTTCATAGAGTCTTGTTGAGGTATAAAAAAATCTAAAAATAGAACTCAGGATCTGTGGAGGGGCCTGAAGGTACCAAAGAAAAGGCCACAAGTGCTCCAGGGCCTGCGGGCAACTCACCACAGATTAGATCTCACCACGCATTAGAACTCAACATGGATTAGATCTGCACGCAGCATCCTGCAGGCCTCCTGGCAGAACTCAGTGCCCACATCAAACACCTCTCTTTGCACAGAGGGAGGTCATGCCTGCTGGGAAACACCTTCCCCCCCACACCCTTTGCTTCCCTTGCTCACCAACACAGCAGCTGCCAGACCCCGAACCGAGCACCGGCGCCCCAGCACTCAGCATCCTTCCTCCTTTGTGTCCTCTGGGAGCTCTCCCTCCTGCTCCAGGAGCCTCTGAGACCTTTTGCTGGCTAGCTGGCTTTCTCACTCAGGAATGACTATTATTTATTGATAGGATGTCTTTTGCAAGCCTCAGGGCTCTCCTGCAGCCTTTCAGGCTGCGCACAGCCCGCTCCAGCTCACCCATGGCAGAGCAGCAGCTGCTGCATGCAGAGCTGTTACAAAACTGTCTTGGCCAGGAAGCAAAAAGCAGCTTCTCAGCGTGTGTGTGTGCAGCAACTGCAGCAAAAGGGCTGGCTCACCAGCCTGGAAATGTCTGCAAGGGGTAACACATGCCCAAGGCTAGGAGCAGGGCTCTTGGGAAACACCAGAGGTTTCTCTTCAGGCAGGGTCCAGCATGCAGAGAGTTATTCCAAAAGCACTGCAGAATCACAGGATCACAGAAACAGTCTGGTTGGGAAAGCCCCTCAGGATCACCAAGTCCATCCCATATCCTTACTCTACAAGGTGCACCTTAAACCATATCCCTTACTCTACAAAGTGCACCTTAAACCATATCCCTTACTCTACAAAGTGCACCTTAAACCATATCCCTTACTCTACAAAGTGCACCTTAAACCATATCCCTTACTCTACAAAGTGCACCTTAAACCATATCCCTTACTCTACAAAGTGCACCTTAAACCATATCCCTTACTCTACAAAGTGCACCTTAAACCATATCCCTTACTCTACAAAGTGCACCTTAAACCATATCCCTTACTCTACAAAGTGCACCTTAAACCATATCCCTTACTCTACAAAGTGCACCTTAAACCATATCCCTTACTCTACAAAGTGCACCTTAAACCATATCCTTACTCTACAAAGTGCACCTTAAACCATATCCTTACTCTACAAAGTGTGCCTTAAACCATATCCTTACTCTACAAAGTGTGCCTTAAACCATATCCTTACTCTACAAGCTGCACCTTAAACCATATCCTTACTCTACAAGCTACACCTTAAACCATATCCTTACTCTACAAGCTGCACCTTAAACTATATCCTTACTCTACAAGCTATACCTTAAACCATATCCTTACTCTACAAAGTGCACCTTAAACCATATCCTTACTCTACAAAGTGTGCCTTAAACCATATCCTTACTCTACAAAGTGTGCCTTAAACCATATCCTTACTCTACAAGCTGCACCTTAAACCATATCCTTACTCTACAAGCTACACCTTAAACCATATCCTTACTCTACAAGCTGCACCTTAAACTATATCCTTACTCTACAAGCTATACCTTAAACCATATCCTTACTCTACAAAGTGCACCTTAAACCATATCCTTACTCTACAAAGTGTGCCTTAAACCATATCCTTACTCTACAAAGTGTGCCTTAAACCATATCCTTACTCTACAAGCTGCACCTTAAACCATATCCTTACTCTAAAAGCTGCACCTTAAACCATATCCTTACTCTACAAGCTACACCTTAAACCATATCCTTACTCTACAAGCTGCACCTTAAACTATATCCTTACTCTACAAGCTATACCTTAAACCATATCCTTACTCTACAAAGTGCACCTTAAACCATATCCCTTACTCTACAAAGTGCACCTTAAACCATACCCTTACTCTACAAGGTGCACCTTAAACCATATCCCCTACTCTGCAAGGCTCACCCTAAACCATATCCCCAAGCACCACATCCAAATGGCTTTTAAACACACCCAGGGTTGGTGACTCCACCATCTCCCTGGGCAGCTCATTCCAGTCCCTGACCACTCTTGCTGGGATAAAAAAATCTTTCCTAATGTCCAGTCTAAACCTTCCCAGTGGCAGCTTGAGGCCGTTCCCTCTTGTTCTATCACTAATGACCTGTGAGAAGAGACTAGCACCAACCTCTCCACAACCTCCTTTCAGGTAGCTATAGGCAGCAATGAGGTCTCCACTCAGCCTCCTCTTTTTCAAACTAACCATGCCCAGCTCCCTCAGCTGCTCCTTCTAAGATCTATTTCTCAGCTTCCTTGCCCTCCTCTGCACAGGCTCCAGCACCTCCACATCTCTCTTGTATACAGGTGCTCAAAATTGAACACAACACTCAAGGTGTGTGAGTTTAGCCCAACTTCATCAACTCTACTCCCAGCTCCTGATCACCTGCAGCCAGCTCACTCATACTTACCCTGTGTTGTGCCTCCCAGGCCAGCCACACCAGTCATGGAACCATAGAACTGTTTAGCTTGGAAGAGACCTCTGAGATCACCAAGTGCAACCCCTCACCCAGAGCTCACAGTGCCACCACTGCTGCTAAGCCACTGCCACTAAACCACCTCCCCCAGCACCACATCCAGGTGGCTTTTAAACACCTTCAGGGATGGGGACTGCATCACCTCCCTGGACAGCCTGTGCCAGTGCTCGAGAACCCTTGCTGGGAAGAAACATTTCCTAATACCCCACACAACCCCAACAGAGCATCTCCAGAAGCTTTCTCAGTCTTCTTTCTTCCCTCAGCTACTGCCATGGGCATAGAAACTCATTTTATAAGCCAAGTTCCTCAGGTCTCTGCCTCAAAAAGAAGGACTGTGGCTGTGGCACGTTTTGAGCAGGTTTTTCTGGGCAGCTTTTGGTTCTGGTATGAATGCAGCATGGTCTCCATGTTTGAAGGTTGGAGCAGACATGCAGCAGCCTTCCTTCTCAGCTTGCTTTGAGCTCTCCCACAAGAGGATACTGCAGTAGCCAGTGATCAGAAATGGAGTGACTCAGAGAAACGCACCATTTCCAATAAATGGGCAATGAAACAAGCTTGAGGTCAAAGAGAAGCTGCCAGCTCTTTCTAATGGGTTGCTCCAAAGTGCAGATTCATCCTTGGGACTGAAATGTTAAGGTCATTTCTGCTCATCGAAGGCTCCCAGGTGGAGATGCCAAAGCTCTTGAGGCTTCTGAGATGCCTGGTGGAAGCAACTGGGCAGAGAGCTGTGCTGTCCTCATGACACTGGAGTGGACCATGTGGAGATGGGAACATTACACCCAGGTTGGCATGGTGCAGCAAGGATATGGAGACATCCTGGAGGTGAGTGCTAGAGGCTGAAGAAAGAAGTTCTGCTGAGGAACACCACCGAGATGGCTTCATGTAACTGCATGGCACAGCAAGGACATGGAGACATCCTGGAGGTGAGTGCTGGAGGCTGAAGAAAGAAGTTCTGCTGAGGAACACCACTGACATGGCTTCATGTAACTGCATGGCACAGCAAGGACATGGAGACATCCTGGAGGTGAGTGAGTGCTAGAGGCTGAAGAAATTCTGCTGAGGAACACCTTTGAGTTGGCTTTGTGTAATTGCATAGTGCAGCAAGGACATGGACATGTCGTGGAGGTGAGTGAGTGCTAGAGGCTGAAGAAAGAAGTTCTGCTGAGGAGCACCACTGAGATGACTTCATGTAACTGCATGGTGCAGCAAGGACATGGGCATGTCCTGAAGATGAGTGAATGCTAGAGACTGAAGAAAGGTGTTCTGCTGAGGAACACTGCAGAGATGGCTTTGTGTAACTGCATGGCACAGCAAGGGCATGGACATGTCCTGGAGGTGAGTGAGTGCTAGAGGCTGAAGAACGCCACTGAGATGGCTTTGTGTAACTGGTTTATCCAGCCCTTTAAGGAGAGTTTTCCTGAAGAGAAGGGCACAGCAGCTTGCTGCTCTTTATTGTAGCCCACACACGCTCCTCTCACCCCTGAGGAACGTGTGCCTTAACCTGCCACCGGCACGTCCTCTTCTCAGGGCCCCAGCTCCTGAGTCTGAGCAGCACCGAGACAATGTCCTCCCCTAACTGGGTTACAGGAGATTGGATTAGCAATTTGTGAGTTAGTAAAAGTCTAAGAATGGAAGATAAAACAAAGTGTGACAGGCTAAGCAGCCCTTGTCACCGGGGATTGATCACGGCGCTAATAGCCAGCGACAGCCGCACATTAATAACACAATAACCCGGCTCTGGATATTGGCACTATCACAACCCCTTAACCTGGTAATAACTCATTGGGAAAATGCTAACAATGTCATAGCCAACATGTCTCTGCTGCTTACATCCCTCCCTACCTGCCAGCAGGACCACCCCGGGGTCGTTGGCTCCACCACACCTGCAGGTGTCAGGTCCCGACTGAAGCTCTGTGCCCGGTTGTGGGCATAGTGGCCTTTGGGGTTGTGGGGATGGCTGTGTCAGGGCAGGGAGAGGAGCTGGGAAGGCAGAGAGAAAGAGATAGAAAGCAGGAGAGAGACACTGTGGATGCCTCATCCCTGGAAGTGTTCAAGATCAGACTGGGTGAGGTTTTGGCATTGTGGAGACCTCAGCCTGGAGGTGTTCAAGGCCAGGTTGGATGAGGTCTTGAGCAACCTGGGCTGGTAGGAGATAGTCCTGAACATGGCAGAGGGGTTGGAACTGGATGAGTTTTAAAGTCCCTTCCAACTCAAGACATCCTATGAATCTATGATTGAGGGGTGAATTTGTAGTAGTGAGATAGGGCAAGGAAGGTCCCAACTCAAGGCATCCTACGAATCTATGATTCAGGGGTGAATTTATAGTGGTGATCTGAAGGGGGCTACAGGAAGGCTGGGAAGGGACTATTGACAAGGTCTGGGAATGGCAGGACAAGGGGAATGGGTTGAAGTGGCAGAGGGGAGATTGAAAGTGGATGTTAGGAGGAAGTTCTTTACAGTGAGGGTGGTGAGACTGGCACAGGTTGCCCAGGGATGTTGTGGAGCACAGAATCACCCAATGGTGATCAAGATCACGTTGGGTGATTCTGTGCTCCACAACCTCCCTGGAGGTCTTCTGTGCTCCACAACCTCCCTGGAAGTGTTCAAGGCCAGGTTGGATGAGGCCTTGAGTGAGCTGTACTAGTGGGAGGTGTCCCTGCCTATGGTAGGGGGGTTGGAACTGGCTGATCTTTGAGCTCCCTTCCAACCTTCCCATTCTCTGATGCTATGATTCTGCTGGTACTTACTAGTGGTGGTAGGAGAAGAGAGACTAGAAATTGGAAAACAAACAAACAAACAAACAAACCAAACCCACCTTGGGCTTCTTTAGACAATGAGGAATTAAATCAGAGATCAAGCTGTATGAAAACCTTAGCTCAAAAACGGAGGGGAGGAGGCAGCAGAGGCCGCGTTGCAGCAGGCAGCACCACCGTGTTTACAACGGATTTTCTGATGGCTGCTGCGTGCCACGGAGCACCGAGGGGGAGGAGAGACGGAGAGAAGATCACTGCTGTTTCTCCACCCCCCACCCCCCACCTCCAACCCAGAGCAGGAGCAGCGAGAAACATCTCTCCCTACCTCGGCTGGAGCCCAGGCTGTGCTTTGGCACCCACCCAACAGCTGCATCTCTTGGCTGCGCTCGCCAGAAAGGGATTCAAAGGTCAGCAAATGCTGAGTGCCAGCTGCAGGAGAGCAGGGCTGCGGCACCAGGCAGGCAGCTGCAGAGGAGCCTGTCCCTTCCCAGTGGGCACCAGCTGTTGGGCATTGCATAGGAGCCTGTCCCCTCCCAGTGGGCACCAGCTGCTGGGCATTGCCTAGGAGCCTGTCCCCTCCCAGCGGGCACCNAGCCACAACCTCCCTGGGCAACCTGTGCCAGTGTCTCAGCACCCTCACTGTAAAGACCTTCCTCCTGACATCCAGTCTGAATCTACCCTCTGCCAATTTAAACCCATGAAGCTTTCATGGAAGGTGTCCCTGCCTGTGGCAGGGAGGTTGGAACTGGATGATCTTTAAGGTCCCTTCCAACCCAAATCATTCCATGATTCTATGAACAAGAGCCCCAGAACAGGTGAAGTTAATATCTATGAAGTCCTGCAGCTGTCCCAGTTTGGCCAG
>VWZE01020263.1:15805-27999 GCA_013396675.1 Eubucco bourcierii
GGATGGATGGATGGATGGATGGATGGATGGATGGAGGGAGAGATGGATGGATGGATGGATGGATGGATGGATGGATGGATGGATGGATGGATGGATGGGTGTTATGACCTTACTGTGCCCTAGTGAGACTACATCTAGAGCACCACATCTGATTCTAGCCTCACCAGCTCAAGACAGAGAAGGAACTACTGGATAGAGGCCAGCAAAGGCTGTGAGGATGATGAAAGGACTGGAATATGCCTGATGAGGAAAGTCTGAGAGCCCTCAGGCTGTTTGCACTGAAGAAGAGAAGGCTGATCAAAGTTCTTATTAATATTTATAAAGGGTGGGTGTCAAGAAGAAGGAACCAACCTCTTTTCAGTGGTGCCCAGCATCAGGACAAGGGACACTGGGTACAAACTGGAACACAGGAAGTTCCACTTCAACATGAGGAAAAACTTCTTTGCTGTGAGGGTGCTGGAGCCCTGCAGCAGGCTACCCAGAGGGGATGTGAAGCCTCCTTCTGTGGAGACTTTCAAGATCCATTTGGATTCATTCCTGTGTGACCTGCCCTAAGTAATCCTGCTTGGGCAGAGGGATTGGGCTGGATGATGTCCAGAGGTCCTTTCCAATCCCCATCACTCTATGATTGTATGGGCATTAGCAGCTGGGAAGCCTGGTCAGCCCCAAAGACAGGTTTCAATTCAGGTTTTCAACTTTGCCTCCTCAGGGAAAGATGTTTGCAGGATACATCCTGTAATAGGATACCATGGGAGCAGGGAACATGGCTGGGAAGAGCTGGGATCAGAGCAGAGCCTGTGAACACCAGGCAGAGGGAAGGGGCTGAGCAGGGTTAGCTGGAGCCATTGCCCAGCTCTGGGCAGGGGATGGGGATATGCCAACTCTGTTTGAGCTCTGCTCCACCTGGCCCAGGCATTTTGAATCTTTGTCACTGAAACAGCCCATGATGGCAGCTCTCCAAAAGCCAGATGTAGTGGTTCCAGCGTCCTGTGACCTCTCTTTAGGGAAGGGAAGATGTCTGGGAAGATCCACCTCGGTGTGGTGACTAAATGGTTGCTCCAAGCTGTTTTACCCTGATGGAGCAAGTCATGGCTGTGGGAGGATGTGGTCCAGGGGAGTGCTGGCTGTGTCACCACGATCTGAGGTTTCATCTAGCCCTGCCTGCTTGCATGAATCAAGACTTCTCATCCCTCCCTCTGAGGGAAGCAGCTACCCATGAAGGGGAACAGGGGATAAACTGCCAAGATGATAACTCATTTGGGTAAGGCTATCAAGGCTCATTTGTTTTGCCCTGTTGCCTTCCTGAAGGAGCATGCAGAGTGAAGTATTGGCGTGTGGAGAGCAACACTTCAGCTTTACCCTCTTCATACACTCCCTAGTCCCAGCTGGGGGGAAAAGCCGAGGCAGTATCTCACACTGGGGTTGGTTCCTATGCACTGCAGAGCTAATGGGGGGAAAATGAGTTGCCTTTTACTTTGGGCAACTCCACTGAGAGCACACAGCCACTCCACTAATTGGAAGAAGCACGAAAAGCAAGATGGAGAAGTCAAAACTCATTTTGATGGTCGAGCTCCAGCCGTGGAGTTCCTCTAACAGGGGAAGAAGTACCAGTCAGGGTAGCCAGAAGCTTTGTATTCACTACAGTCTTTTTTTTTTTTTTTTTAAGTGAGTATTCACTTGCAGGATAAAGACCATTAGGTAAAGTGTCTCAGAATAACTCATTTGCAGGCTACATGGTGAGGAGGTGGTTTCTCAGCAACTGGTACCTCCTACACAGCGACTGCGACTGTTCCCGGACTAGGATGAAGCTTTCGCTCGTGATCATAGAATCATAGAATGGGAAGGTTGGAAGGGACCTCAAGGATCATCTAGTTCCAACCCCCTGCCATAGGCAGGGACACCTCCCACTAGTACAGCTCACTCAAGGCCTCATCCAATCTGGCCTTGAACACCTCCAGGAAGGGAGCAGCCACAACCTCCCTGGGCAACCTGTGCCAGTGCCTCACCACCCTCACTGCAAACAACTTCCTCCTAACATCCAGTCTAAATCTCCCCTCTGCCAGTTTAAGCCCATTGCCCCTTGTCCTGTCATTGCAGGACCTTGTAAATAATCCTTCCCCAGCCTTCCTGTAGGCCCCCTTCAGATACTGGAAGGCTACTATCAGGTCTCCTGGAAGCCTTCTCTTCTCCAGGCTGCAGAGCCCCAACTCTCTCAGCCTGTCCTCACAGCAGAGCTGCTGCAGCCCTCTCAGCATCTTGGTAGCCTCCTCTGCACTGGCTCCAACACTTCCATGTCCTTCCTGTGTTGGGGGCTCCAGAACTGCACCCAGGACTGCAGGTGGGGTCTGAGGAGAGCAGAGCCAAGGGGCACAATCCCCTCCCTTGCCCTGCTACCCACACTGCTCTTGCTGCAGCCCAGGATGCAGTTGCTGTCTGGGCTGCATGTGCACACTGCAGGCTCATGTTGAGCTTTTCATCACCCCAGATTCCAAGGTCCTTTTCCTCAGGGCTGCTCTCAGCCATTCCCCACCCAGCCTGTATTTGTGCTTGGGATTGTGCCTACCCAGGTGCAGGACCTTACACTTGACCTTGTTGAATCTCATGAGATTGGCCTGGGCCCACCTCTCCATTGGCCTGGACCCACCTCTCCAATGAGGTCCTGGGCCCACCTCAGTGATGATGCTGAGATGTGGCTCATGCAACTCCACTCTGGTCTGGGTGGCTTCCTCAATGCTTCTTGTCATATCTGGACGTGAAGAAGTCATGGCAAGGTCCACAACTGAAATGAAGGTCTTCTGCCTGCACCCCCTGCTCAGAAAACCTGCCAGGCTGAGCTCGCTTTGTTGATGCAGTGCCTGTGGGGGAGCCAGGCAGAAGGCTTCTCTGTGAGTCTGGGTCAAGCAAGCTGTTCAGCAATCAGCTTGTTCCTCAGTAAGTGAGTTTCCTAACAGCTAGCTACCACTTCACCTCCAAGCTGGGCAAAACAGACTGCCACAAGCTGTTCTCACACCCACTCTGCCAGCCGTACCTGTGCCTTTGCTAGCAAGGACAGCACTGGCCCCGTTTACTCCTGGCCCCATCATCAGCATGAGATGCCCAATGCCCCATCCTGCCTCAGATGACTCCTGCAGGGCTTGGCATCTGAGCTGGACCACCAGCCCCAGCTGGCTCTGCGAGGGGCTAGGCTGTCCTACAGCCTTTTACATGTACTCTGCTTGCTCCCAGATGGTTTGGCCCGGAGCAGAGCTGGGCAAAGCTTCAGGTGCCCATTGTGGGCTGCAGCTCTGTGCTGCAGGAGCCCCCACCCGAGCTAAAGCATGGCACGTGTCCCCAGGCTGAGCAGCTTCAGCAGGCAGCTTCAGCAGCACTGATCCTGGGCTGGAGCTTTGCTTTGGAAGATCAGTGAAGAAATTAATTAGAAATCCCTGCCAGCAGCCAAACACGGCGATGCTGTCAGATTTTCCCACACATTTCCCTTCCTATAGGTGTTTCCAGGGGCTGAAAGGCAGAATGAAGCTGGCTGAGAGGCTGTGATGTTGCTTCCAAGGCTCTGTCCCTACAGCCCTAGCTCTGCATGCAGCCAACCTGCCTTCCAGCTACCATTGCTGAGCAGATGAGATGAGTGTTAGGCCTCTGGAGCTCCACAAGTCCCACATGGGTGGTAGACAACAGAAGGCAGCATTTGCTGAGTAGTCAAGAGAAGAGAAATAACTACAAGTCAGCCCATGGCTTGTCCTCTGTGTCCAGCTTAGAGTTTCTGAAGCTCATGAAGTGGTGTGGAGCAGAGGGTGTGCAGCAGAAGATGGCAGGTTTGCATCAGCCAAGGCTGGCTCACACACTGCAGCAGTCATGACATGCATGGAATGCTCTAAACTCCTTCCATGGGCAGTCAGGGGCTAGGGAAACTGTAAGGATCCATGGTCAGGGTCTAAAGATTTCATTGGGGTCAACAGGAGAATGATGAAAAGTTCAACATGAGTCTGCAGTGTGAGTGCAGCCCAGACAGCAACTGCATCCTGGGCTGCAACAAGAGCAGTGTGGGTAGCAGGGCAAGGGAGGGGATTGTGCCCCTTGGCTCTGCTCTCCTCAGACCCCACCTGCAGTCCTGGGTGCAGTTCTGGAGCTCCCAGCACAGGAAGGCCATGGAAGTGTTGGAGCGGATCCAGAGGAGGCCACCAAGATGCTGAGAGGGCTGCAGCAGCTGCGCTGTGAGGACAGGCTGAGAGAGTTGGGGCTGTGCAGCCTGGAGAGGAGAAGGCTTCCAGGAGAGCTTGGAGTGACCTTGCAGGATGTGAAGGGGGCTACAGGAAGGCTGTGGAGGGACTATTGACAAGGTCTGGGAATACCAGGACAAGGGGAATGGGTTTGAAGTGGCAGAAGGGAGATTTAGACTGGATGTTGGGAGGAAGTTGATTGCAGTGAGGGTGGTGAGACACTGGCACAAGTTGCCCAGGGAGGTTGTGGCTGCTTCCTCCCTGGAGGTGTTCAAGGCCAGGTTGGATGAGGCCTTGAGTGACCTGTACTAGTGGGAGGTGTCCCTGCCTATGGCAGGGGTTTGGAACTGGTTGAGCTTTGAGGTCCCTTCCAACCTTCCCATTCTATGATTCTCTGAAGGAGCAGCAGAGTGGTGTGGAGCAGGAGGTGTGCAGCAGAAGATGGCAGATTTGCATTGGCCAAGGCTGACTCACGCACTGCAGCAGTCCTGATGTGCCTGGGATGCTCTGAGCTCCTTCCGTGGGCAGTGTGGTGCTAGGGAAGCTGTAAGGATCCATGGTCAGGGTCTAAAGATTTCATTGTGGTCAACAGAAGAATGAGACAGAAAACTATGAAGGTGGGCACAGCATGCCACTTGCTGACTCAGTGGGAGGCCCCTGTGGACCTGGTGATGTCTCCTGCGTGGCTGCAGGCTCAATGTGTGCTGAGTGGTGGTCAGATATCACAGCCAGGCTAGGACCTTTCTGACCACAGACAATCACAGAATGAAGGAATGACAGAATCAGAGCACCTCAGAATCACAGAGCTCTTGAGGTTGGCACAGACCTTTGAGATCAAGTCCAACCTTGCTCCTAAAGCTCCCAATCCCACCACTACTGCTGGGCCACAGCTACCAAACCACATCCCTCAGCACCACATCCTTGCATCTTTTAAACACCTCCAGGGATGGTGATTTCACCACCTTCCTGGGCAGCCCATTCCAGGGCTTGAAAACCCTTTCTGGGGAGAAATGTACCTAGTATCCAACCTGAACCTCCCTTGGCACAACTTGAGGCCAATGTGCAGCTTGGGGGTAGCAGGCCCTCAAAATCACTGCTGTGGCTGCTGAGATCCAGCTTCAAACCAGGAGTCTGGCTGTGGGAGAGCTCTTCACTGTTTTCCACCAGTCCCTTGCAGTGAAACAGGGTGGAGAAGCAGCACCTGTACAGCAGCTGTGTCTCAGCTGGAGGCTGCTATCTGTGGCAAGCAAAACAGAGCAGCTTCCTAAACTGCTCCTGGCTGGTAGGAGCCCAGATGTATTCCTTGTTCCTGGCCCCATGCATCCAGTCAGGGGCAGGGAGGGCTCAGCACTGACATGCTTCCCTTGCCAATCCATCATCCTCACTCCTGCTCCACAGCATCCTGTGCCAGAGCTGTCACTGAGCTGCAACACTGCACCAGTGCATGCCCTGCAGACACCCAAGTGCAGGCAACAGAGGAAGCAGCACCCTGGACAATCTAAGCCAGGCAAACTCTGGACACCAGGCACTTAGGCCTTAGCATTGCTGTTTAATGTCACACAGACAGAGGGGGTCAAGCTACACCTTTAGCAGGGCTGCAGGTGACAGCAACACCGAGCTGAGTGATGTTGTTGACACACTTGAGGGACAGGATCCATCCAGAAGGATCTGGACAAGAAGGGAAGAAGTGGATCCATGTGAACCTCATGAGGTTCAAAAAGGCCAAGTGTAAGGTTCTGGACCTGGGTCAAGGCAATCTGCAGTATCAGTCCAGGCTGGAGAGCAGCCCTGGACTTGGGGGTGCCAGGGGTGCAAAGTTGGAGATGAGCTGGCACTGAGTGCTGCCAGCCCAGCCCCAGCCTGTCCGGGGCTGATCCCCAGCAGTGTGGGGAGCAGGGGCAGGGAGGGGATTCTGCCTCTCTGCTCTGCTCTGCTCAGAACCCCCATGCAGTGCTGGGGGCAGCTCTGGAGTCCTCAGCACATCACAGACCTGTTGGAGCAGGGCCAGAGGAGGGCGCAGCAATGATGGCAGGGCTGGAAGGGCTCTGCTGTGAGACCAGGCTGAGAGAGTTGGGGGTGTTCAGCATGGAGAAGAAAAGGATCCAGGGAGACCTTCTGGCGGCCTTGCAGTGCTTAAAGGGGTTCATCAGAAAGCTGGGGAGAGGCTTTTGAGCAGGACCTGTTGTGACAGAACAAGGGGTAATGGTCTGAAGGTAAAAGAGGAAGATTCAGACTGGAAAAGAAGGAATAAATGTTTGACCCTGAGGGTGCTGACAGCCTGTCCCAGGTTGCCCAGAGAGGTGAGAGCTGCCTATCCCTGGCACCATTGGAGGTGAGGTTGTCTGGGGCTGTGAGCAAACTCCTCTGGTTGCAGCTGTCCCTGTTGACTGCAGGGGTTTGGACCAGATGATCTTTAAAAATCTGTTCCAAACCATTCTGTGATTCTATGAAGCATCCAGGCTCTGGACCACGGTGCCAAAAAGCTGCAGATTCTCAGTAACTCTCACCCAGTTGTAACCTCAATCTGTTGTGGCACATGAAGCACACACCTATAGCCACCAGAGGTGCTGGAAAGGTGACTTTAGGTGACATCAAGGTTCTACCATGGTTAGTTTCCCTATTTCAAGTTACAGACACAAAGGTCTGACCTCCCTGGTCACTAATTGTGCCTGGCTGGTTTTCAGCAGTATCTGTAGGAGCCACCATGTGTCCTCTTGGCAGAGCTCCCTGGAAGAGCTGCAGAGCAAATCCCTGCAGGGAGCTCATGGCAGGTTGCATGGCTGCATGCACTGCCTGGTGAAGGACAGAGGGTATGGAGGAGTTCCTTATTCTTCATGGTTTACTCTTCTGCTGCTCTGCTGAGACCCCACCTGGAATACTGCATCAGTTCTGGTGTCCCCAGCAGAAGAAGGACACAGCTGCTGGAGCAAGACCAGAGGAGGCCACAAAGATGATCCAAGGGCTGGAGCAGCTCTGCTGTGGGCACAGGTTGAGGGAGCTGGGGGTGTGCAGCCTGGGGAAGAGAAGACTCCAGAGGGACCTTAGAGCTGCCTTCCAGTATGTGAAGGGATCCTGCAGGAAGGCTGCAGAGGCACTTTTCATGAGGGTGTCTGGAGACAGAATAAGGAGGAATGGTTTGAAGCCAAAGGAGAGCAGGGCTAGACTGGAGCTCAGGAAGAAGTTCTTCAGCACAAGGATGCTGAGATATTGGAATAGATTGCCCAGAGAGTTGCATAACACTAACTGCTCTCTTCCCACAACACTCATCCCTGCAGGCTGCCCTGCTGAGCTAGAAGACAGCAGCTATTTTGGGTGGCAGCAGCTATTTATTTTGGGTGGTGAAAGGCTGGCTCCCATAGGACATGGGGGAATGGCTTGGAGTTGAGGGAGAGGAGGTTTAGACTGGATCTTAGGAAGAAGTTCTTCTGTATGAGGGTGCTGAAACTCTGGAATAGGTTGCCCAGGGAGGCTGTGGATGCCTCCTTCCTGGAGGTGTTCAAGGCCAGGCTGGGTGAGGTCCTGAGCAATTGATTCTGTCTGAGAGGTGTCACTGCCCATGGCAGGGAGGTTGGAGTAGATGACCTCTGAAGTCCAACCTGAGCCATTCTATGATTCTTCCAGCTGTTAACTGAGTGTTTCTTCTTCACCAGGACATTTTCCCTGCTGAGCTGCCCCAGATCTCACAATCCCATCCTGTCTCAATCTCACCAGAGTGGCCAGGAGCCAGACTGCAGTCTGTCTTTGCCTACCTGAACAGCACTGACACAGTGGGGGTATTTTCCATGCTGACACAACTGGCACAGTGCTACTGAATATTGCTTCTCTTTCCCTCCACCATCTATTCAGAGGTGTCCCTGAGCAGCTGAGTCTAGTTGAGAGGTGTCCTTGCCCATAGTGGGGAGCTTGGAGGAGATGATCATAGAATCACAGAATCATAGAATCATTTATTCAGAGCATCCTGTAGGTTTTTTTTTTTTCCTGCTTTGAGGGTTTTCGCACCCAGATGTTCAGATTGCTGTAGCCTAGCTGAGACATGCTGACAAAAGCTCTGAGGAACGTTGCTGGGCTGGCAGCTCAGAGGAGAGCAGCCAGGGTGGGCTCTGCCAAGAAATCTCCATCCTGCTTTTAAACCCAAGCATGATTCCGGGCTACCATCACCACCTGATTGTTTTCTAGCATTTCCACCAGGCACAGCATCCCACAGTGCTGTGATCCTCTTCTGCAGGCAGAGACTTTAAAGCTCTTCTCTGCTCACTCCAGGGTTTTATTAACCCCACCGCACTGTGCTCTGCTCCACGCACCTACACTGCCTGCTCAGCTGGCCCTGTTTGCTGAACAGATTCATGCTGAGGTGGGTCTGGGTGTGGGGGACAGGCACCTCTGCCCACCTTTGGGCTGAATGTTCCTCATCCTCCAGAGCTGGAATTGGTGTGACTGCAAATGAGCTGGGTGATGCAGATCTGCTTCTTAATCGCATCCGGACACCTCGGGTTCCCAGGTGTGAATCCTCCCAGAGTTCAAGGTTCCTGTCTGAAACACAAGCTGCTGCGTCTTTGTGTGGAAAACATTCCTGTTGGCAAGCTCTGCAGGAGTGCTTCTGAAGAACAAATATCAAAGTGTGACAACCAGGGCTGATTACAAATAGCAGGAACATTTGCAGAGCACTGCTCTGCAGAGTCGGCCCCAACACGAGAGGCTTCTCCGGCCGCCAGCGGAGCGGAGCCCCAGGTGCTCCCCCGGGAGGGTCTGGCTCTCTGCACTGCTACCCAGGAGCTGCTCTGCATCACCAGAGCCAGGAAAAACAGCTTCGATGTGGAAGGTGGAATCAACCTTCACCTGGTGAAAGGACAAGGGCAATTGGTTTGAAGCTAGAGTAGGAGAGATTTAGATTGGACGTTAGGAAGAAATTCTTTACTGGGAGGGTGGGGAGGCACTGGAATGTGTTGCCCAGGGATGTTGTGGGTGTCTCATCCCTGGAAGCCTTTAAGACCAAGCTGGATGAGGCTTTCATAGAATCACAGAATCATTCAGGTTGGGAAAAACCCCTGGGATCAGTAAATCCAACCATTAACCCTACTCTACCAAGCTCACCCCTAAACCATGTCCCCAAACACCACATCTAAATCACCCTTAAAGACATCCAGGGATGGTGAGCAACCCACTCTAGGGAGAGGTGTCCCTGCCTGTGGTAGGGGGCTTGGAATCATAGAATCATAGGGGTTGGAAGTGACCTCCAGAGGTCAAGTCCAAGTGCCCCTGCCAAAGCAGGATCACCTAGGGCAGGTCACACAGGAACGCGTCCAGGCAGGTCTTGAAAGCCTCTAATGAAGGAAGTTAGATGATCTCCCAACTCAAGCCATTCTATGACAGTAAATCCATGCCAGAAAATGAGTCCTGAAAGCAGGAGCAGGATTAGCAAGAAAGCAGAAGGATTCAGCTCCTGCTGTAGCCTTGCACAAAGGCAGAGTGATGGACGTGCAGAAGTTATTCTTGTGCTGCCTGCCTTTCAGGCTGGAAAGCAGGAACAGGTTAAACAACCTTTTTCATGTCAGTGCTGCAGAACAGGCTGCCCCACTCCAGGACTGCAAATCCCACTTCAAAAGAGCAGAATAAGTTCTTGCAGCAAAACAAAGAGCAACAAAACAGCTGATTGTGATTTCCACACGCACAGCTCCCTCCACCTTCCTGGATGCATTCGCAGGCTGACTTTTAATAGCCGTGCAAAGTGTCTTGCCTTGGGCACTCTATTTGCATCCACACCAGGATAGCTGTGATGAACTTGCCTCTTCCTTGCATCCCAGGCTCACAGAATGTCAGGGGTTGGAAGGAACCCAAAGGGATCATGCAGTCCAACCCCTCTGCCAGAGCAGGAGCAGACAATCTAGCTCAGGGCACACAGCAACACATCCAGACAGACCTGCAAAGGCTCCAGAGGAGGAGACTCCACAACCTCTCTGGACAGCCTGTGCCAGGGCTCTGGGACCCTTCCAGGCAAGAAGTTGCTCCTTGTGTTGAGCTGGAACCTCCTGTGCTGCAGCTTCCATCCATTGCTCTTTGTCCTATCCCAGGGAGCAGTGAGCAGAGCCTGACACCCCCCCTCCCTTTGACTCCCCCCTCCCTTTGCCTCTCCCAGCCCTCAGCTATTTATAAACATTGATTAAAACCCCTCTCAGTCTTCTCCAGCCTAAACAGCCCCAGCTGAGACGCTGGTTTGCGAGGGGGGTTTTGTGGGGAAGGATGAGGCAAGCCGGAGGATTTCTTCCTGGATGTCACCCATAAAAGCAGTGATCCAGCACTAGCAGCACAGGCTGCTAGCAGTCAGTGTGCTCAGATATTAAATAAGTGCTCCTGGATGATTTTCAGGGTATGCATTGTGCCATCTGTCAGAGCAGCACTGCTAGGTTTTAATTACGGTTTCTATTCTGTCTTCCAGCACCTGGATTCGATTTTGCTTGGGTTTATTATTATTTTTTTTTTCTCCCTCTCCCCATCCTGTCTATTATTCATGATGATGATGATCTACTAAACAGTGCCTTGCTTCTGTCTTCTGCTCTTTCCCCCCCAACAGCTGGACCAGCAAGGCAAATGGGAAGGTGTCAGAGGAGTGTAGGAGGGGAGGACATCTCTTGCTCAAGCGCTTCCTTATGTGGGGGTTGATTCCATGACCATTTCCAGAGTCATCTTGGGAATAATTCCAACACCTGAAGACATCCTGCAAGAAGGCTGCAGAGGGAGTTTTCATAAGAGTGTCTAGTGACAGGACAAGGGGGAATGGTTTGAAGTTGAGGGGGAGCAGGGTTAGACTGGATCTGAGGAAGAAGATCTTCAGTCTGAGGGTGGCGAGACACTGGTACAGGTTGCCCAAGGAGGTTGGGGATGTCTCCTCCCTAGGGGCATTCAAGGTGAGGTTGGGTGAGGCCTTGAGCAACCTGGGCTGGTGGGAGGTGTCCCTGCCCATGGAAGGGGGGTTGGAGTAGATGATGCCTGAGGTCCCTTCCAGCCTGGGCCATTCTGTGATTCTATGATGACAATTCACCTAGGGAACTGCTTGGATAGAGTCACAGAATCATGGAATCATTCAGGCTGCAGAAGACCTTGAAGATCACAAAGTCCAATCACGTAGTCAAACACTACCGAGTCCACTGCTGAACTGCATCCCTCCAGGGATGGGGATTCCATCACTGCCTTGAGCAGCCTGAGCTGGAATTTTACAACCCTTTTGTGGAAGAAATTGTTCCTCATGTCCAACCTGAACCTCCCCTGATGCAATTTCAGGTCATTTCCTCTCATCCTGTCACTTCTTATGAGGGAGAAGTGACCAACCTCCACCTATCTTCAACCTCCTTTCAGGGACTTGTAGAGAGCAAAGAGGTCTGCCCTCAGCCTGAACACCTCCAGTTCCCTCAGCTGCTCCTCCTCAGCCCTCTTCTCCAGACCCTTCCCCTGCTTCATTGCGCTTCTCTGGACCTGCTCCAGCCCCTCAATGCCCTTCTTGGAGCGAGAGACCCAGAGCTGAACTCAGTATTGGAGGTGTGGCTGCACCAGTGCCAAGTGGATGAACAATCTGCAGCAAGAAAACAGATCACAGCAGCTTCCCAAAGAGGAAAGAGATCTTAATGTAAAGAAATAGCCCAGCTCCTGTAATCCCACACGCAGCCCCCGCTAGCAGCAGAACCTCCTGCTTGCTGTCTCCCTACAACCTGGATATTTCAGACCAATTTGCTCTTGTCAACTCAGCCATGAGACAGCTACTGGTGGAGGTTTGCAGCTCTGTTATTAAAGTTACTGCCTGTGGGTTGTGAGCATCAAGGGATGGCTCTAAAATCATCGCCTGGCTGCAGTGAATAATGTCTTCGAGCTGCACTAAAGCCAGTGGTGCAGCCAAGCTGTGCTCGGTGGAGTAGCTGTAATGCTACTAGAGAAATGGTGTTCAACAAATCCAAGTGCTGGGTGCTGCACTTTGGCCACAACAACCCCATG
>VWZE01020263.1:38777-55433 GCA_013396675.1 Eubucco bourcierii
CAGACGCACAAGGGATGCTGAGCAGGAGGCTGCAGCAGGCGCACAAGGGATGCTGAGCAGGAGGCTGCTGCAGGCACACAAGGGATGATGAGCAGGAGGCAGCAGGCGCACAAGGGATGCTGAGCAGGAGGCAGCAGGCGCACAAGGGATGCTGAGCAGGAGGCTGCAGCAGACGCACAAGGGATGCTGAGCAGGAGGCCTCAGCAGGCATACAAGGGATGCTGAGCAGGAGGTTGTGGCGAGGGCACAAGGGATGCTGAGCAGGAGGCTACAGCAGGCATACAAGGGATGCTGAGCAGGAGGCTGTGGCGAGGGCACAAGGGATGCTGAGCAGGAGGCTACAGCAGGCATACAAGGGATGCTGAGCACATGTGCAGGCAGCTGCCAGCACCGCAGGAGCCAATCTGACCCCTCGCAGCTACTAGACTGAGCAGTAGGGCTCCCTGGGTGCAAACATTGCTGCTTTCCCAAGAGCCAGGGTGATGCTGAGAAGGGGAAACTGAGGCAGGGGCATAGGAGGACCTTTTGGAATGTGAGTATGGGGTATAAAGTGGATTCTCCTTATTGTATTTACTCCTGGTTTGAGCTAGACCAGACTCATTCTGCTCAGTGCTGGCACTTCCCAGCTCAGGCTCTGCTCGCTGAGGCACTTGTTGCAGTTCAGGGCAGCTTTGCACATCCAGGGGCTACTGCTGAAAAGAGAAGCTGAGCAGGAGAGTTCCTGCCAAGGGCTGGGCTGCAGAAAGGGTCTGCCTAAAACTTGCTCCTTGCAGACCAAGGGCACTGCCACAGCTTGGACCCCAACTCTGGGTGCAGGAAGTCAGAGGTGGCACCTGCAGGGAGGAGCAGGCAGGACAGGTGACCCTCATGTGGCCAACAAGGGATTGCAACCCATGGATCTTCAGGAGGAAGCTGAGGGACCATCAAGATCAAACCTCTTCTTCCATGCTTGGTGTCCCAGGTGGACTCTGTTCTGCCTTTGATCCTGATCCCTGTGTTCATGAATCCAACTCCAGAATCCAGCTCCTGAATCTGGTTCCTGTACACCACAACCCAGTCTGGGCTTTCTCCAATGCCTGCCCCCAACATCAGTGGTGACCTCATTGCCATCAGGGGTTGGACTCCATGTCAGTTTGTGTCTCTCTGTCTCCATTTCATAGAATCATAGAATCAAAGAATCACAGAATTGTAGAATCATAGAACCTCAGAATCTCAGAATGTCAGGGGCTGGAAGAGACCTCCAAAGCTCATCCAGGCCAACGCTCTTGACACAGCAGGAGCTCCTATACCAGATCACACAGGAACACATCCAGGCAGGTTTTGAACATCTCCAGGGAGGTAGACTTCACAATCCCCCTGGGTAACCTGTTCCAGTGCTCTGTCACCCTCACAGTGAAAAAAATCCTCCTCATATTTAAATGACACCTCCTCTGCCACAGCTTCCACCCAGTGCCCCTTGTGCTGGCATCAGGCATCACTCAGCAGAGCCTGGCTCCAGCCTCCTGGCACATGTCATTGCATCATTCTTCTTCCCATCCCAGCTGGTCCAGTTTCTTTCCCACCCCACCAGTCTCTCTCCCTTCCTCCCTTTACTTTTCCCTTTGGGAAGCAGAGGGGTTCACCTAAAGCCTCCTGTGGCCATCCCATCCCCAACTCTTTCCATACCCCAACCTCAGTGCTTTTCTCCTCGACTCACTGAGGGCAGGGGGATGTAAATTCAGGGCCCAACAATCAACTTCTCTCAGGTGTCTCTCAGTGTTGGGTAGCAAACCAGCCCCGTGCTGCTGATGCTCCAGAGCTCTTTAGCAAAGCAGAGGCTGGCAATCACGACAGCACTCTTGAATCATTCATCATGTTGCACGGGGGCCACTTCTGTAGGTGTCTTGTTTCCTCTGTGTTTGCAATGTTTTAGGGCTAAAAATAACAAGGAATTGCTGTTGCAAATGTAAGCCAGGAATTAGAGTGGTGAAGAAGCTTGGGAGGAAAGCCTTAGTGGAGGACATCAGAGCTTTCCCACAGACGTAGCTACAAACCCAATTAATCCTGGGTTAGGCAGAAGGAAAATGTGCAGCTGGAGAGATTCACAGGGAAGGCTCTGAAGCAGCTTTAACTTTCCATCCAAGCAGGATGCAGACAGCGAGGAGAAATGCTTTGGGAAACTTGTTTGAGCTCATTTGTGACCACAAACACAGCAGCACTCTGATCCTCACCACATGGCCACTTGAGAACATGATTTGCTTCCCTGTGGTTTAGCCTGAGGAGGTCTCAGTAGAGAAGTGATGCTTTGGGGCGTTGGAGCTTCGCTCCTGCCATATGCTCCCCATGTGGGGCCGTTCCCATCTCTTGGACCAAAATCCTGAAGCAGCTTTGAAAAGCTACTGTGGATGGTGGAATCACAGAACTGTTTTGGTTGGAAGAGACCTGCAAGAACATCCTGCCCAAGAGACAATCTGACACCGCCACGGTAATTAAACCATGCCCTGAGGTGCCACTTCCACTCTGTTACAGAATCATACAATGGGAAGGTTGGAAGGGACCTCAAGGATCAGCCAGTTCCAACCCCCTGCCATAGGCAGGGACATCTCCCACTACTACAGGTCACTCAAGGCCTCATCCAGCCTGACCTTGAACACCTCCAGGAAGAGAGCAGCCACAACCTCCATGGGCAACCTGTGCCAGTACCTCACGACCCTTGACCTGTGCCAGTCTCTCACCACCCTCACTGTAAACAACTTCCTCCTGACATCCACTTTCAAACTCCTCTCTGCCAGTTCAAACCCATTGCCTCTTGTCTTGTCATTCCCAGACCTTCTCAATAGTCCCTCCCCAGCCTTCCTGCAGCCCCCTTCAGATCCTGCAAGGCTACTCCAAGCTCTCCTGGAAGCCTTCTCCTCTCCAGGCTGCACAGCCCCAACTCTCTCAGCCTGTCCTCACAGCACAGCTGCTGCAGCCCTCTCAGCATCTTGGTGGCCTCCTCTGCACTGGCTCCAACACTTCCATGGCCTTCCTGTGCTGAGGGCTCCACAACTGCACCCAGGACTGCAGCTGGGGTCTGAGGAGAGCAGAGCCAAGGGGCACAATCCCCTCCCTTGCCCTGCTGGCCACGCTTCTCTTGGTGCAGCCCAGGACTTGGTTGGCTGTCTGGGCTGCATGTGCACACTGTTCTTAAACACCTCCAAGGATGGTGACTCCACCACCTTCCTGGACATCCCATGCCACTCTTTCACTAAAGAATTTTTTCCTAATGTCCAGCCTAAACCACCCCTGGCACAATTTCAGGCTGTTTCCTCTTGTCCTATCATCTGACACTAGGCAGAAGAGCCCAATCCCAAACTGGCTTCAGCCTCCTTTCAGGGAACTGTAAAGAACAATGAACTCTGCCCTCAGCCTCCTCTTTCCTCCAAACTAAACACCCCCAGTTCCCTCACCTGCTCCTCCCTAGCCCTGTCCTCATCAGTTTTGTTGCCCTTCTCTGGGCATTCTCCAACTACTCAGTGTCTTTCTTGTCATGAGAATCCCTTTCTGCAGGTAAGCTTTGGTCTCCTTGCTGGACCCTCCTGGGTTTGCTTAGCAGTGAGAACCATGGAGCTGTGCAGATGGACTTGAGGATGGGAGCCAAGGCTGCATCTAGAGCATGGCTGTTGCATACATGGAGGCACCAAAGCTTCAGGAAATCACAAGCAGGGCAGCTTGGAGAGCTGGAAGTGGGACAGACCCTTGTAGTGGCGTGGGAAGGTGGCACAGAGAGGACAATCCTACCATAAGGATGCAAGGGCTGCAGGCAGTCAACAGCATCTTGAGGTTGTGAACAAGGCATCTGCAGGGGAGCATCAGCATACTCTTCTGTGACCCTGCTCAGGGCCCTGAGATGAGCTGAGGTGGTGGACTCATCACTGACCCAATGCCTATGCTCACCAACCCCTCTCACCAGGAAGGGACACACAGCTTGAAGTCAACCCCAGCCCTCAGCTCCCTTCAAAGTCCATTTTGCTGCTTGCTCAGGGCTGGGCTGAGCCATACAGATCCTCCTCCTCCTCCTCCTCCCTCTTCAATGTGGCTTGGATCAGCTGATCCACCCAGCTGGCAGAGCTGCTGACCTAAAGCAAAGGCCAGCACCCAGCCCCCTCGGTGCTGGGAGCCTTCTTTTGCAGCAGGTCGCTGCCTCTATTCCTCCTTGCAGCTCCCAAGCACACTGCCATGCCCAACTCCTCAAGCAGGGGGTCTGCTTGAACTCCTTGCCTAACGATTTCCATGCTGAGCTCTCCTCTGAGCCGANCTCGGACCCAGCTCTCTGTGGGCTCAGGCATAACAGGGCCAGCAAGAGGGGAAAGTGATGTTGCTGGTTAAATCTCCAAAGAAAAAAAAAATAAAAAAAAATTAATCCATTTTAATGAAGGTTCACAATCTGCAATGAATGTGAAACAATGTTGTCAGCTAAGCTGTTGCATTATTCACTTTTATTTGTACAAGGTCCTTCCATTAATATTTGACTACAAGAGAATGCAATTAAAAATTTTCTACTTGAATAAACCTCTCACCACTGTGTTAGTTAAAGGATAAAAACCTTTTTTTTTTTTTTTTTTTTTTTTAAATGTGGCTGTAGGAAAGAATTTAGCAACACTGGCTCTGGGCACGTGGGTCACAAACACTCACACACAACCCCAACTCTTTGGCTCTTCCCGCACCCCACGTTTTGTTCTCTGCTCCCATTTCTCTCTGCCTCCATCCCCCTTTCATCCCTCACCCCCATCACAACTCCTCTATGCTTCCCTGTCATTTAGAGTATCCCAAAGTAATCATTTCCTTCTGAGCAGAGCCAAAACAAACAGGGATGTGTGTGTGTATGTGTGCACAGGCAGATGGGAAGCAGCCACAGCCCCCAATTCCCAGGAATTTCACCCAAAAAAAAATAAATTTAAAAAAATCATGATGAGGCTGCCTAAAAGTGAGGCAAAGCCAGGAAGGAGAAGTGGGGCTTTGCTTTTGTGTGCAAGGGGCTGTGCTGGCAGGGAGAGGTGATTCATTATTTACAGTTTTGCATGCATGGATGGGCACTGCCTTAGCTGTGATCTCCCAGGGAGGGAGAAGGGGAAAAAAAAAATAGCAAACCATCACCCAAGCTTCAGGATCCTGGAAGGGAGTTCAGAGAAGACACCAGGTCAGCTCACAGAGGGTGTCAGGAGCAAGGGGAGAGAGGATGATATGCAAAACATGGGGTTAGATGTTTAAGCTTGGGGCATTGCTTCCCTTTCCAGAGCATCCAAGAAGAAAAAGCTTTGGATGGAAACAGAGCAACAGAGTTTAGGTGGGTGCAGAGTGACTGTGATTGGCTCGTGGAGTGCTCTGCAGCAAGGCACTGATGAACGTGGTGCAAACCACGTGGAGATGGGGGAGAAGAAGTGTCCCTCAGGCTCAGTGTCAGGAGCAGGGCTGTTCAACATCTTCATCTCTGATACCAACAGTGAGACTGAGGCACCCTCAGCAAGCTTGGAGATGATAGCAAAGTGAGCGGTGTTGATAAGACTGAAGGACAGGATGGGAGCCAATCAGAGGGACCTGGACAGGCAGGAAAGATGAGCTGAGGACAAACTCATGAGGTTCAATAAGGCCAAGTGCAAGGTCCTGCACCTAGACTTGGGCAGTCCTCAGCATCAGTCCAGGCTGGGGGTGATGAGATTGAGAGCAGCCCTGCAGAGAAAAGCTTGGGGGTGCTGGTGGTTGAGAAGCTGGGCAGAAGCCAGCAATGGGCACCTGCAGCCCAGAAGGCCAATAGCAGCCTGCAAGGGGACACAGAGAAGAGCCAGCAGTTCTCAGAGGTGATGTATAACCCCTGTGGGACCATGAAACACCACCCAGAGCCATGGTAACATTCCTATATCTACATCTGCCTCCTTTCAGGGCCAGCAGCACCTTCCCACTGGGCAACAAAACCCATGCCTGTACTAGTGGGAGGTGTCCCTGCCTATGGCAGGGGATTGCAACTAGATGATCCTTGAGGTCTCTTCCAACCTTACCATTCTATGATTCTATGCCATGGGGTGGGAAGCTGCCAAGTGCTGTTCTCCTCTTCCTGTGATAGACTTTTCCCTGTTTCTGTGACAAACACAACTCCAGGGCTGCATCTCCTCCTCTGAGCAGCTGAGATCTGTTGCACCAACCCAGACACAGGAATCCTGGGGCAGACAGCCACAACCACCCCCCAGGAGCCATTGCCACTTGTAATTAGGGAGTATTCAACCCTTCCATCCTCTCCTGATCTCAGCTGGGCTCCTTCCTGGTAAGGAAGTTGGCACTGATGTCCAGACCTTGTGAAGAAGTTGCTGGCACCATCTGTGGGCTCTTCTAAGATGCTCCAGCTGCAAGCTTGGAGATCTCCCATGCCACAGCTGCTGCTGCAAGCTGGGGAATGAGCTCCCCTAATGCCAAATAATCCACCCACCAAAGGCTAAGCACCACCTAAAGCAGGTGCTGGGAGTCTCATCTTGCACAACCAGATGTAGGGGAACCTTTGGACCTTAAATGCTTCTGCACTTCAAACTCTTCAGTGATAAACTGAGGATTAAGAAGCCCAATTCATCTCACAGAGCATTGTGAAAAATCAGCCCATTAGTTTGCGTCCCATTAATGTTATCTAGGCCAAGGAGATGAATAATTCTGTCCTCAGAAGAAGATTTGTGGAGTGAGCAGTACAGGAGACAAGGGACCATGGCAAACATAGAATCATAGAATGGGAAGGTTGGAAGGGACCTCAAGGATCATCTAGTACAGTGGACACCTCCCACTAGTACAGGTCACTCAAGGTCTCCTCCAACCTGGCCTTGAACACCTTCAGGGAGGTTGTGGAGCACAGAAGCACAGAATGGGATCAAAGATCCCATTCTGTGCTTCTGTGCTCCACAACCTCCCTGGGCAACCTGTGCCAGTGTCTCACCACCCTCACTGGAAACAGTTTCCTCCTAACATCCACTTTCAATCTCCCCTCTGCCAGTGTAAACCCATTGCCCCTTGTCCTGTCATTGCAAGTCCTTGTCAATAGTCCCTTCCCAGCTTTCCTGTAGCCTCCTTCAGATCCTGGAAGGCTACTCTAAGGTCTCCTGGAAGCCTTCTCTTCTGCAGGCTGCAGAGCCCCAACTCTCTCAGTCTGTCCTCACAGGAGAGCTGCAGTCAGATGCTGAGGAATGACTGTTTGAGTGGGTGCCATTCACCCCAGCACAGGGTCAGGCTGTGCAGAAGCAGGAGGTGTGTGTAAGCAGAGGCTCTGCCCATCACCTTGTCTGGGGTGTGTGCCAGTTTCATGGAAGCAGAGCATGGGTTGGGTTGGAAGAGATCTTAAAGATCACCCAGTTCCAACCTCCCTGAAGTGGGCAGGGATACCTCCTACCAACCCAGGCTGCTCAAGGTCTCATCCAACCTGGCTTTGAACATCTCCAGGGAGGTTGTGGAGCACAGAAGCACAGAATGGGATCAGAGATCACATTCTGTGCTTCTGTGCTCCACAACCACCCCTGGGCAACCTGTGCCAGTGTCTCACCACCCTCACTGCAAAGAATTTCTTCCTCATCTCCAGTCTCTGTCTCTCCTCTCCCAGCTCAAAGCCATTGTCCCTTGTCCTGGCACTTCCAGCCCTTGTCAAAAGTCTCTCCCCAGCTCTCCTGTAGCCCACTTCAGGTACAGGAAAGCTGCTCTGAGGTCTCCCTGCAGCCTTCTCTTCTCCCAGTTGAATACAATCACAGAATCACAGAATGTCAGGGGCTGGAAGGGACCTCCAAAGCTCAACCAGTCCAACCCCCCTGCCAGAGCAAGATGACCTATATCAGATCACACAGCAACACATCCAGGTGGGGCTTGAATATCTTCAGAGAGGCTCCACAATGCCCTTGGGCAGCCTGTTCACAGAATGTCAGGGGTTGGAAGGGACCTCCAAAGCTCATCCAGTCCAACACCCCTGCCAGAGCAGGAACACCTAGAGCAGATCACTCATGTGAGTCTTGAATATCTTCAGAGAGGGAGACTCCACAACCCCTCTGGGCAGTCTGTTCCAGTCTTCTGTCACCCTCACAGTGAAAAAAAAAAAAACCAACCAGTCCAACCCCTCCCAGCCTGTCCCCATAGAGGAGGTTCTGCAGCCCTCTGATCATCTCTGTGGCCTCTTCTGCACCACTCCAGCAGCTCCAGGCCCTTCTTGTGCTGGAGGCACCAGAACTGGATGCAGTGCTCTAGATAGGGTTCCATCAGAGCATCCACAACATCCCTGGGCAACCTGTTCCTGTGTCTCCCCATCCTGGCAGGAAATCATTTCTTCCTCATCTCCAGTCTAAATCTGCCCTCTTCCTGTTCAAAACCATTGTCCCTCAGCCTATCACTATGAACCCCTGTAAAAGGTCTCTCCCCAGCTCTCCTGTAGCCCCCTTTCAGGTAATGGAAGACTGCTGTAAGGTCTCCCTGGAACCTTTCTTGCCTTTATCCCCTGCCTTTTGTTCTCTAAGGAGGGGTTAGTGTGACTCCTTCCTTACCAAAGCTGCATATGGACATTTAAATGTCAGAGCTCATGAAGAATGCATGAGCTTGGAGCTGCATCCCTCCTCAAACACAAAAAGCTCTGCTTGAGGCAGAGTGGGTGCTGCCAGCTAAGGGCAATGAATTCTGTCTTTGAGCCCCCTGGACCCAAGAGTGTCCATCTCAGGCACCCAAGAACCAGTGTGGCTGTCACAGAATGATACAAAGATGGAACCACAGAACCCCAGACTGGTTGGGATTTGAAGGAATCCTCTAAAGCTCGTCCAATCCAATCCCCCTGCAGTCAGCAGGGACATCTGCAACTAGAACTGGTTGCTCAGGGCCCCAGAAAGCCTGCAGTGGTTCCAGGGATAGGCATCTTCTCCAATCTCTCAGGGCAAACTGGGTCAGGGTCTCACCACCCTCAGTGTCAAACATTTCTCCCATCTCTCCAGGTTCAATCTCCCTCTTTCAGTTTAAATCCTACCACAGCAGGACTAATGTTCCTCCAGCCACTGTGAGCACCTGAGCACAGAGGCCTCTGCTCTTTGAGGTCCTGGAGAGGAGGAGCCTTTGAGCATCCAGGCAGGCAGCAGCAGGACACAGTCTCAAACTGTGCCAGGGCAGGTTTAGGTTGGACATTAGGAAGGGACTCTTCATGGAAAGAGTGATTGGCATTGGAATGGGCTGCCTGGGGAGGTGGTGGAGTGCCCATCCCTGGAGGTGTTTAAGAGGAGGCTTCATGAGGCACTTAGTGCCATGGTTTGGTTAATTAGAAGGTGTTAGGTGATAGGTTGGACTCTATGATCTTAGAGGCCTTTCCCAACCTGTGATTCTGAGTGCCTGCTGCATGGCCAGCACTGCTTTCCAACCCCAATGCAGAACTGGAGAGGGGGTTGAAAGAGGCAAGAGGACAGATTCTCAGCTGCCTCTCCTGCTTCTTGAGCAAGCTTGGTTGCTTTGCACAGCTCCTTGTGCACTCCCAACAGTAATACCAAGCCCCATCAAAATCCATGGCTTGGAGACTCGTTTTCAGAGGTGAAATACTCAGATTGCTTCCTCCCTACCCTCCATCAGCCTGCAGCCAGGAAGGATTTGGGTTAAAATATCCCATTTTCTTTCTTTTCCCCTCTCACCTCTGGGAAGAGCTGGGATGCATGTAGGCTTCAAGAGCTGGGCTTATGTACTGAGCCTCAGCCAGGTTTCAAATCCTCTGCAGAACGTGTGGATTCTTTGGGCTTCCAGCCAGAGCTGCCAGAGCTTTTCTTCTATCAGAGTTGGTTGTTAGCCTTCAGCACAAGGAGGGCATGGACCTGTTGGAGTGGAGCCAGAGGAGGCACAAGTGATCCAACCCTTCTACCTCAAGCACTGCTGTTCAACTTGGAGAAGAGAAGGCTCCAGAGAGCCTTGCAGTGCTTAAAAGTGGTAATCAGCAAGCAGGGGACAGGCTTTTGAGACCCTTGTGACAGGACAAGGGGTCATGGGTTTAAACTAAAAGATGGATATTTAGGGTGGAGAGAAAGAATTTTTCATGCCCAGGGTGGTGAGATCCAGACCCAGAGAAGTGAGAAATGTTCCATCCCTGGAATCATTCCAGGTCAGGTTGGATGGGGCTGTGAGCAACCTGCTCCAGCTGCAGATGTCCCTCCTGGTCAGCAGGACCTTTCAAGGTCACTTCACCCCCAAACATTCCTTAACTATTTGATTCTCAATGGATGGAGCTCTGAGCAACCTGACCCAATTGTTCCTCCTGGTTAGCAGGACCTTTAAGGTCCCTTCACCCCCAACCATTCCTTAACTATTATATTCTCAGTGGATGGAGCTCTGATCAACCTGCTCCAGTTGCAGATGTCCCTCCTGGTCAGCAGGACCTTTAAAGGTCCCTTCACCCCCAACCATTCCTTAATTAACCTGCTCCAGTTGCCTCTCCTGGTCAGCAGGACCTTTAAAGGTCCCTTCACCCCCAACCATTCCTTAATTATTTGTTCTCAGTGGATGGAGCTCTGAGCAACCTGATCCAATTGTCCATCCTGGTCAGCAGGACCTTTCAAGGTCCCTTCACTCCCAACCATTCCTTAATTATTTGTTCTCAGTGGATGGAGCTCTGAGCAACCTGATCCAATTGTCTCTCCTGGTCAGCAGGACCTTTAAAGGTCCCTTCAACCCCAACCATTCCTTAATTAACCTGCTCCAGTTGCCCCTCCTGGTCAACAGGACCTTTAAGGTCCCTTCACCCCCTAACCATTTATCAGAGGGCTGGAGCAGCTCTCCTATGAGGACAGGCTGAGATAGTTGGGGTTCTTCAACCTGGAGAAGAGAAGGCTTCCAGGAGACCTTAGAGTAGCCTTCCAGTATCTGAAGGTGGTCTCTGGTTGCCCCTCCTTGTCACCAGGACCTTTAAGGTCCCTTTACCCCTAACCATTCCTTAATTATTTGATTCTCAGTGGAATTTCTGGATGTCCAGGAGACCCAAGACAACATGAAAAGGGACACCTCCACCCAGCCTGTTCAAGTAGTGTGCCCTGGTATGCTCAGGAGTCCACAAGTGGGCAAGCAACCCAAACCCCACCTTTGAATCTGTGGGGTTAAAAGGTGCAGCCATTGCTGGGCCAAGCAGCTTTAGCATTTGGCCTGCTGCACACAATAAATCTTGGAGCTGACTGAGAGCTGACCTCATGAATGGTTATAAAGGTGTGCAGGGTGAGTACCAGGAGGCTGGAGCCAGGCTCTGCTGGGTGATGCCCAATGCCAGCACAAGGGGCAGTGGTGGAAATTGAGCTGTAGGAAGCTCCATGGAAACATGAGGAGGAATTTTTTTTCCCTATGAGGGTGACAGAACCCTGAAACAGGCTGCCCAGGGAGGTTGTGGAGTCTCCCTCTCTAGAGATATTCAAGACCCACCTGTGTGATCTGGTCTAGGTGATTCTCCCAAATTCCTGGAAAGAAATCTTTGCCATTTGTGGCTGGGTCTGTAGGATCTTCTACCAGGAAAGGAGGTAGACTTCCCATCTGCTGAGGCTCTGCAGCTTGAGGAGGAGGAGACTGAGAGGTGACCTCATTCATGTTGATAAAGATGTGCAGGGTGAGTGCCAGGAGGCTGGGGCCAGGCTCTGCTTGGTGATGCCCAATGCCAGCACAAGGGGCACTGGGTGGAAACTGAGGCATAGGAAGTGCCATGGAAACATGAGGAGGAATTTTTTCCCTGTGAGGGTGACAGAACCCTGGAAAAGATTGCCCAGGGGGGTTGTGGAGTCTGCCTCTCTGGAGATATTCAATATCCACCTGGATGTGTTGCTGTGTGATCTGCTCTGTGCAATCCTGCTGTGTTAGTGAGGTTGGACTGGATGAGCTTTGGAAGTCCCTTCCAGCCCCTGACATTCTGTGATGTCTCATGAAATGCCTGTTTCTGGCCATCTCCAAGGTACTCAGGAGCATGGCTTGTGATGAGAGAAAGAAATATTTCCCCCTTCACTCAAAAAACTCCTCTGATTGTCCTTTTAGCAGAGACTGATGTGGGAAAAGCTCAGTATCAGAGAGACAGCCTGGGAAAAAAAAAAAAAAACAAAATTGGAAGCAAACTGAAAAGGCAGTGGCTGAACAGGAGCTGGCAACTCATCTTCTCTTCAGCGAGCCCCTCTTGTAACAGGTACTGAGCTGCCTGGGAAGGACTAAAGGTGCTAAAATATGATGTTTATTGAATGATCAAGGAGTAGTGCTCTGGCTGTTCAGGGAGATTTATTCTCCATCTGTGCTTGTTTTTATTCTGCTGGCATGCCTAATAAATATCAGCTCTCTTAAACAAAAGCAGCTCCATTTGCAAACACGTTAGCAAGCCTTTGGCATTTCCGACTGCTTCTGCCTCCCACCTCCCCTCCTGCATGCCCATGTGATTATCCCCAGCACTTGCTGGGATTTCTCAAGCTGGTTCACTCTTCTTGTTCCCTGAAGAAAAGAAAAAAAAACCAACCCACCACAACGAATCAAAGATCTGTGTGAGCAGCAGAAACAGGGAGGAGATTCTCCTTCTCTATCTCCCTCTCTGCTCTGCTCTGCTGAGATCCCATCTGGAGCACTGCATCCAGTTCGGATTCCCCCACACACAAGAAAGACCTGGAGCTGCTGGAGTGGGTGCAGAGGAGGTCACCAAGATGTGCAGAGGGCTGCAGAACCTCCCCTGTGAGGACAGGCTGAGAGAGTTGAGGCTGTTGAGCCTGGAGAAGAGAAGGCTGCAGGGAGAGCTTACAGCAACCTGCCAGTACTTGAAGGGGCTCCAGGAGAGCTGGAGAGGGACTTGTGACAAGGGCTGGGAGTGACAAGATGGCTTTGAGCTGGGAGAGAGGAGATGAGGAAGAAATTATTTGCAGTGAGGGTGGTGAGACACTGGCACAGGTTGCCCAGGAAGGTGTTGAAGCCCAGGTTGGATCAATGATCAATGTGATCTAAGTGAGAGGTTTCCCCCATCCATGGCAGGGGGATTGGAACTGGATGATCATTAAGGTCCCTTCCAACCCAAACCATTCCCTGATTCTGTGATCTCTCTCTTTTTTTTTTTTTTTTTCCTTCTCTTTTCAGCACAAGCACTTCCAGATGCACACACAGATGACTCCAAATAATCCAGGGAATTTGAGAGAGAGAAATTACCAAGTGAAATGTCCACACCAGGCAAGCACAGCCAAGGCTCGGGGAAAACCTTCGCCGTGCAGCTAGAGAAGGATAAAAATAAATGATTGAAAACAAAACAAAACCCTCTAAAGAAAAAAAAAATAAATTAAAAAAAAAATTAAAAATCACCAAATCCCAGGGCCCTGTGAGGCAGTAAGTAAAGTTTGGCAACTTCCAAATGCATAACCCGTTGCTACAAGCTGTTCCAATGTGGCTCCCCAGAGGGCTGGTCCATAAAGGATAACAACCTTTGCCTGCTGGGAGCTATTAGCTTAAATGGTAGAGGGCTGCTGCAGCATTTAAGCCTGATTATAATAGTGCCATTGGATTTGTGTGTGTGCTGGGATCCATGCAGATGGATTGCACAAAAATGGGAAGGAATTCCACCCGGGGAAAGGGAGTTAAAAGGGATGTGGCTGGCTGCGGTTGCAAACTAAGGATCGCCAGAGAGAGAGGGAGAGGAGAAGCTAAACAAAGAAGAAAAAAGATAAGCAAATTAAAAAAAAAACCTCGACCAAAAATCACAAGCTGCAGTAAATTAGATGAGGTTTAACTTTGTCATGGGAAAGGTAAGAGAGAAAAAATGTTTCCCAGGCTCTGGAATCAGCTGGAATGAATTATGGATTCACAGATCGGTTCTGGTTGGAAGAGACCTTTAAGATCATCGAGTCCAACACACACCACTACCAATTCCATCACTAAGCTATGCCCCTCAGCATGACTTTTAAAGCCCTGCAGGGATGGCAACTCCACCATTGCCCTGGGCAGCCTGTTTCAGGGCTTGACAATCCTTTTGGGGGAAGAAATTGTTCTTAATACCTGACCTAAACCTCCACTGGCACAATTCGAGGCCCTTTCCTCTTGTCCTATCTTTTCCCACCTTGTCCATATTAATGATCCAGATGCCCACACCTCTCTCTGCATGAGATTCATGATACTTTATTAAGACAGCCTATGGGCACCTGCACATCCATTAGGTGAGCACATGAAATCATGAGCTGCTGCACAAATTTTGGCAGGTCTCATAACCCTCCATGCAGGTGTTACCTGCAGATTAGCACTTCTCCCTTCCCATCATTTCCAGGGATTCAGAAGGCAGACTTCAGGCAAGGAAATCCCATTGGATCAGAGAGAAAACAAAACAACAACAACAACAAAAAAAAAAACCCAACAAAGAAAAACCAAAAACACAGGCTAAGGCACACCACCCAGAAAATCATCAGTCTCCTACAACTCCAGCCAAGATGGATTTAGGAAGGGCAGATCCTGCCTCTCCAACCTGATCTCCTTCTATGATCAGGTGAGCTGCCTGGTGGATGTGGGGAGGCCTGTGGATGTGGTCTGCCTGGACTTCAGCAGGGCCTTTGACACTGTGCCCCACAGCAAACTGCTGGCTAAGCTGTCAGCTCGTGGCTTGGATGCCAACACTCTGTGCTGGGTTAGGAACTGGCTGGAGGGCCGAGCCCAGAGAGTGGTGGTGAATGGTGCCACATGCAGCTGGAGGCCGGGCACTAGCAGTGTGCCCCAGGGATCAGTGCTGGGCCCCATCCTCTGGAACATCTTCAGTGATGATCTGGACGAGGGCATCGAGTCAGGCACCAGCAAATTTGCAGCTGACCCCAAGCTGGGGGCTGATGTTGCTGGGTTGGAGGGCAGAAGGGCTCTGCAGCAGGACCTCGACCGCCTGCACAGATGGGCAGAGTCCAAGGGGATGGAGCTCAACAAATCCAAGTGCCAGGTGCTGCACTTTGGCCACAACAACCCCATGCAGAGCTACAGGCTGGGGTGGGAGTGGCTGGAGAGCAGCCAAACAGAAAGGGATCTGGGGGTGCTGATTGACACCCGCCTGAACATGAGCCAGCAGTGTGCCCAGGTGGCCAAGAAGGCCAATGGCATCCTGGCCTGCATCAGCAATAGTGTGGCCAGCAGGAGCAGGGAGCTCATTCTCCCCCTGGACTCTGCACTGCTTAGGCCACACCTTGAGTCCTGTGTCCAGTTCTGGGCCCCTCCATTGAAGAAGGACATTGAGGTGCTTGAGTGTGTCCAGAGAAGGGCAACGAGGCTGGGGAGAGGCCTGGAGCACAGCCCTATGGAGAGAGGCTGAGGGAGCTGGGATTGGTTAGCCTGGAGAAGAGGAGGCTCAGGGGAGACCTTCTTGCTGTCTACAGCTACCTGAAGGGGGCTTGTAGCCAGGAGGAGGTTGCTTTCTTCTCTCAGGCAAGCAGCAGCAGAACAAGAGGACACAGTCTCAAGCTGTGACAGAGGAAGTTTAGGCTGGAGGTGAGGAGAAAGTTCTTGCCTGAGAGAGTCATTGACTGCTGGAATGGGCTGCCCAGGGAGGTGGTGGAGTCAGCGTCCCTGGAGGTGTTCAAGGCAGGTTTGGACGTGGCACTTGGTGCCATGGTCTGGTCTTGAGGGCTGTGGTAGCAAGTTGGACATGATGAGTTTTGAGGTCTCTTCCAACCTTGGTGCTACTGTGAGACTGTGAACTCCTTCCTCTGCCTTTGACTGGCACCAGCAGGGCATGTGCACACATTCACAGATTGCATTGGGTTAGAAGGGAGCCTCAAAGGTCAGCTTGTCCAACCCCCCTTCAGGCAACAGGGGCACCTCCAGCTAGCACAAGCTGCCCAGGGCCACATCCAGCCTGATCTTCAATCTCTCCAGGGATGAGACCTCAACCACCTTTTTGGGCAACCTGTGCCAGTCTCTCACCACCCTCCCTCCATGTGTAGATCTTCCTCCTGATGTCCAACCTAAATCTCCCTTCCTGCAGTTTCAGATCATTGCCTTTCATCCTATCACCACAGGCCCTTCTGAACAGTCCCTCCCCATTGTCATCTTGCAGAACTATCCTCCTGATGTCCATCCTAAACCTCCTCTGCCCAAGTTTCCAACCACTGCCCTTAAAACCATTGCACATCTCATCAAAAAGGTAAACAACTTTAGTTTGTGTGTTTGGCTGTGCTCTGCCTTTGTAAAATGGGATCTAATTGCAATGGGATGCTGCTTCAGAAGGAGCCTTCACTTCTGAGCTAGTCTTGCAAGGACTCCTTGCAAACACATTGCTCCCCAAAACAGTGGTGTTAGTGGATGGTTGAATCCCCATTGCTGGGGGGGGTCATGGAATACCAGGTTGGAAGGGCCCACAGAGATCAAAGACTCACAGAAAGATTCAGGTTGGAAGGGACCTCAAGAATCACAGAAACATTCAGGTTGGAAGGGACCTCGAGGATCACAGAATCACAGAAACATTCAGGTTGGAAGAGATCTCAGGGATCACAGAAACATTCAGGTTGGAAGGGACCTCAAGGATCACAGAAACACTCAGGTTGGAAGAGACCTCAAGGATCACAGAAACATTCAGGTTGGAAGGGACCTCGAGGATCACAGAATCACAGAAACATTCAGGTTGGAAGAGATCTCAGGGATCACAGAAACATTCAGGTTGGAAGGGACCTCAAGGATCATAGAAATGTTCAGGTTGGAAGGGACCTC
>VWZE01020263.1:55734-71865 GCA_013396675.1 Eubucco bourcierii
CTCAGGGATCACAGAAACATTCAGGTTGGAAGGGACCTCAGGGATCACAGAGTCACAGAAAAATCCAGTCTGGCAAAGCCCCTCAGGATGACCAAGCCCAGCCCATATCCCTACTCTACAAGTTTCACTCTAAACCACATCCTCAAGCACCACATCTAGCCCAACCCAGGCTGCTGTTTCAAAGAGGCAGAGCTGTGGTGCCGAGACACATAGCTCAGCACTAGCCTTGGCAGAGTTAGAGATCTTAAAGTCCTTTTCCAAACAAACCAGTTCTAACTTACAGGATCTGCTGCTCCAGGAGTTTTGGTTTTGTTTGTTTGTTTGTTTTGGTGTCTGTTTTCTTTTTAGGTTGCACCCTGAGCTGTTTAGTAGGTCTGTTGGGCAGTTTGCTCACCTGTGGAGCTCCCACAGCCTCCACACTCTTCCCCAGGTGGCCATCCCAGAGCTGCTGAGATGCAGCTGATGAAGCTGAGCCACCATGATGCCACCATGAGCAGGTGATGCCACAGGCAGACACCTCAGCAAACCCAAAATTGCCTGGCACTGGAGCAATGAGTTTTCCAGCAGCTTCTTTGCTTACAGAGGCATTTATAAGCTCTCACTTAATTAAAATAATCACTAATCAGCCTGGCAGCTTAGCAGAAGCAGCTCTGCCTTCGTGGAGTCACAGAGGATCACCTGCACCCACTGCCTAAAGCCGTTGCTGTGGCTCAGCCATGTTCTACCAGGGATGTTTTAGCAGGGAGAAGGTCTCCCCAGGGAGAGCTTAGAGAAATCTTCCAGTACCTGAAGTGGCCTGCAAGAAAGCTGGGGAGGGACTTTTGACAAGGGCTTGCAGTGGTGGGATGGGGGGCAATGGTTTTGAGCTGGAAGAAGGGAGATTTGGACTGGAGATGAGCAGTGAGGGTGGAGAGACACTGGCACAGGTTGCCCAGGGAAGTCATGGATGTCCTCTCCATGGAGGTGTTCAAGGTCAGGCTGAATGAGGCTTTGAGCAACCTCATCTGGAGGGAGGTAACCTTGCCCATGGCAGAGGAGGTTGGAACTAGATGATCTTGAAGGTCCCTTCCAAACAACCTATTCTCTGATGCTGTGACTCCATGCTGGAATGAAGGAAAGGATGAGCAGGAACCACAACTGCAGCACTCCTGAACCAATCTGACAGCAACGTTCATTTTCAGAGCCAGGATTCAGCATCCCATCATGTATCCATCTCTGTAATGAGAACACAGAAGGGCACAACAGAATCACAGAATCAGATTGGAAAAGACTTTTGAGATCATTGAGTCCAACCTAGCACCTAACACCTTCTCATCAGCTAACCCATGGCACTAAGTGCCTCATGCAGCCTCCTTTTAAACACTTCCAGGGATGAGGACTCCACCACCTCCCAGGGCAGCCCATCCCAATGCCAACCACTCTTGCTGTGGAGAACTTCCTCCTAACATCCAGCCTGAACCTGCNCTGGGCCTCCTCTTGTGCAGGCTGCACACCCCCAGCTCCCTCAGCCTCTCCTCACAGGGCTGTGCTCCAGGCCCCTCCCCAGCCTTGCTACCCTTCTATGGGCACCTTCCAGCACCTCAACAACTTTCTTAAGTTGAGGGCCCAGAACTGGACACAGCACTCACGGTGTGACCTAACCAGCTCTGAGTACAGGGACAGAATACCCACAACCTATGCCCGAACACAAGCCAGCAGCCCTCTGCTTTCACCTCCCCACTACCAGTGTGAGGTGTCCCTGCCCATGGCAGGGGGGTTGGAACTGGATGATTCTTGGGGTCCCTTCCAGCCTTGATTGATTCTGTTATTCTGTGATTCTGTGATTCTGTGTTTCTATGATTCTGTGTTTCTATGATTCTGTGATTCTGTGGTTCTGTGATTCTATGATTCTGTGCTTCTGTGATTCTGTGCTTCTGTGATTCTGTGTTTCTGTGATTCTGTGTTTCTGTGATTCTATGATTCTGTGTTTCTATGCTTCTGTGATTCTGTGCTTCTGTGATTCTATGATTCTGTGTTTCTATGCTTCTGTGATTCTGTGATTCTGTTTCTGTGCTTCTGTGCTTCTGTGATTCTGTGCTTCTGTGATTCTGTGCTTCTGTGATTCTGTGATTCTGTGCTTCTGTGTTTCTATGCTTCTGTGTTTCTATGCTTCTGTGATTCTATGATTTTATGATTCTGTGATTCTATGATTTTATGATTCTGTGCTTCTATGATCCTCTGACTCTCTCATTCCCTCTCCAACTCTCCACTGCTTGCTCAAGCAGAGCCTCCTCACCCCAACCCAATAATCCTATTTTTTTTCCTTCCTTCTTAAAGCTTAAAGAAAAAAAAAAAGTAGAAGAAAAAAGCACATTCCCTATTTAGAAACATTCTTGTGATGTTTATTGGAAGGGGCTGAAAGAGCTGAGGTTTGAAAATTAGTATCTGGCAAGGAAACAGTGTCCTCAGGGGCCAGAGAACAAGCCGCTCTGGGAGGAAAGTGATGGGACCAGCCTTTAAAGGCTGGAAAATTGCAAACCAAGTGTGCTCAGCAGTATTTTTCCTTTATGCAGTTCTTTTATTCTTCAGATGAAAATTGCTCAGGACAAAAGCAGCAGCTTGCTACCTGGGCCAGGCTGCTCCTTGCTCTCCTTTTCCCTGTGCAAAAGACCTGGCTCTTCGAAGACACAGAAGTGTTCGACAAGAGGCAAATGCCAACGTGACCATTTTCAATGCAAATTCACCTGCATCTCTCTCTCCCTGCTCCTCTAAGGCTGCCTAGGAAATGTGTGACAGTGCTTTGGCAGGGCTGTCACTCTGCCCTCCCTTGCACTGTCTGTCTGGGGTGGTTTTACCTGATGAGGAACTGTCTCCTTCATTTCCCAAGCCTCTGATTCCAACTCTACATGATAGCAAGGGCCTCTTCCACCTTGCTCTGGGCCTATCTTTGCAATCCAGTTACTAAGGGGTTTTAATGAATGGATACAGCTGAGGTGGTACCAGTGTGAGGATGAGCACGGAGCTGGCAGTGTGAGTGCAGCTCAGACAGCAATCGAGTGCTGGGCTGCAGCAAGAGCAGTGTGGGCAGCAGGGCAAGGGAGGGGATTGTGCCCCTTGGCTCTGCTCTCCTCAGAGCCCACCTGCAGTCCTGTGTGCAGTTCTGGAGTCCCCAGCACAGGAAGGCCATGGAAGTGTTGGAGCCAGCGCAGAGAAGGCCACCAAGATGCTGAGAGGGCTGCAGCAGCTGTGCTGTGAGGACAGGCTGAGAGAGTTGGGGCTCTGCAACCTGGAGAGGAGAAGGCTTCCAGAAGAGCTTGGAGTGGCCTTGCAGGGTCTGAAGGGAGCTGCAGGAAGGCTGGGGAGGGACTATTGAGAAGGTCTGGGAATGGCAGGACAAGGGGAATGGGTTTGAAGTGTCAGAGGGGAGGTTGAAAGTGGATGTTAGGAGGAAGTTGTTAGCAGTGAGGGTGGTGAGACACTGGCACAGGTTGCCCAGGGAGGTTGTGGAGCACAGAAGCACAGAATGGGATCAAAGATCAAAGATTAAAGACCACATTCTGTGATTCTGTTCTCCACAACCTCTCTGGAGGTGTTCAAGGCCAGGTTGGATGAGGCCTTGAGTGACCTGTGCTAGTGGGAGGTGTCCCTGCCTATGGCAGGGGGCTGGAACTGGCTGAAGTATGGTGGGGGGCTGGAACTGGCTGAGCTTTGAGTTCCCTTCCAACCTAAACCATTCTGGTTGTATAATGCCCATTGCATGGAGGGCCAGGCACAGAGGTGTGTCAGCACTGAGTCCAGTCTTGTTCAGCATCATCAATGACCTAGATGAGGGAGTAAAGTGTGCCCTCAGCAGGTTTACTGATCATGGAACCATAGAATTGTTTCCAACTGGAAAAAGCCCTCTAAGATCACTGAGTCCAATCATTGGCCCAATATCACCATGGCCATTAAACCACTCCCCTAAATGCCATCTCTGCACATTTCTTGAGCACTTCCAGAGGTGACACCAAAATGGGATGAGTTGCTGACACCCCACCAGGCTGTGCCACTCAATGAGATCTGGGCAGACTGGCAAGTTGGGCAAAGGACAACCCAACGAGGTTCAACCAGGGCAAGTCCTGCATCTGGGAAGGAAGAACCCCCCTGCCCCAGTACTGATTAGGAGCTGACCTGTTGGAAGGTTTGTGGAGAAGGACCTTGAAGTTCTCATGAGCAACAAGTCAGCCACAGCACAGCAATGTGTCCTTGTGGCCAAGAATCCCAATGGTCTGCTGTGGTGCAGGAAGAAGAGTGTGGCCAGCAGGTTGGAGGAGGTTTTCCTGTCTCTCTGTTCTACCCTGATGGAGTATTGTGTCCAGTTCTGTGCTCCTCAGATCATCAAGGACAAGGATATACCAGAGAGTGTCCAATGGATGCTTTGAGGATGATGAAGAAGGGCTGAGAAACCTGGGGTTGTTTAGGCTGGAGAAGAGAAGGCTCCAGGGAGAGCTTACAGCAGCCTTCCAGGACCTGAAGGAGCTCCAGGGAGAGCTTACAACAGCCTTCCAGTACCTGAAGGGGCTCCAGGAGAGCTGAGGAGGGACTTGTGACAAGGGCTGGGAGTGCCAGGATGAGGGGCAATGTCTTAGCCTGTTTAGCCTGGAGAAGAGAAGGAACAAACTGAAAGGGGACTTGATTCATGTTTACAGATATCTGAGGGGTGTGTGCCAAGTGGAAAGGAACATTCTTTTTTTCAGCCCAGTGACAGGGGGAGAGGCAATAGACACAAACTGGAACAAAGTAGAAGGCAGTGAGGAAAAACTTCTTTACTGTGAGGATGCTGCACCCTGGAGCAGGCTGCCCGGAGAGGTTGTGGAGTCTCCTTCTCTGGAAGTTTTCAAACCCCACCTGGATGTGTTCCTGTGTGACCTGCCCTAGGTGATCCTGCTTTGGCAGGAGGGGTTAGACCTGGCAATCTCCAGAGGTCCCATCCAACCCCCTTCATCCCACGACTCTACCCCTCACCGGCAATCCCAGCCTCATACAGCACGCACGGGGTTAAATCCCGCTCTGGTATTCCCGGGGGGCTCATGCTTTAGCTACTCTGGCTCCGGAGGGACGAGGCTGTGACTTTCCCAGCACTTCTTCCCACACTCACCCTCCGCCGGGATCCGGCAGAGCCCCGCGTATCGCTCCGCGGAGCATCGCACCGACCCGCGACCCCCGCCCGCCTGCCGCTGCTCGCCGCCCCCGCGGGCGGACCGACGGATGGATGGGGAGGCCAGCGGTTCCCACAGCCCACGCTCGGGATGGGGAGGAGGTACAGCCCACCAAATGCAGCCCCTGGGAGCCATCGATCATGTCAAACGGGGCCCACAAACACCCCCCTCTAACCGCCGCTCTCCGCTGGCCCTGCCTCGGGTGCTGTGCCGGCAGCGGTACCCTGAGCTGTACCCGGCGCTGTGCCCCGGCGCTGTGCCTCTGGGGGCTGTCACTGGGATTCGATGCACCAAGAGCACACAGGAGTGCCCACACTCCTGTTCCATACATTGCCCATCCTCCCCAGAAGGGCCCCACACCGGTGGAACTCTGTCCATCCACTTTGCTATCATCTCAGCACCAGTGTGCACCAGCTCAGCATCCAGGGCAACCTTCTGGTGGCCTTGCAGTGCTTCAAGAGGCTGGGCAGAAAGCTGGGAACAGGCTTTTGAGCAGGATCTGTTGTGCCAGGATGAAGGTTGATGGTTAGAACCAAAAGAGAGAGATTCAGAGTGGAGAGAAGGAAGAAATCTTTGATGCTGAGGGTTGGGGAGACACTGGCCCAGGTTGCCCAGGGAAGTGGGAGCTGCCCCATTCCCAGAGCCCTTACAGGTCAGGTTGTCTGGGTCTCTGAGCAGCCTGCTCTTGTTGCAGGTGCTCCTGCTGGCTGCAGGGGGGGTTGGACTGGATGTGTTTTAAAGGTTCATTCCTGTTCTGTGAGTCTGTGATCCACAGCACTCCACACTGGAGTACACAATGCACAGACCTACAGGGAATCAGTGCCTCTGGAGGATTGCTCCTCTGACAGACAAATCCCACCTTGATTGACATCCCTCTCTCTATACACACACAAAATCTCTGTTGCAGCCCTGACCTCATCATCAGCTGTACCACCATGTGCACCACAGCACAGTTCACCATGCAGGTGCTGGAGGAGCACAGGAGTTCATCCACCAACACTGGTAGCCCAGTCCAGTTTCTACATGCTCAGACTTGCACCCCCAGGCTAACTGGAGGTGACTCCAGTGCCCCAGAAATGCCCATCCTGACCACAGCTGCCAGGGGAATAGTGAGTGTAAGGGTTCAGCAAGTGATGATTCAGAGCTTCCAAGCACTTTGATAGTATTAACTGATTCATACTCATTAATTAGTCCTATGTGGCCAGCAGATGACTGAGTGTGTATGCAGGACAGGGCATTTCCACCATGTGCCCTTACACCACTCTGTCTTTCCCCATGGAGACAACACTCCCAAAGCAGGAAAACACTGGGATGGAGAGCAAAGGGCTTGTGAATAGTATCCACTGTTCAACCTAACCAGAAGAGAGTCGCTCCTGTGAGATCACAGATCACAGGGGTTGGAAGGGACCCAAAGAGATCATCCAGTCCAATCCTCCTGTCAGAGCAGGACCAGACAATCCAGCTCAGGGCACACAGGAACACATCCAGACAGGCCTGGATGTCTCCTTCACTGGAGACCTCACAACCTCTCTGGGCAGCCTGCTCCAGTGCTCTGTTACCCTTACAGTCAAGAAGTTCTTCCTCATCTTGAGGTGGAACTTTCTGTGCTGCAGCTTCCATCCACTGCCTATCCCAGGGCACAACCGAGCAGAGTTTGTCCCCTCCCTCCTGACCCCCAGCCTCATAAATTTACAAACACTGATTAGATCCCCTCTAAGTCTTCTCTTCAGCAGACCAAACAGCCCCAGGTCCCTCAACCTCTCCTCACAGGGCAGTGCTTCAGCCCCTTCAGCATCTTCCTAGCTCTCCCTTGGACTCTCTCCAGCAGATCCCATTCCCTCCTGAACTGGGAAACCCAAAACTGAACACAATATTGGGAGCGAGGTCTCACCCTGGCAGATGAGATGACTCTATTGCAGACCAGAAACACCCCAGCTGATTTTCCCATCAGACATGTACAGGAGGCATGAGAGTAGATGGGAGGAGAGCCCCAGTGGCTGCTCCCAGTCACCAGGATGCCCAAGCTAATGGGAAAGCAGTGGAAACCCACTGGAAGTCCACAGCGGGTGGGCAGCTGCCGAGCTGTAATCCAACACGCTCAGCTGTTTAATGCTGCTTATTGCAGCCCTCAATTCTTCCTCTCCCTGCAAGACAAATGTGATCACTGCTCCATATGCTTTGCTAGCCTTCCCCAGCAACATTCAATCCACCACTGAGTTTTGCTGGGGGGCAGGATAAGATTGTGCAGATATAATAACTCCATTCATCACCACCGAGCAGGGGTGGGCAAGCAGCGCTTTGTAAATGACTGGGGAAGTTTGGCAGCTCACATCCCACCAATCTCCCTGACAGGCAATACCAGAGTGCCCTCCAGCCCTGGAGAGGCACAGCCAGAGGAGTCAGACCCACTGTCACTGAGCCATCGTGGTCCTTGCCACCCCGTGGTGCACCATAGAGTCATAGAATCATAGAATGGGAAGGTTGGAAGGGAGCTCAAAGCTCAGCCAGTTCCAACCCCCTGCCATAGGCAGGGACACCTCCCGCTAGTACAGGTCACTCAAGGCCTCCTCCAACCTGGCCTTGAACACCTCCCAGGGAGGTTGTGGAGCACAGAAGCACAGAATGGGATCAAAGATCCCATTCTGTGCTTCTGTGCTCCACAACCTCCCTGGGCAACCTGTGCCAGTGTCTCACCACCCTCACTGTAAAGAACTCTCTCCTGACATCCAGTCTAAATCTCCCCTCTGCCACTGCAAACCCATTGCCCCTTGTCCTGGCATTGCAAGACCTTCTCAATAGCCCCTCCCAAGCCCTCCTGCAGCCCCCTTCAGATACTGGAAGGCTACTCTAAGGTCTCCTGGAAGCCTTCTCCTCTCCAGGCTGAAGAGCCCCAAGGAAGCCTGAGCCAACACTACTAATTTCCAGAGGTGCCCTTCAACCTCTGTTGCACCCCACGCTGGAAGCAGCTCTGCAAGCCAGAGATGTGGGGAAGTGCTCCCCACACAAAGGCTGCAGAGAAATCACTGCAGGACCATGGCTTGGTGGCTTCCTGGGCATGCTGCCTGCTATAGAGTCATGGAATCACAGAATGCTTTGGGTGGGAATGAGAGCCTGGCACAGTTTGCCCAGGGAGGTGGTGGAAACCTCATCCCTGGAGGTGTTTAAGGCCAGGCTGGATGTGGCTGTGAACAACCTGCTCTGGTGTGAGGTGTCCCTGCCCATGGAAGAAGGGCTGGAGCTGGATGATCCTTGAGGTCCCTTCCAGCCCTGACATTTCTGTGACTCTGTGAGTATCAGTGGGCTGAAGTCTAAGCAGGGAAATGAGGTCTTGCACTCCTGCTGTGAAACACAGACTCACAGACTGGGTTGAGTGGGAAGGGACTTTTAAAGGTCATTTAATCCAAGCCATTGCAGCCAGCAGGGACAGCTGCAGCTAGAGCAGGCTGCTCACAACCCCAAACAACCTCACCTTGAATGGTTCCAGGCATGGGGCAGCTCCCACCTCTCTGGGCAACCTGGGACAGGCTCTCACCACCCTCAGGGTCAAACATTTCTCCCTTCTCTCCACTCTGAATCTCCCTCTTTCAGTTCAAACCATCACCCCTTGTCCTGTCACAACAGGCCCTGCTCAAAACTCTGTCCCCAGCACTGCAAGGCCACCAGAAGGTCTCCCTGGAGCCTTCTCTTCTCCAGGCTGAACAAGCCCAACTCTGCCAGCCTGGGCTCACAGCAGAGCCCTTCCAGCCCTGTCAGCATTGCTGTGGCCTCTGCAGCTGCTCCTACAGGAGCAAAGCAAAGTGCAAATCAGGTGATTTGAGTTCCTAATGAGCACCTCTAAGGAACAAATCCCTTGAGCCTTCCTTCTCACACACCACTGCTGTCCTTTGGCCATGCTGGGGAGGTTTTGCTGCAGGAGAAGGGTGAGGGCTTGCTGGCAGGGACATCTGCAACTAGAGCAGGCTGCTCACAGCCCCCCAAAACACTCAGAGATGGAATGGTTCCAGGACTGGGCATCTCCCACCTCTCTGGGCAACCTGAGCCAGGCTCTCACCACCCTCAGGGTCAAACATTTCTCCCTTCTCTCCAGTGTTCAAGGAATGTATGGACATGACACTTTGGAATGTGATTTAATGGCCATGGTGGCCTTCATGTGACCACCCATGAGGGTGGTGAGAGCCTGGAATGGGTTGCTCAGGGAGGTGGTGGAAACCTCATTCCTGGAGTTGTTTAAGGCCAGGCTGGGTGAGGCTCTGGGCAGCCTGCTGTAGTGAGAGGTGTCCCTGCCCATGGCAGGAGGGTTGGAATTGGATGCTCTTTGTGGTCCCTTCCAACTCTGAGTGATTCTATGATTCTTAATGGCTGTGGTGGTCTTAATTTGATGGTTGGACTCTTAGAGTTCTTTTCTAACCACAACAATTCTGTGATCCTATGCTCTACCAGTTCTGCACAGGCAGATATTAGGTTAGCAGTGAATCATGGAGTGAGTTGGGTTGGAAGGGACTTGAAAGTTCCAGTTCCAGCTCCAGTTCCACCCAATTCCAACCCTCTGCCACAGGCAGGGACACCTCCCACTAGCTCAGGTTTCTCAAGGCTCCATCTAACCTGGCTACCAGGTAAGAGGACATCCACAACCTCCCTGGGCAACCTGTTCCAGCGTCTCCTCACCCTCACTGGAAAGAATTTCTTGCAATGATCTTCAGGTCTCTTTTCCAACCAGGCAATTCTACGCTCCTAAGCATCTCTCTACAAAATCCAGGGCCTTGTTGCAAGTGTGAATTAATAAATAAGTAATGAAATGACACAAATCATTATCAAAATGCCTTCAAGCCACATATATTCCAGCAGAGTAATGAAGCCAGTCAGGCATTGTGCTCTGTCAAAGCAAACAACTCACTTTTAGTGTCCCTCCAGCACTTTCTCCCAAGTAAGAGCTGTATTTACAGCCAGACTGCTACCCAGGCACTATATTTACTTAAATATGATTATATGGGCACTATATTTGCTTAGATATTTCTTCCACTTTTCATATTTCAAGCAAATGGCATCAGAGGTGCATTACATCAGAGGGTGGAGAAGCCACATCCCAGGTGTGCAAGTCAAGGCATGATCAGATCCGGCCTGCAGTGCCCCTTCCTGTCAGCCTGGGAGCACACAGAACCACAGCAGCACAACATCACAGTGTGACTGAGTGTCAGGGGTTGGAAGGAACCTCCAGAGATCATCCAGTCCAACCTGTCACCCAAGAACAACTCCAGACTGGGTGGTAAATGTCTGAGAGCAGCCCTGAGGAAAAGGACCTTGGAGTCTGGGGTGATGAAAAGCTCAAGCTGAGGCTGCAGTGTGAGTGCAGCCCAGACAGCAACTGTGTGCTGGGCTGCAGCAAGAGCAGTGTGGGCAGCAGGGCAAGGGAGGGGATTGTGCCCCTTGGCTCTGCTCTCCTCAGACCCCAGCTGCAGTCCTGGGTGCAGTTGTGGAGCCCCCAGCACAGGAAGGACATGGAAGTGTTGGAGGCAGTGCAGGGGAGGCCACCAAGATGCTGAGAGGGCTGCAGCAGCTCTGCTGTGAGGACAGGCTGAGAGAGTTGGGGCTGTGCAGCCTGGAGAGGAGAAGGCTTCCAGGAGACCTTAGAGTAGCCTTCCAGGATCTGAAGGGGGCTACAGGAAGGCTGGGGAGGGACTGTTGACAAGGGCTTGCAGTGCCAGGACAAGGGGAATGGGTTTGAAGTGGCAGAGGGGAGATTTAGACTGGATGTTAGGAGGAAGTTGTTTGCAGTGAGGGTGGTGAGACACTGGCACAGGTTGCCCAGGGAGGTTGTGGCTGCTCCCTCCCTGGAGGTGTTCAAGGCCAGGTTGGAGGAGGCCTTGAGTGACCTGTGCTAGTGGGAGGTGTCCCTGCCTATGGCAGGGGGTTGGAACTGGCTGATCTTTGAGGTCCCTTCCAACCTTCCCATTCTATGATTCTATGATTCAGAGCAGACCCAGGGCAGGTTACACAGGAACACATCCAGGTTTTGGAAAGTCTCTAGAGAAGGAGGCTCCACAACCTCTCTGAGCAGCCTGCTACAGAGTTCTGTCACCCTCACAGTGAAAAAGCTTTTTCTTGTGTTTCCATAGCACCTCCTCTGTTCCAGCTTGCACCCCTTGCCCCTTGTCCTGTTGTTGGACCTCCCTGAGCAAAACTTGGCTCTGTCCTCCCAGCACTGCCCTGCACACCATTATAAACATGAATGAGGTCATCCCTCAGGCTCCTCTGCTCCAAACTAAAGAGTCCCAACTCCCTCAGCCTGTCCTCAGCAGGGAAGGTTCTGGAGCTAGAGAGTGAGCAGCAGAGTTCAGAGTGTGGGGACACAACAAAGAGAGCTTTGGCTGGTCTGGAATTGGCAGCCTGGGAGGACCACAGAATAACAGAATTAAGCAGGTTGGAAAAGACCTCTAAGATCATTGAGTCCAACCTATCACCTAACACCTTCTAATTAACAAAACCATGGCCCTAAGTGCCTCATGAAGCCTCCTTTTAAACACTTCCAGGGATGGGCACTCCACCACCTCCCCAGGCAGCCCATTCCAATGCCAATCACTCTTTCCATGAAGAGTCCCTTCCTAATGTCCAACCTAAACCTGCCCTGGCACAGTTTGAGACTGTGTCCTGCTGCTGCCTGCCTGGATGCTCAAAGGCTCCTCCTCTCCAGGACCTCAAAGAGCAGAGGCCTCTGTGCTCAGGTGCTCACAGTGGCTGGAGGAACATTAGTCCTGCTGTGGTAGGATTTAAACTGAAAGAGGGAGATTGAACCTGGAGAGATGGGAGAAATGTTTGACACTGAGGGTGGTGAGACCCTGACAAGGTTTGCTTTCTAATTAACCAAACCCATGGCACCAAGTGCCTCATGCAACCTCTTGTGAAACACCTCCAGGGATGGGCACTCCACCACCTCCCTGGGCAGCCCATTCCAATGCCAATCACTCTCTCTGGCAAGAACTTCCTAACATCCAGCCTGACCCTCCCCTGGCACAGTTTGAGGCTGTGTCCTCTTCTTCTGTCCCTGGGTACCTGGCAGCAGAGCCCAATCCCAGCTGGCTCCAACCTCCCTGCAGGTAGCTGCAGAGAGCAATGAGTTCTGCCCTGAGCCTCCTCTTCTTTGGGCTTCACACCCCCAGCTCCCTCAGCCTCTCCTCACAGGGCTGTGCTCCAGGCCCCTCACCAGCCTTGGTACCCTTCTCTGGACACATTCAAGCAGCTCAACAACAAGCAGGGAAGGAGCAGAACTCTAGGAAACTCAGACAGAAACTGGTAATGGGCTCAGCACAGTGCACACACACCACTTGGCAGCATGTCCACAAGCACTGACCTGGGCAAACCACAGAAGAGTCCACATCCTGGGAGCCCCCGTGGAAAACAGTCACACACAGCAGGGTCCAAGGGTCATTGGACTCAACTTTGAGGACTTTTGGCAGGGCAGCTTCATTTTAAAGAGAATTTTAAGAGCCTCATCCAGCCTGGCCTTAAACACCTGCAGGCATGGGGCCTCAACCACCTCCCTGGGCAACCCATTCCAGGCTCTCACCACTCTCATGCTGGACAACTTCCTCCTCACCTCATCTCCGGGCTGAATCTCCCCACCTCCAGCTTTGCTCCATTCCCCCCAGTCCTGTCACTACCTGAGAGCCTAAAAAGTCCCTCCCCAGTTTTTTTGCAGCCCCCTTCAGATCCTGGAAGGCCACAAGAAGGTCACTTGGGAGCCTTCTCCTCTCCAGACTGAACAACCCCAACTCTTTCAGCCTGTCCTCACAGCAGAGCAGCTCCAGCCCTCTGAGCATCCTCATAACCCTTCTCTGGACACACTCCAGCATATCCACATCACTCTTGTCTCAGGGGCTCCAGAACTGGATACAGTACTCCAGGTGGGGTCTCAGTAGAGCACAGCAGAGGGGCAGAATCCCCTCCCTCACCCTGCTGCCCACACTTCTCCTGATGCAGCCCAGGCTCTACTTGGCTTTCTGGGCTACCAGTGCACACTGCTGCCTCATGTTATGATATCCAGGACCAAGCTGGGATTGACTTAATTTAGTCTTTGCACTTATTCATCCTCTCTTCTCTTCCAGGTGCAGGTTCTAGATAGCTAAAATTGGAGATGCAAAGCACTGGTGGGGTCCTCTGAGCAGCGAGGAGCCAGATCATGCTTCTGGAAAGCACAGTGTTGAAAGCACTAACCATGGAATGGAAAACAAACTTGTTTCTTTGATGGAAGGGATGCAGATCTCTGAGGCTGCAGTGACATTTTTCTGCCAGTGTCCTAATGAAGCCCAAGAAAAGGCACATTTCTGGCTGGGGTTGTAGAGGAGACATTTGCATAATGTTTGCCTGCAGATTGCCGTGTTCCGCTGCGATGGCTCTAGAGGAAGGACAGGCTGTCCTCTTCAAAGTGTCACTGAAAAATGTGCTTCCCTCCCAGACAAAGGGACAGAATTTGTATTCTTCCCTCTGTGGCAAATAAAGCAGGCCAGAGGCTGCTCGTGGAGGTGCTCGTCAGGTCACTGCGTGCCTTGGGACAGCAGTGAGGGTGCTCAGAACCTTTCCCGCTCTGGAAGGAGCTGGAGCTGCTCTGTTTTTCAGATCCCAGCAGAAGGAGGAGCAGTGAGGAGGGAGATGGTGGCAAGAACAGCTGAAAACAGGAGCCAGCAGCCCCAGGAAGTCGGGGACAAGGAGTCTCAATGCTTTGGGCTTGACGATCTTAAAGGTGCTTGCATGAAAGAGTGGTCAGGAGCTGGTACAGGCTACCCAGGGAAGTGGTGGAGTCACCACCACTGAAGGTGTCCAAAAAACTATGTAGCCATGGTACTTGGGGATGTGCTGTAATGGCTGTGGTGGTGCTGGGTGGACAGTTGGACTGGATGAGCCCAGATCTCTTTTCAAACACAAACACTTCTGTGTGAGGGCCACAAAGGTGCTCAGAGGGCTGCAGCAGCTCTCCTACGAGGACAGACTACAAGAGTTGGAGCTCTGCAGTCTGGAGAGGAGAAGGCTTTCAGGAGACCTTGGAGTGGCCTTCCAGTATCTGAAGGGGGCTACAGGAAGGCTGGGGAGGAACTGTTGTCAAGGTCTTGTAATGGTAGTTCAAGGGGCAATGGGTTTGAAGTGTCAGAGAGGAGATTGAAAGTGGATGTTAGGAGGAAGTTGTTTGCAGTGAGGGTGGTGAGACACTGGCACAGGTTGCTCAGGGAGGTTGTGGCTGCTCCCTCCCTTGAAGTATTCAAGGCCAGGTTGGAGGAGGCCTTGAGTGACCTGTGCTAGTGGGAGGTGTCCCTGCCTATGGCAGGGGGTTGGAATTAGATGATCTTTGAGGTTCCTTCCAACCTTCCCATCCTATGATTCTATAATGAAACTGCTATCACTGAACAAACCTGGATGTAGGGCAGGGAAGTTGCCTGCCTGTTGTTGGGAGGCAGGAGATGTCAGGAAAAGACTAGAACAGCTGGAAAAGGTTGCACAGGTCAGCAAGGTGGATGATGACTTGGTGTGGAATGATCTTCTGGTAGAATCTGCCTTTATAAAGCTGGATGAAAGCAGCCAGGATTTCTGTGCTTGCACCAGACAGGGAGCTAATTGCTTGTTGCAACCTGAGGCTTAAAACCAGCCAGAGAGTGGGCTTTGGAAATGCTGCTCCACTGGCCTGGCTGCTCCAAGAGAGGATGGGAAAAACCATGGCAGTACCACCAAACCCATCCTTCCCTTGGGAAGGGGATGTGTCTGTCCTTAGCTCAATAAATCTGGAACCATACCCAGCTCTCACTCTACCTTCTCAACCTGCAGGAGGGTTCATATTCATTAAACTTGAGCTTCAAGAAAGCTGGGGAGGGACTTTTCACAAGAGCTTGCTGTGATAAGATGATGTGGAACGGTTTTAAGCTTGAGGAGGGCAGATTGAGACTGGAGATTAGGAAAAAATGTTTAGGGTGAGGGTGGTGAGACACTGGCACAGGTTACCCAGGCAGGTGGTGGATGCCCCTTCCCTGGAAGAGTTCATGGCCAGGCTGGATGAGGCCTTGAACAGCTTGGTCTAGTGGGAGGTTTCCCTGCTCCCTGGCAGGGGGAGTTGGAACTGGATGACTTTTAAGGTCCCTTCTAACCCAAACCATTCTGGGATTCTTCACAGATCCTAGCAAGAGAAATAGAGGAGCTGGCAGGAGGCACCAAAATGGACTATTTTTTTTTTAATTTTTTTTTTTTAAAATTCTACTTGTAAATGCTTCTCTACTTGGAAGTCTCCTGTTGGACCTCAAAGTGGACTTGTTACTCTGTGCTCTTTAGATGATTTATTAATTACAGGCAGCGTCAAGGCTGAGCTGCAGCTCCCTCAGTCCTGGTGCTTGGTGTGAGACTGGGAATAAAACTTCAACCTTTGCAGGAACAAAACTTAAAAATAAAATTTAAAAAAAAAAAAAAAAGGGGTGTGGGATGGGGAAATGCAATCCTTAAAAGACAGCAAACACACAGACACACACAAATATCTATTCACATATATATCACAGTCTCACAGTCTCACAGTATCACCAGGGTTGGAAGAGAGATCAAAGCTCATCAAGTCCAACCCATTCCCACAGCCCTCCAGACCAGACCATGGCACCAAGTGCCACGTCCAAACCTGCCTTGAACACCTCCAGGGACGCTGACTCCACCACCTCCCTGGGCAGCCCATTCCAGCAGTCAGTGACTCTCTCAGGCAACAACTTTCTCCTCACCTCCAGCCTAAACTTCCCCTGGCACAGCTTGAGACTGTGTCCTCTTGTTCTGCTGCTGCTTGCCTGAGAGAAGAAAGCAACCTCCTCCTGGCTACAAGCACCCTTCAGGTAGCTGGAGACAGCAAGAAGGTCTCCCCTGAGCCTCCTCTTCTCCAGGCTAACCAATCCCAGCTCCCTCAGCCTCTCTCCATAGGGCTGTGCTCCAGGCCTCTCCCCAG
>VWZE01020263.1:80482-96174 GCA_013396675.1 Eubucco bourcierii
AAATGATGAAAAAAAAAAAAAAAAAAAAAAAAAAAAAAAAAAAAAAAAAAAATAAAAAAAAAAAAAAAAAAGGGAAAAAAATAGAACCAAACAAACCCAAACCAAACCAACCCAAAAAACCCAACCCAACCCAACCCAACAGGCTTGCACAGTGCAAGTTTGCAGAGCTAATGAGGTATTTTTCATTCTAAACAGTAACTAGGGTGGGTTATTAAATTGTATTATGGAGTCAAATGCATTTAAATTAGAGCTGCTGTGCAATGGGCTTCCGAGTGCTTTGGAGAAGCTCCTGGGGAACTTTGTGCCTTAATCATAGGGACTGTGCTAATGGGAAGCAGTCAGAAAGCTACAGAGCATGAGGGGGATGGGGAGAAGGGAAGGCTGAGCCAAAACAAAGGGAGGGAGGGAAGTTATTCTGCTTGAGCGCTGGTCCTGCAGAAAATAGCAGGGCAGCTGCTGAAAGATGGAGCTAATAATTAAGTGAGCATAAAACCTTGTCTGAATGGGATATTGTGGCTGCTCAGCAGGCTTTTCAGAGTGCTCCTGCTAAGTGATGGTGAATCAGGGAGGGTTGCTTTTCTTAGGCGCCTCTCAGTCCTGTGGCCAGCCAAGGTGCCCCTGTGGCCAAAAAGGGCAAAGGTCTCTAAAGGTACATCAATAAGAGTGTGAGAAACAGGTCAAGGGAGCTTCTCCTCCCCTCCTCTGCCCAGCTGATACCACACCTGGGGGTTGGTCTCTTCTCTCAGCCCCCAAAGACCTTATCACTGGTCCTCAAGGATCCTCAAGGACCTTCCCTTCCAGCTCATTCTATGATTCCACACAAAAATAAAAGGAACCTGAAGCCAGTAAGAAGCTAAAGTGGGCACCATAAGATGGGAGAAGTCAATTGGTAATTAAAAACGAAAAAAAGAAAAAAGGAAAAAAGAGGGGGGGAAAAAAAAGGAAAAAAGGGGAAAAAAAAAGAAAAAAGAAGGGGGGAAAAAGGAAAAAAATAAAAGGAAAAAAATAAAAGGAATAAATAAAAGGGGGAAAAAAAGGAGAAAGAAAGAAATATAAAAAGAAGGAAAAAAGAAGGGAAGTTGTTAAAATGCACTTTTGGGGAGAAGATGTGGGGTGAGAAGGAGACCAAGGGAGGGAGGAGACCTTCATGCAGCCAAGTTTAATCATTCTTGCTCTATGTGCACATGCTTGGCCTTAACTAGCTAAGCACCTTGTTCCTCTGAAAATCCTGAAGCAATTGTAGGCAACATATATTCACACTTAAAGAAAGCACACTTGGGTTTCTTTATGGGTTTTTTTCCCCCCTCTCCATGCTCCAGCAAGGACCTGGAGAAGAGGAGGCTCAGAGCAGACTTCATTGCTCTCTACAACTACCTGAAGGGAGGTTGTAGCCAGGTGGGTTTGGGCTCTTCTCCCATGCAAGTGGTGGTGGGAGCAGGTGAGGGAACAAGAAAGGCTGCTGGAACACTCCAACAGGTGGGGTTGGGCTCTGCTGCCAGGCACCCAGGGACAGAAGAAGAGGACACAGCCTCAAGCTGTGCCAGGGCAGGGTCAGGCTGGATGTTAGGAAGAAATTCTTGGCAGAAAGGGTGATTGGCATTGGAATGGGCTGCCCAGGGAGGTGGTGGAGTGCCCATCCCTGGAGGTGTTTAAAAGGAGGCTGCATGAGGCATTTAGTGCCATGGATTAGTTGATTAGAAGGTGTTGAGTGATAGGTTGGACTCGATGATCCTGAAGGTTTTCTCCAACCTACTTAGTTCTGTGCTATGAGTTTGGAGCAAGTCAGCTGACTTCAGAAAGGGCAGGTCTGAAGGTCCATGCTGGAGGGTCACACCTGTGCATCCATCTTGCTCCTGGAGAGAGCACCACTGGCTTGGATGTCTCTGAGGGTTTAGTTAATTAGGTGATAGATATATAGTTAGTTGGTTGGTTGGTTGGTTAGTTAGATGGATGGATGGATGGATGGGTGGATGGATGGATGGATAGATGGATGGATGGATNAGAGAAGAGAAGAGAAGAGAAGAGAAGAGAAGAGAAGAGAAGAGAAGAGAAGAGAAGAGAAGAGAAGAGAAGAGAAGAGAAGAGAAGAGAAGAGAAGAGAAGAGAAGAGAAGAGAAGAGAAGAGAAGAGAAGAGAAGAGAAGAGAAGAGAAGAGAAGAGAAGAGAAGAGAAGAGAAGAGAAGAGAAGAGAAGAGAAGAGAAGAGAAGAGAAGAGAAGAGAAGAGAAGAGAAGAGAAGAGAAGAGAAGAGAAGAGAAGAGAAGAGAAGAGAAGAGAAGAGAAGAGAAGAGAAGAGAAGAGAAGAGAAGAGAAGAGAAGAGAAGAGAAGAGAAGAGAAGAGAAGAGAAGAGAAGAGAAGAGAAGAGAAGAGAAGAGAAGAGAAGAGAAGAGAAGAGAAGAGAAGAGAAGAGAAGAGAAGAGAAGGCAAGGCTGAGAGGGGGACTTAGGAATGTTCACAAGCACCTGAAGGCTGGGTGCCAAGGAGAAGAGGCCAGGCCCTTTTCAGTGGTGTCCTGTGACAGCAGGAGAGGTAACAGATACAAACTGGAACACAGCAAGTTCTACCTGAACAGGACGAGAAATTTCTTTATGGTGAGGGTGCTGGAGCCCTGGAGGAGACTGCTCAGAGAGGCTGTGGAGTCTACTGTTGAGGCTTTCAAGACCCATCTGGATGTGCTCCTGTGTGACCTGCCCTAGGTGACCCTGCTTTGGCAGGGGGAGGTTGGACTCAATGAGCAATGGAGGTCCCTTCCAACCCCTCCCACTCTGTCATTCCATGTGCATTGCCATGGAGCTGGTAAAATAGGATGGAGGACTTCATGGGGCCACTGTGAACTCAGGCAGCTCTGAAATGGAAATTAAATCCAGAGGTTCAGAAGAACATCCTGGAGCTTCAAAAGCTACAGAAAATCCTTTGGCATACTTTAATGTACTTAATTCCAAGTCTAAAATACCAAACACTACACACAAAAAAAACCAAACCAAAAAACAAAGTGTCAGGGAGAGAAAGAGGAGAGGCTGTGAGTACTGCCAGTGCTATTGGGCAGTGTGGGGTAAAAGGGCACCTGGCTTTTGATAATGTGATACCATCTTCCAGAATGAGGTGGAAAACCATAAAAGCATCTCTATGATCCTTTATTTAAAGCAAACCTTCCAAACCTGGGGATCAGCCTAATCCTGGGCATGCCAGCAAGATGCATCTCCCCATGCCAAATCCACCTTTAGCTGTGGCTGTTTACTGGTGCTACAGAAGCGGAAAAAAAACCAAAACAAAACACCTCAATCAAACAAGGAAAGCAGCCCCCAACAGGACCAAACAATGAGCAGCCCCAGACATCAACAAGCAAATGAAACAAACAAACCCAAACCCCAACAAGGAAACAACAAAAAAAACCCAACCAAACCCTTAAACCTCAACAACCAACCAAAGCAAAAGCCAAATCCCAACAAGCAAACAAAAAAATCCAACAAACCCCAACAAGCAAACAAAAAGATCCAAACCCCAACAAGCAAACAAAAAGATCCAAACTCCAACAACCAAACAAAACTAAAAGATCCAAACCCCAACAAGCAAAAATACAGATCCAAACTCCAACAAGCAAACAAAAAGATCCAAAACCCAACAGCCAAACAAAAAGATCCAAACCCCAACAACCAAACAAAAAGATCCAAACCCCAACAACCAAACAAAAAGATCCTAAAACTAACAGCCAAGCAAAAAGATCCAAACCCCAACAATCAAATAAAAAGATCCAAACTCCAACAACCAAACAAAACTAAAAGATCCAAACCCCAACAAGCAAAAATACAGATCCAAACTCCAACAAGCAAACAAAAAGATCCAAAACCCAACAGCCAAACAAAAAGATCCAAACCCCAACAACCAAACATTAAAAAAACCCAAACCCCAAAAGCCAAACAAAGAGCAGCCCCAAAGAAACAGACAAAAGCCTCCCAGACATCAACAAGCAAACAAAAAGGACCCCAAACCCCCACAACCAAACCATGTCATAAAAGCAAACCCCAACAGCCAAGCAGAAGAAACCTCAGCTTAAAACCCAAGTCATGAGTCAAGTGGCAGAAATGGGAATGTTCCCTGATCCTTGAATCCAGAGGATTGTCACAGAATTCCAGACTGGTGAAGGTTGGAAGGGACTTCTGGAGGTCATCCAGTCCAACCCTCCTGCTAATCCCAATCCACAGCAACTTGCCCAGCACCACAATGCTCAGGGTGGGTGGAAGCTCTGCACAACCTCTCTGGGCAGCCTGCTCCAGGCCTCCAGCACCCTCACACCAAACAACTTCCTCCCCCTCTTCAGGTGGAACCTCCTGGATTCCAGCTTGTGCCCATTGCTCCTTGTCCTGTCCCTGGGCTCCACTGACAAGAGTCTGCCCCCAGACTCTTGCCCCCCACAGCTCCTTTATCTCTTGCTGAGCATTGCTCAGCTGCCCTCTGGGGCTGCTCTTCTGCAGGCTCTCAGCCTCAGGGCTCTCAGCCTTTGCTCCTGCCAGAGCTGCTCCAGGCCCCTCAGCAGCTTTGTAACCTCTGTTGGACACTCTCCAGCACTTCCCTGCCTTTTCAACTGGGGAACCCAGAACTGGACCCATTACTCCAGATGTGACTTCACTATGACAGAGCTCATCGAGTCCAATCTCCTTGCCAAAACAGGATCTTCTAGGGTGGGAACATATCCAGGTGTGTTTGGAATCTCTCCAGAGAAAGGAGACTCCATAAGCTCTCTGGGCAGCCTGCTCCAGGGCTGCAGTAGCCTCACCATAAAGAAGTGCCTCCTCCTGTTGAGGTGGTGTCCTCAGAGAGGGGTAGGGTGACTTAGCTGCTGTCATTCTTAGTTCTACCACTAAAACAGAGCAAGCTTGTTGCAGCATTTTGGGAGAGAAGCAGCTGGCTGCTGCTTGTCCATCATCCCTTTTGCTTTCCCTTCTGGCTCTGCAGAGCTCTCTGACTCACCACTGCTGAGTGGGAAAGTGAAGCTTGCCACAAACCCAGGCAGCTCAGTTTTTAGGTTTGGATCAGGACCTGCTCCATCAGGAAGGCTGGAAGCCAGATCTTGCCTGTGGGTGCAAAGTGAGGGCCAGAGCTGGTGGGTATGTGGCCTTCCCCCATGCCCTGAGTGCATCGTGCCAGCTCTGCTGCAGACAGGAGTGCTGAGGAACGCTGCTAAGGCAGCACAGCTCCTTTTTAAGCTGTGGGATTGGGGGTGGGGGGCGTGGGTTGGCATCCTATCAACTCTTCTTGAGCTGGCTCCCAACGAAAGGCCTTTTTTTGTGGTTTGTTCCTTCAAGTGTGGTGTTTTTTTCTCAGGGAGTTGGTGCCCAAGTGTTCTCTGAGATGTGAAACAGGTCCTTGGGAGGCTCCTCAGTAAATGCTTGTCTGGATGCATTTGCACTTTATTCTTCTGCTGGCAACTGAGTCTTTGAAACTGTAAACTGTGGTCACAGACACAAAAGAAAAAAAAATAACCAACCCAAATGACCCAACCAAAACCATCTGCTTCTGTGATTTTGTTTTCCTCTGTGAAGACAGCCTGGTTTATAGAATCTTTGAATCATAGAATGGGAAGGTTGGAAGGGACCTCAAGGATCAGCCAGTTCCAAACCCCTGCCATAGGCAGGGACACCTCCCACTAGCACAGGTCACTCAAGGCCTCCTCCAACCTGGTCTTGAACACTTCCAGGCAGGGAGCAGCCACAACCTCCCTGGGCAACCTGTGCCAGTGTCTCACCACCCTCACTGTAAACAACTTCCTCCTAACATCCAGTCTAAATCTCCCCTCTGCCAGTTCAAACCCATTCCCCTTGCCCTGTCATTGCAAGCCCTTGTCAATAGTCCCTCCCCAGCCTTCCTGTAACCCCCTTCAGATACTGGAAGGCTACTCTAAGTTCTTCTGGAAGACTTCTCCTCTCCAGGCTGCAGAACCCCAACTCTCTCAGCCTGTCCTCACAGCACAGCTGCTGCAGCCCTCTCAGCATCTTGGTGGNGCCTCAGGTTGAGCTTTTCATCACTCCACACCCCAAGGTCCTTTTCCTCAGGGCTGCTCTCAGCCATTCCCCACCCAGCCTGGAGCTGTGCTTGGGAATGTGCCTACCCAGGAGCAGGACCTTACACTTGCCCTTGTTGAATGCCATGATGTTGGCCTGGGCCCACCTCTGCAGCCTGTGCAGGTCCATCTGGATGGATCCCTGCCCTCTAGCAAGTGACTGTGCCACACAGCTTGGTGCCAACTGCAAACATGCTGAGGGTGCACTGATTCCTCTGTCCATGTCACTGCCAAAGATGTAAAACAGCACTGGTGCCAGCACTGACCCCTGAGGCACACCACTTAGAGCTGGCTGTGGCACTCTTTACCTCAAGTGACAGCCCATAGTAACTATGAATCCTGTCGGTGCTCGAACCCTGGCAGCAGGAGAGTGCTGGCAGATAAGCAGGACAGCAAAGTCTCAGCTTACAAATGTGGCTGCTCCAGCACTTTAGCTCCATGTTCCTACTAGTCAGAATTAAGCTGGCTTGATGGCAGCACCCAAAGAGTGTCTGCCAATGGCTCCATGTCCCAATGGAGGCCAGGGACAAGTAGAGTCCCTCAGGGATCAGTCCTGGGACCAGACTTGTTCAACATCTCTGTGGGTGCCATGGGCAGTGGCACTGAGTGCACCCTTAGCAAGTTTGCCAAGCTGTGTGGTGTGGTTGACAGCTGGAGGGAAGGATCCATCCAGAGGGACCTGGACAGGCTGCAGAGGTGTGCCCAAGGCAACCTCATGAAGTTCAATGAGCCCAAGTGCAAGGTCCTGCAGCTGGGTCGAGGCAATCCCAAGCACAAATGCAGGCTGGGGAGTGACTGGCTGGAGAGCAGCCCTGAGGAGAGGGACTTGGGAGTGAGTGCTGGTGGAGGAGAAGCTCAATGTGAGCTGACAGAGTGATCTGGCAGCCCAGAGAGCAACCAGAACCTGCACTGCAGCAAGAGAAGTGTGGGCAGCAGTGCAAGGGAAGTGATCTCTTCGCTTTGGTGAGACCCCACCTGGAGTATTCCATCCAGTTCTGGAGCCTCTGGGACAGGAGGGCTATGTAGGTGCTGGAAAGTGTCCAGAGCATGGCCAGGAGGATGCTCAGAGGGCTGGAGCTGCTCTGCTATGAGGAGAGACTGAGGGAGTTGGGGCTGTTCAGTCTGGAGAGGAGAAGGCTCCCAGGTGACCTTCTTGTGGCCTTTCAGTATCTGAAGGAGGCTACAAGAAAGCTGGGGAGGGACTTTTTAGGCTGTCAGGTAGGGATAGAACTGGGAGGAATGGAACAAAGCTAGAAATGGGGAGATTCAGGCTACCCCTAGCTACAATCATATTTCTACATGATTTAATCAGGTTAAAAAAAACAGCAAAACTGAGAGCAAGTTGAGCTTTCTAGGCTGAAATTGATACCTGTTTGCTGGTGATTTGTGTGAGGCACGATGCCGCTGGGTTGGTGGTTGAACTCCACAACCTGGAAGGTCTTTCCCACCTGGAACAATCCTGTGATTCAAGCAGCAGTCCCACACTTTACCCTTAGTCAGCTGAGGCTGCTGCTGGAGCCACACACAATGCCTAAGGACCATCTCCAGCAATCAGCCTGAGACCTCATCCTTATCTCACAGTCTTTGTGCCAAGGTGAAGCCAGCCTGACCCTCAGGTAGCTTTCCTCCACCCGACCCCTGCACCCATGTGCTAATGCAAAGCAACTCTGAGCCCAGGAGACAGCTTTTAGCTCAAGCCCTGCTCTGTCTCTGGGCTGTGCTGCAGGGCCCTCATTGGCTTGTTGAATTCTCTTCCTTATTTTGTTGAGTTCTCCTCCCTATTCTGCAACCCCTTTGGGGTCCCAGAGAAATGTGAGGTTTTATCAGGCACTGATTCTTGTGGCTGCCAAAGCCAAAAAAAAGAAAACCAAAACAACTCTCTGCTGTCACTCACTTCTGTGTCTCATGCTGTCACAACACTTCTTTGGACCTGCTTCTTTTCTTTTTTTCTTTTTTTTCTTTCTTTTTTTTTTTTATTATTATTATTCATTATTGATCATGGGAAATTGTTTCTAGGAGTGGGCTGTGATTTATTTATTACTGAGCCTTCCAGTGGAATGTGCTTCGTGCTGAAGCCCTTTTTTATTTTCCCCTGAATTGTGCTTTGGCAAATATGATAAGGCTCTGGAAGTAGGACAGCTTTGATGCTGGGGAAAAGTCACTCTTAACATCCCAAACACACTGCTGTAGATGTGGCTGCAGCCTCTCCCTCCCTCCTGTGCTGCCTTGCTGCATGGTGCCAGAGGCTCCCCATCTCTTCCTTTTAAAATCCAGGCTGTCTCCTTCTGCCCTTGGTGAGCAGCCTGAGGCACATCAAGCCCACTCATTTCACATCACATCAATATTATTAGCCTTGATAAACTCTTAGGAAGGCTTTCAGACAGATTAAACTTTGAGGGGTTTTATGGAGGTGAGTAAATGGAAGTGATGGTTCCTCTGTACTCGGTGGGACCCCAGCTCCAGTGCTGCATCTGGTTTGAGGCACAGTTTTGAGGTGCTGGAACTGGTTCAGAGGAGGGCAACAAAGCTGCTGAAGGGGTTTGGAGAGCAGGTTTTGTGAGGGCAAGCTGAAGGAGCTGGGATTGCTTAGCCTGGAGAAGAGCAGGCTGAGAGGGGTCATTACTGCTCTCTGCAGCTACCTGAAAGTGGGTTGGAGTGAGGTCGGTGTTGGGCTCTTCTCCCCAGTCACTAAGAACAGGACAAGAAGTCACTAACAACAGGACAAGAGGTAACTAACAAGACAAGAGGTCACTAACAACAGGACAAGAGGACAAGAGGTCGCTAACAACAGGACAAGAGGTCACTGACAACAGGACAAGAGGTCACTAAGAACAGGACAAGAGGTCACTGACAACAGGACAAGAGGTCACTGACAACAGAACAAGAAGTCACTAAGAACAGGACAAGAGGTCACTAACAACAGGACAAGAGGTAACTAACAACAAGACAAGAGGTAACTAACAACAGGACAAGAGGACAAGAGGTCACTAACAACAGGACAAGAGGTCACTGACAACAGGACAAGAGGTCACTGACAACAGAACAAGAAGTCACTAAGAACAGGACAAGAGGTCACTAACAACAGGACAAGAGGTCACTGACAACAGGACAAGAGGTCACCAACAACAAGACAAGAAGTCACTGACAAGAGGACAAGAGGTCACCAACAACAAGACAAGAAGTCACTGACAACAGGACAAGAGGTCACTGACAACAGGACAAGAGGTCACCAACAACAAGAAAAGAAGTCACTAACAACAGGACAAGAGGTCACTAACAACAGTACAAGAGGTCACTGACAACAGGACAAGAGGTCACCGACAACAAGACAAGAAGTCACTAACAACAGGACAAGAGGTCACTGACAACAGGACAAGAAATCACTAGCAACAAGACAAGAGGTCACTAACAACAGGACAGCCTCAAACTGCACCAGGGGAGGTTTAAGCTGGCTGTTGCGAAGAACTCCTTTGCTGCAAGAGAGGTGAAGCACTGGCACAGGCTGCCCAGGGAGATGGTGGAGTCCCCATCCCTGGAGGTGTTCAAGAAAGCACTTTGGGCCACAGCAGGGAGGTTGAGAAGATGATCTCTAAGGTCCCTTCCAACCTAACCATTCTGCCATTCTGTTCTCTGAGAACATCCACAAGAGTCTGTTCCAGCTGAGGGCATAGTGTGAACTCCAAAGATAATTGGGGGGATGGGAAGAGGAAAGCTCCTAGAACTGGTGCCACAATCTCTAATGCCAAGAAAGCTTTCTTAACCCAACCTTGATTATTTTACACAGGGAGATGCCATCTCTTTCCATGAAGATGATGAGAGGGCTGCAGCAGCTCTCCTATGAGGACAGGCTGAGAGAATTGGGGCTCTGCAGCCTGGAGAAGAGAAGGCTGCCAGGAGACCTGATAGTAGCCTTCCAGTATCTGAAGGGGACTACAGGAAGGCTGGGGAGGGACTACTGAAAAGGGCTTGCAATGCCAGGACAAGGGGAATGGGTTTGAAGTGTCAGAGGGGAGATTGAAAGTGGATGTTAGGAGGAAGTTGTTTGCAGTGAGGGTGGTGAGACACTGGCACAGGTTGCCCAGGGAGGTTGTGGCTGCTCCCTCCCTGGAGGTGTTCAAGGCCAGGCTGAATGAGGCCTTGAGTGAGCTGTGCTAGTGGGAGGTGTCCCTGCCTCTGGCAGGGAGTTGGAACTAGATGCTCCTTGAGGTCCCTTCCAACCTTCCCATTCTNGTTCAAGACCAGGTTGGAGGAGACCTTGAGTGACCTGTACTAGTGGGAGGTGTCCCTGCCTATGGCAGGGAGTTGGAACTAGATGATCCTTGAGGTCCCTTCCAACCTTCCCATGCTACGATTCCATGATTCTACAATTCCTCCGCCCTCCCTTTCTGATTTACTTTATTTTCTTTTTTTTCCCCCCCCTCCCCACCCATAAAAGTCTGAAACATCCTCTTGCACTTTTGCTGCTCTTGTACCCTGGGTTTTAGTGGGAACATTTGAAAAATAAATACTAGCCAAGGAGCACATTCATTTTTATTACAGCTATTCTCTCTGCATATGCAGCGGTGAATTAACTCCATTTCTGCAAGTCTCTTGATTTTTATGTATGGGTGGAGAGAAACTGAGGCCATAAAGCTTGTCTTTGGTCCTGTAGACATTTGTGTTCTTTAAATATCTAAAGAGATAACCCAGCACAGCACAGCACAGCACATCCAGCTCCTCTGCCATCCATGCAGCCCTGTTTTAGCGTAGCCATTTCCATTTCCTTTAATTCTCTTTTTTTTTCTTTTTTTTTTTTTTAAAGCTGAAAAAAAAAAATCTCTTCCAAATCTCTTTTCTCTTCCTATTTCTGAGACTGCTGGTTGTTGTTGCAGAGTTATAGCATGACACTGCCTGAATACAGGCAATTTTCTCCTGCAAACATGTTATCATTACTCTGTCAATACATTTATTGCTTCAGAACCTCTGGGGCAGGAATCGCTTTGCTCTAGCGAGCACCAGAGATAGGCACTCCCAAGTCCTAAAGCTTTGGAGCAGGTGCCCCTGGTCCATATCACAGTGTCTGAGGTGTTGTGGTGGAACCTGTGTCTGTTAAGAAACTTTTTGTTTGGTTGGTTTTTGGTGGGTTTTTTTTGACCTGATCCTAATGCATCCCTGGCTTTATAGTGGTGGATGTACAGATTGGAGCTCTCAGTGCCTTGTTTATTGAGTTGCTTTTATGGCAGCTTATATCCTTCTGTCTTAATCTCATTTTATGTCTCCTTTTTTTTTTTCCCTCTCACCCCCACCCTTCCTTCTCCCTATATTCACAGCAGTATCTGCCTCTGATATTTAAATGCCCACATACATGATCAGTAGATCTTAAGAGCAATATTTTTGTCTCCTCCATTTAGCAAACGCTGGGCACGGCTGCCTTCCTAAGTCAGCCTGGATGATGTGGTGCTCACATGGCAGGGTCTCTTCTTCACTGGTCACAGTGGTAATAAATAGGTTTATTGCTATTGTCAGAGACATATGTTTTAAGGCCAGCAGGGCCTTTATGATTATTTGGTTGGAGATTATGGATTGCTCAGAGCAGAATTCAAAGCACTGAGTCAAACTTAATAACGTGAAAGGGAGCGTGCGTGAGCTGAATGCATGGCTGGGGGAGGCACAGCCCTTCTGGAGGTGGCACTTGAGTGTGTCATGCAAGCTGCAGTCCTGTGAACAGTCACCTCCCTTCTCCACGTCTCCAGTGCTCTCCTAAATCAAGGTCTGCCACAGTGGAGGTGATGATCTAAACTCAGTGTGATCCACCAATGGTTGCTGGCGGCCCAGAAGGTAACCGTGTCCTGGGCTGCGTCAAGAGAAGTGGGACCAGCAGGACAAGGGAGATGATTTTGTCCCTCTGCTCTGGTGAGAACCTACCAGTTCTGGTGTCCTCAACACAAGAAAGATATGGAACTGCTGGAACATATCCAGAGGAGGCCACAAAGATGATCAGAGGGCCGGAGAACCTCAGCTGTGGGGACAGGCTGAGAGAGTCGAGGCTGTTCAGCCTGGAGAAGACAAGGCTGCAGGGAGACCTTAGAGCAGCCTCCCAGTACCTGAAGGGAGCTACAGGAGAGCTGGGGATGGACTTTTGACAAGGACTGAGAGTGACAGGATGAAAGTCAATGGCTTTGAGATGGAAGAGAGGAGAGTGAGAGTGGAGATGAGGAAGAAATTCTTTCCAGTGGGGAGGGACTTTTGACAAGGGCTGGGAGTGACAGGAGGAGGGACAATGAGCTCCTCCTGTCACTTTGAGCTGGGAGATGGTAGATTGAAACTGGAGATGAGGAAGAAATTCTTTCCAGTGAGGGTGGGGAGCCACTGGCACAGGTTGCCCAGAGAGACTGTGGCTGCCCCCTCCTTGGAGATGCTCAAGGCCAGGTTGGATGAAGCCTTGAGCAAGCTGAGCTGGTGCGAGTTGTCCCTGCCCATGGCAAGGGGTTGAAACTGGATGACAGAAGTCATAGCAGTCACAGAATGGGAAGGTTGGAAGGGACCTCAAGCATCATCTAGTTCCAACTCCCTGCCATAGGCAGGGACACCTCCCACTAGCACAGCTCACTCAAGGCCTCATCCAACCTGGCCTTGAACACCTCCAGGGAGGGAGCAGCCACAACCTCCCTGGGCAACCTGTGCCAGTGTCTCACCACCCTCACTGCAAACAACTTCCTCCTAACATCCACTTTCAATCTCCCCTCTGACACTCCAAACCCATTCCCCTTGTCCTGCCATTCCCAGCCCTTGTCAATAGTCCCTCCCCAGCCTTCCTGCAGCCCCCTTCAGATCCTGCAAGGCCACTCCAAGCTCTCCTGGAAGCCTTCTCCTCTCCAGGCTGCAGAGCCCCAACTCTCTCAGCCTGTCCTCACAGCAGAGCTGCTGCAGCCCTCTCAGCATCTTGGTGGCCTCCTCTGCACTGGCTCAAACACTTCCATGGCCTTCCTGTGCTGGGGGCTCCAGAACTGCACCCAGGACTGCAGGTGGGCTCTGAGGAGAGCAGAACCAAGGGGTACAATGCCCTCCCTTGCCCTGCTGCCCACACTGCTCTTGCTGCAGCCCAGCACACAGTTGCTGTCTGGGCTGCACTCACACTGCAGCCTCAGCTTGAGCTTTTCCTCACCCCACAGCCCCAGGGCCTGTTCCTCAGGGCTGCTCTCAGCCATTCCCCACCCAGCCTGGAGCTGTGCTTGGCATTGTGCCTACCCAGGTGCAGGACCTTGCACTTGGCCCTGCTGAACCTTATGAGGTTGGCCTGGGCACAGCTCTGCAGCCTGTGCAGGTCCCTCCGGATGGATCCCTGCCCTCTAGCAAGTGACTGTGCCACACAGCTTGGTGCCATCTGCAAACTTGATCTTTAACATTGCTTCCAACTCAAACCATCCTACAGATTTTCCACCTGCTCAGAGCTTCCCTTTGCAGCACCAAGAGGCTGCACATTATTTACCATCTGCATTCCTGCAGCAAACCAGCCCTCGGAATGAGAATGACAGCGTCTGTCAGCGAGCTGGCTGCAGCCTCTCGAGGAGGCAGTGGCTCATGTAAGGCTCCTTTTGGTCCTGGAGGCTTTCTGTTTTGACAAAGGAAATGCTGTTCCCAGAGCTGCCATCTCCAAATGACACATCTCCCCCAGAAAAGCACATTCCTCAAGGGGTCTTTAGAGCCACTCTGCTGCACTTAGGCCCCGCTGAGTCGTGTGGCTGATTATGATGCTCTGCAAAGTGGTGTTGCACAACTATGATTTTCCAATTACTGAAATCACCTGGAACTGAAAACCCAGACCTGAGTTCCCTGTGATTTCTTCTTTATTATTATTTTTTTTTTCTCATCTCCTTGCTGTTTGTTTTAAGAGCAGTTTTTGGTCCTATTTTGCTTCCTTGCAGAAAGCACTTTTGCCTAATGCCTGCCCTTGCTGTCTGGGTGGAGATGTGCAGACCCAAGCACTCTGCTGCTGCTGTAGGTGGGCTTCAATTTAAATTTAAGGGATGATTGAAGGTGCCTACCTGTGAGCTGGGTGTCTGAACTGCTGTTAAAATGATAGCAGCCTTCACAGGGCACACAGGCACGTCAGGAAGCCAAATTTCAGTGCCTTCATCCCCAACTCAAGCACATCCTTCCCAGACTGCCTGTCCTTCTGCTGAAGCCAAAGGAGAAGAGGTGGAAGGGGGTTGAAGGCACTCTTTGCCAGTTGGTAGGCAATGCCAAGTTAGGTGGTTGTGTCAGCCCGCTTGAGGGTGGCAGTAAGGCTTCACAGAGGGATCAGGATGGGCTGGATCAATGGGTTGAGGCCAATGGGATGAGGTTCAACAAGGGCAGGCATCAAGTCCTGCACTTAGCTCACCCCTTGAACAACCCAGGCTGGCAAGTGCCCAGCAGTGATAGGATTGAGGGTGCTTGTTGACAGCCAGATGAATGTGAGCCAGGGTGTGCCCAGGTGACCACGAAGACCACCAACAGTCTGGCCTGGATCAGCAATGGTGTGACCAGCAGGAGCAGGGCAGGGATTGTCCCCCTGTACTCAGCACTGGGGAGTCTCCACTTCAAATACCAGGTTCAGTTCTGGGACCCTCACTCCAAGAAGGACATTGCAGGGCTGGAGAGTGTCCAGGGAAGGGCACCAATGCTGGTGAAGGGTCTGGAGCACAACCCTGTGAGGAGAGGCTGAGGGAGCTGGGGGTGTGCACCCTGGAGAAGAGGAGTCTCAGGGCAGACCTCATTGCTCTCTGCAACTACCTGAAGGGAGGTTGTAGCCAGGTGGGCTTGGGCTCTTCTGCCAGGCACCCAGGGACAGAACAAGAGGTCATAGACTTTAGCTATACCAGGGCAGGTTTAGTCTGGGCATTAGGAAGAAGTTCTTCCCAGCAAGAGTGATTGGCATTGGAATGGGCTGCCCGGGGAGGTGGTGGAGTCCCCATCCCTGGAGATGTTTAAAAGGAGGCTGCATGAGGCACTTAGTGCCAGGGTTTGGTTAATTAGAAGGTGTTAGGTGCTAGGTTGGACTCAATGATCCTAGAGGTCTTTTCCAACCTGCTCAATTCTGTGATTCTGTGAATTTCATCATTACCAACCTTTTTGCAGTAGACACTCACAAGAGGCAGCTGGAACTTGGAATTACCTATCCAGAGCAGTCCCCCCTCTTGCTGCCTCTGTGAGAACTCTTGCTGCCTCTGTGAGAACAATATGCCATAAAGCACAGGCCAGTTAAGCTGTTTTAATTAACCAATTATCTATTCCAAGTTTCTTGTATCTCCCTTTATCTCTGTTCTTTGGCTACAGTACAAGCCGGAAATGAGAGTAAATGAAAGCACTTGAGGAGACCAAATGGAATTCATGAAGAAAAGCAGAGGCCACAGCCTGCAAAACACAGGCTGACCATGCTTGTGATGTGTGAAGTGGTGACCTGAGCTGTTAAAACAGATAAAGCATCATGAATTCAGTCAGTCCATCCAGGTCATCCCACTGTTGTATCATCAGAAGCTGTATCCTTCCAGTATCTGAAGGGGGCCTACAGGAAGGCTGGGGAGGGATTATTTACAAGGTCTTGCAATGGCAGGACAAGGGGCAATGGGTTTGAAGAGGCAGGGGGGGGCTTTAGACTGGATGGTAGGGGGAA